>OX422207.1:74495675-75095675 GCA_949130495.1 Sambucus nigra | reverse complement strand
TACTAACTTGGTCACGCATGTTTTTCTACGATGATCTGTTTCTATTCAAATATCGTGCAGACCAAATCATCCGATGTTGTGTACCGGATGATGAGACACATAGTGTCATCCACTTTTGTCATACGGAAGCATATGGTGACCATTTCTCGATGAATAAGACGACCAGTAAGATTATTTAAAGCAATCTCTATTGGCCTGCAATATTTCAGGATGCTAGTGTGTTTTGCAAATCATGCGATAAATGTCAAAGGATGGGAGCAATTACTCGCCGAGACATGATGCCATTGACCCCCATACTCGTCATCGAGATATTTGATTGTTGGGGTATTGACTTCATGGGCCCTTTCCATCCCTCCTTTGGTTTCTTATACATACTCTTTGCGATAGATTATGTGTCAAAATGGGTAGAGGCAATAGCTACCAAGACTAATGACAATAAGGTGGTGATTATGTTCTTGCAAGAACATATACTTTCTCGCTTTCGTGCTCCAAAGGCAGTTATTAGTGATAACGATAAACACTTTTGCAATCGGCCTTTTTAAAAACTTATGAGAAAGTATGGAGCCGTTCACAAGGTTGGGACGACTTATCACCCCTAAACGAGTGGGCAAGATGAGCTAGCAAATCATGAAATTAAGAACATTCTCAAAAAGAGCTTCGATCCTCACCGGAAATATTGGTCCCTCTGATTGAATAATGTGCTATGGGCTTATAAAACTGCATCTAAGAACCCCCTAGGGATGCCCCCATTTTTCTTTATATATGGCAAGCCTTTCCATATCCCAGTGGATCTCGAACATAAAGCATATTGGGCAATCAAGAGGTTGAACTATAATTTGGACAAAGCCGATGAAGCACGCAAGCTTCAATTGAATGAGTTGGAAGAGATACGCAATGATATTTATGAGAATGAAAAAATATCCAAAAATAGGATGACACTCGCACATGATAAAATCATCCAACATAAAGAGTTTTATTCGGGACAAAAAGTTCTTCTTTACAACTCCCGCCTACATTTGTTTCTCAAAAAATTACATTCGTGGTGGATAGGCCCATTTGTAGTGAAAGAAGTGTTCCCCCACGGAGCCGTTAAATTGGAAGATATAAAGGGGGAGACTCATTCAAAGTTAATGGACAAGTTCTAAAGCCATATTTAGAGGCATGTGTTGAAGAAACTGAAACTATTTGGTTGTCGAACCCCGTTTACAGGATTGATTGAGAGTGAAATGAGAGGTCATTGCACCCCCGACGCATATGGGGTGATTCTTGTGTAAATTAGTTAGTTTTAGCTTAGGGTCTTAAGAAGCAAGTTCGTAGAGATATAAACACCATGGAATAGCACAAGGGATCGTAGAGCATTTCGAGGGGAGTTATTGTGTATTTAGGAGCTAAATCATGCATAGGAACATTTTTGGAAGTGTCCAAAAATTTAGTAAAGAATAAGCCCACACTTAGTTTGCTTAGGAGAAGTTAAGAGGAGGCCTTAATAGAACGACGGACCGGTTTGACCTTTCTTTAATTAAGGGATCGAACCGGTCTGCTGCATAGGACGATTAAAATAAAAAAGGAACCGAACCGGTTCTCCCAAGAACCCGAACTGGTTCAGCTGTCTGCATAATTTTTCCATTTCCCAATGTTTATCCCCCTTTTCCCTCCAACTATTTTCTTCCACATTCTTCCCTCAAAATCCGTTTTCCCTCCAATTCTTGTTCCTTTTTACCTACGTTATTCATCCCTCTTTCCCTCATTTTCATTTTCCTCCAAATCCTATCCCCCCCCCCCCCCCCCCCCCCCGCACCCCATCCTCACATATAAATTTATCTCACCTCCCCCACTCCACTTCACACCTCCAAACTCTTCTTCCAATCTTAGATTCTCCCCAAAAATTGCAATCCCTTTCCCATGGCAAACCGAGCACGCCCTGTCAAATACTAATATACTGATATCCTTCCCGATGGAGACAGGGATTTTTGCTCACACCAGGAGCGCATATGGTGGAGAAGTTTTTCAATTCAACCCGCAAACTGCATATCGAATGACAAGTTAAGTGGATTGAACTCCCTCCTTCAGTCATAAATATTTTTTTCCCGAGGGGGTGGTGCCGCTACTTAGAGGAGCCACATCCATTTGTTTGGGAGGACGAAGTGAGGTTCTTCAATGGAACCCTCGTCCGCACGGGGGAATTCGAGACCGAGGCATATGTAGATGAGACACAAATTCCCTTCTCGCTGAAAATTCTCACCCAAAAGTTATGAGCTATGGAGGCTCCAAGCCCAAATTGGAACGATTACCCCACTAATGCCATTCCAATTTCGAAAGTTGGGTGCATCCTCTACATTTCTCCCAAACATGAGTGGGATCGAGAAACCTTTCCCGTGGGGAGTCTTAATGAAAAATCCCACATCGCCTTCCATATTGTCTGTGCCAATATCATCCAAACATCAAACGACTCGGCGATGAACCCTTGCCAAGCCAACCTTTTATTCCACCTTCTGGATCCCCACAGCACTATCCATCTTGCACGCATTTTCTACGTCGACATTCTTCACGTTGCCATGGATAAAAAAGGTAAGCCCCCCATATCCCCGACTTATCACTTCTATCCTCGCCGACGCCGGTATTGACCCCCCGAGCGTTTCCCGGCCTTACAAAGCCCGTTGGGAAAGAATACCGAACAAGGAGTAAGTGGCAAAGGGGTGTGCTACACGCCGCGGAGGATGAGGATGTCAATATGGAGGAAGAGGAGGAAGAAGAAGGGGAATAGTGGATTATAAGCCCGAGGGGGAGTTTGATGAAGCCCATTTCAACACCATGGTAATTTCCCAACGTATTAACTCGTGGGAAAATCATTTTGATACCTTCGAGCGCAATTTTATGAGAGACATTCAATTTTAAGCCAAAATGTACAAATTGCATGTGAGTCAAGATGTGCCAATCCCGACTTATTTTTATGAACCTTATGATCCTAGTGCCCCTGACTCATCTCATCAACCCCCACAATAGGCCTTGTTTTGGTGTGTAGGTTACTTTGGTATTTCTTATATGTAATAACCCGTAATTAATTAAATTATTTCGAAATTCGAAAACCTAGATTAAAAGACTCCTAATATGAGTACATATATGTCTTGGGTCGTTTAGAAGAGTCCTCAAAACATAAAATTCTCTAGGAAAAAAAATAGGCCCAAAATAAAAATCCCGCTTTAGATATATATCACGGCCTTAAAGCATGACTAAATGTTTGTCACGGTTATGGAGCGTGACTAACAGGCAGACTGTTTTAGTTTTAATAGGATTCTAACTTAAATTCTCTAATCTTTATCCACTTAAATTAATACGGGGTTAGGACTTTTTAAACATATTTTCACAACCTCTAAGAGCAGTAGACCCTTATAATTTTCATCTTACTCCTCCTACAAACCCTAGCCCCAAAGTTATCAACTTTCAACTCAAGATTTGTCAAGATAAATCGAGTTTTCTCAAGTTAATCCAAGAACGAATCTTTGTCATCTTTTCAGGAGGAACACATCTTCATAATTAGATTTCTTCAAACAAATCACAGGCATGGTTACCTCTTTTTCTTTCCCTTAGTATTATGCGTAGTAATTATGTCCTAAACACTAAATACATGGGTTTTCTTAAAATAAATTAGAGATATTAATAAGGAAAAGTGGAAGATAAATCGGGACTGTTTTTATGAAAATTTCTAATACGAATGAAGACTCAAAACCTTGCATGTTAAGGTAGAGATTTGGGTTCCGTAGTCGCTACGAAGTTCGAATGTAGATTTTTACATAGAGGTGCCTGTTAATAAATTGTACGATGTTAAAACACGGAAAATTTGTGGATGTTGCGTAATAGTAAATTTTTGTTGTATAAATCTTATAGCATGCATGTGATTTTAAATTGAGTAATTGATGAGAAAGTGTGGTTTAATTAGTATTATGATTAAACAGACATTAATTGATTAATTGTTAGTGCATGGATTAAATTAGAAAAGTTAGTATAATAAATGAAAATTTAGCCTTATGCCATTTGTTTATTTTATTATGTTCGACACTGCGGGAACGACGGGGTTATGGTATAGATAGGAAAATCACCTTTATTTAGGTTTCTTTCAAGTTATGGGACTAGTTAGTAGACCTTTGGATATTTATCGCTTTTTAGGTATGGGACTAGATAGTTGTGACTATTTACAGATAAATATTCTGGGGTGGGGCTGATTTTTATGTTGTTCCTTGGACTAGCGAACCTAGGGGTGAGGCTAAGCGGTATTGGTTAGTTGATTTTCTTCCTAGATGATAGAATATAAAATAATTGTGTGTTATAGACGTTTAGGTATGGGACTAAGGGTGTTTTGGATATTTTATGTCGATTATAAGGGTGGGTCTAATTCGAGATAAATGAGAAAACTTGATAAATTGAGAATTAATGTCTACGATAATAAAGGGATATTAAAATATATTGGCGGCGCGAGTATGTGCAGGGCTGACAGTTAAACGGGACGACTGGCTATAGGGACGTGGGCGTGTATGGCATCATGAGTATGTGCGAGCTGAAGGGCTATAGTGACGTGTCGTGCATGGAACCACACGAGTGTGTTCAGAGATGACAGTGAATCGAGCTGACTGGCCATAGTGAGGGGAATGGGTGTGGTGTAGAACTAGCGGGAGTACCGCAATCAAATAATGAAAGACGATAAGTGGGAGTCCCGCAAATAAACTAATGTAAATTTAGTGGGAGTCCCACAACAATTATGGTGTAAGACTTAAATGCGGGAGTAACACAACTGATGTTAACAAAATGAGAATGATAATAAATTTGAGTAAATAAATTAAATTAAATTAAAAAATAGGAAGTTGTTGGAAATTAAATATTAAAACTTGAATTTTGGGTAGACTTTTCTCAACAACACATTAACCGAGTCACCAGGCCTCACCCCATCCGCATATGCTTTATCAAGACATATCCCCAGGAAGCAGGAATTTTGACGGGTGCCCAACCTCCGTGCCATAATAAAATCTCATGACAACGTGCTTAACACAATAATAATACCACATGAATCAAAATCAGATTCCAACAAATATTTTCAGATTTCCAAATGAATTTAGCAATTCAAATATGAGTTCAATAATCACATGAAATCAAAGGGAGTCACACTTGCGAGATTAAGGAGCATATTGTATAAAACCCCATACCTTAAACCACCAAAAGGAAACAACATAAATCTACCCAGAAAAGTCAGATTACACCATCAAAATCATCTCCCAAGAATCATTAAAAATCCTCTAAGATCCAACACCAAAACAGCCCCAAGAACACCTCCATAAACTAGGGTTGAATGCATAATATAAAGGGGCTAAGTGTATATAAAAAGAGAGGAAATAAAAATATGTTTGCTTTATATTTTTGTGCCAAAATTTTGATCCAAAATGGTCACCAACGACCCCTTTAAATAAGGTAAACGAAAGAATTTGACACAAACCAAAACTCCTCGAAAAGCCTTGTAGCACACGAAATCTACTGGGGTCGATCGATCGACCCCTGACGTCGATCGATCGATCGCCCAGAAAACCTGACAGTTAGGCTTAAAAATTATAAGGGATAAACTTAAAAAAAATCAATTAAAAATCCATGTTAACTATGATTTCGAAACCGTTTGAAATTATCACCTTTAAAAATAAAATCCAGCATTTTTTAGTAAGAAAAATAATTTATCAAAAACTTTATCTTTTCTCTATAATTTGAAAATACCCCAAAAATTACGCAGGTTGTTACAATTTGCCTTAGTTGCAGTTTGCACTTTCTAGGTATGGGACTAGTTGGTGTAGATTTTTACGGATGGGATATTCCGGGATGTGGCTAATTTTGGTGTCGTTCTGTTAATTTGGATAACCTAGGTGCGAGACTAAGAAGAGATAAATGATAGAAAATCATCCTATAACATAGGGTAGGACGTAGTTGTGTTTTGGAGACCTCTAGGTATGGGACCAGGGGTAGATTCGAGGATTAAGCTCTATAATAGGGGGCTGATTTAAAATAATAAAAACCTGAGAAATTGAGAATTAATGCCTAAGATAATAAATGGGTATTAAAATGAATTGGCGTAGTTAATAAGTGCAGGACTGATAGAATACGGATTGACTGGCTAAGTGCAGCAGGGCTGACATAATACAGGCTGATTGACTATTATGACGTGTCGTGTATGGAACCTTGTCAATAAGTGCAAGGCTGACCGAATACGGGTCGCCTGACTATAGTGAGGGAAATGTGTGTGGTGTAAAACTTTAAACGAGATCGAATAAGTGAAGGACATACAGTAGGGTTGGTTGGCTATGACGACACTGCTATAATAATAATAATAATAATAATAATAATAATAATAATAATAATAATAATAATAATAATAATAATAATAATAATAATAATAATAATAATAATAATAATAATAATAATAATAATAATAATAATAATAATAATAATAATAATGTGATAAATCAATTTAAATAAAGATGGTGACTTTGGAAGTAATTACCAAACTGTGATAACATAAGTTGGACTCAAACTCCTGGGTGGCATAATTACGTGATTAGATGATATTAGTTTATTTTTATTCATATGTTAATAATTATCTCGTTTAAATTAAAATATTCTATTATGGTATTTATTATGTATAATGCTACTATCTGGGTTCACGGATCCTAATTGGGGAGAGTAGCATGTATTCATGCGGTGGGATCTGACCCATTGCATTGACTAGCATTTAAGGTTTAACGCTGAAGTAGCTGCATATGTGGAGATATTTTGGTGGTGGAACTGGAGAATTATTTATTTTACATGCTTTAGTTATTTAGGATTTATTTTTTCATTCCGTCGTATCTATTATGAGACTCTTATTATGGATTTGGTGGGCCACTCGGTTCCATTGTTGTTTACAATTTATTCAGATTTTTACACTTGAATCATTTTATTCAAGTTTATATTTATTTGGATTTAGATTTATTTTGGATATTATCATGGTGATGGATTTATTATTGCATGAATGATTAATTATTATTGGACCAATTTAATTGATATATTATGGAATAAATTTTTATATGTCTCATATTTGTCACATGCTAAGAATGATTACTTATTTAGTGATGGCCGGTGTCGTTTGGCGGTGGCGGTTGACCACCTCATTTGTCATATTTTGCGGGGTGTTACAGATGGTATGAAAGCATGGTCTTAGATCTCATAGGTTGTGAGTCTGTTTATCTTTCACGTTCTCGATCTTTGATCCCCATTGAAGTTAGGACTAGTAATCTTAATGTTTGGATGATTAAAATTGATTTTAGAGACGAGATTTATTTTGAAGATTCGTTAGTGCCGATGTTAGCTATTGTATGTATTAATTTGGTGATGAGGTTTAGTTTGAGGAATTAAGTGTTATGATAACTTTGGAGAGAGAATCAAATAGGTTAATCATGGGGAAGCGTGGTACGCCATTATTTTCATAGTTATGTGTATATATATAGTTAGGATATGTATTGTATTTTTGATCGTTGGGTATGTGTGGGTAGGATTGGGTGTATGGGCGCCTAATCGTGGTATTTATGGGTAGTCATATGTGAATCATATTTTAGTTTGCACGTTTACGCTTCGTCAAATTTCGAGGACGAAATTCCTATGCTAGTGGGGATATATGTAACACCTCGTAGATTAATAAATCACAATTTATTTAAATTTATTCGGAATTCGGTAAAATAAAATTTTTGGATTTAATTATTTTAGTAATTTAAAACGTTGGATTTTATTTATGGAAAGTAGGATTTTAATCGGAATTTAAATCGGGGGAGAAATCAAATTTTTATTTATATATATGAAATTTTCGGTGTTCTTGGGCACCTAACCAGACCGAATCGATTCGTCCTGGAGGACGAATTGATTCGGAATGGTCAGTGTCGGCAGGTTTGAGGTTTTGTGAGTGTTTAAGTTAATTATAACTCTTAATTTTTTTTTCATATTAAAATAACTCGTGGTTAGAGTTTTCTAACACATTTTCCCAAACGTTTCAACTAGAAGACTTCTACATCTTTACCACCTTTCATCTACAAACCCTATCCCCAAAATTAATCAAGATTCAACCCAAGTATTGAAGGTTTAAATGTTGTTTTCTCAAGAATGTTCAAGAATGATTTTTTCTTAATTTTTCGATAGGAACGCAACCGTCCAATCAGAATTTTCAATCGACTTTTCATCAGGCATGAATAATTGTATTCTCTCTATTTAGAATCATGCGTTTTAAATATTGCCTAAGCATTTATTTACATGTTTTTCCTAAAATAAGTTAGCAACCTCAATTAGGAAAAGTGAAAACTAATTTGGGACTGATTTTTTGAAAATTCTTAATCTCAATTAAGACTTATGACCCTTGTGTGCTTAGGGTAGAGGTGTGGTCTTGCTATTATGGGGGTAGGTTTGCATGTAAAAAAATATAATTGCGCTAATTAAATTAAAAAGGGACTTGGGTAATTATAAGAAATTATGTAGGGATGATCAAAACGAATTATTGTTATGTGCTTCGTAAATTTGCATGATGTGGAGATTATATTTGTTGAATAAAAATAATTTGTGTTAATTACGATGACGTATTGAAAAAAATAAATTGAGTTTAATTGTGGTTATATAAGAAATTGCACAGTTGTGGATAAATTGGATTGCATGACGTATTATTTCGATTATAATTATTATCATGGGAACGACGAAATTTTGGGTAGTATGCTCTCACCTTAATTTTAGGAATACTTGCTAGGTATGGGACTAGTGGGTATGCCTTAGTTGTGGTTAACAATTTTTAGGTATGGGACTAGTTGGTGTAGATTTTTACAGATGGGATATTCCAGGGAGGGATTGATTTTGGTGTCGTTCCGTTAATTAGGATAACCTAATGTGACACCCCGCTTATTAAAATAAGAGGTGGCCAACGCGATACTCCAATAATAACAGGAATCATAAATGGTCAATTATTAGCATCAATGTCGTGAAAATAATAGCACGAGATACCCACAAAATATTTTGAAAGACGGATGCCATATAATTTTGCAAGTTAATAAAAACAATATCGACAATCCAGTTTATAAAAGAAGGTGGATATATATACAGACATATAACATCTTAATAACCAATCTACAAAATATAACTGAATAAGCTGTTAGTTAACAGACTAATACAAAAGATTATATAAAGCATTACAGCAAGTGTGAACAAAAACTAGGGCAACACGCCCGAATGTATAGACTGGTCATAACTAGGTTATACAAAAGATTGATGTGTCTATTTCAAAATTCCTACAACATTCGAGAAAATGTTGTAGCTCTCGACACAGGGAAGGAAGGATCAACATGGGCGTCCTTACGGCGGAGCACCTGAGCATATGTAAGAACCACACAAGATAGAGAAATATAAACGGGTTAGGGCTCGGTTTGATATGAGATACGTGTGAATAAAATGCATAACAGTTATGAGGGATAACATCCTAAACATGTTAAGCTCGCTCTTCATATAAGAATCATCCTCACTCCTCATCTAAGTGCACATCCTAGCGCCATACCATTCATTAAGTTAAACTACTAATCAATTTAAGAGAGATATAGCTAAATTCTATTTTAATAGGCTTGAATTGCAAACTCATAAAATCTCACTTTATAAGTCCATTTGTCCCTGAGAGACATATGCCATATAGTTGATTTATAAATGCAGTATCCATTTATGAAATGTCACATTTGTGATAATAGTTACTATCAAAATATAACGATTATAAGACCATCCTTCTGGGAGTCACCCACTGGATGCGCCTCTAAATGCAATCATCTTCCAGGGCCTATAACCAAGACCACATGGGCACCCTAAATCGCGTCGCATGGGAAGCAGCCATATACCTTTGACAGTGAGTCATAACTATACCCGGAATTACCTCACTTCAAATAAAACAACAACACAATATAACCAGTGGTCCTATAGTCGAGGACTATATTCTCCCTGCATTCACTAGCCAAGGGATTTACCTCATTCGCATAACTTACCTTGTGATAACATTTAGAGAGGTATGTATATGACAGATATAAATCACAAGATATGGCAATTTAAAATATACATCTATTATATCCGAAACCATATGTGTCTAACGACATAAAATACAAAGTTTAATTTCCCCCATACTAGCCTCCGAGAGTTCATGACAACACTATAAGCTACCAAGTGTAATTTACCTCAAACTAGTCTCTAAAAGTCCAAAACAATACTAACCAACTCTCCCCTCGTCCTAAACTAGCTTACTAGATGAAAAGACCCCGACTTCAATTAATTAATTAGTTAATTAATCCCTGACATAAGCCCGAAAACACTCCCTTTCTAACCTATGGTATTAATCCCCCTAATACAAGACCCTAACACTCTTTATTACTACATATAAGAAGGTTCATAAGTCTCAAACCTTAAAAGAAAAGAGTAGAAGAAAATCTAAAATTTGGGTTAAAAACATGGTACCGGCCGACCGGCCCCTGACCCCCGGTCGACCGACTTCCTGGTCGCGGTCGATCGGTGGCACCAGATCCATCGGCCAAACCCCACTTTTCTTACAAACCCTGAATCTCCAATCCTAATTTCTTCCACTTATCTCAACATCATCCTCAAATAACTTCACCAAATCATTCCTACACAAAAACTAACTAATATAACCAACTCAAATCATATCTAAATCAAAATCTAAAGGTGTAAACACCAAAGGTCATTAAAACCCGTTAATGGTTAAATCTCAAGAACACAACTATATATACATAATTGCAAGTTAGAAACTTGCCTCAAGATTGTAGTCTCGGATTCTCTTCTCGTAGCAACGATTTCCAAGCCCAAATCTTCAATTATCCTCTTTCTCCCAAGTTCTCTCTTCTGTTTAGAAACATAAAATGAGAAATAAATGTTCTTGCATAACTAAAATACCCAAATACATTAAGTCTAACATTTAAATGCTACTACACAATTAAAATGACTCGTAACATTTTAATTAAGTTATAACTAGTTGAAAGTACCCCGGAACCCAAAAATACAACTTGGTACTTATTTTGACTGTTTCAACCATTATCGGACTAACCGTGCCCTCTAAACTGGCGTCCAGAATATCATTCATTATTTCATGTTCCAACATCGTATTAACTCATTAATAATTATCCAATCGGAATATAAGTCATAACTGTCGCTTAAAGCGTTACGACGCAACAAAACATAATGTTATTCTATTTACCTTCACTTAACAGTAAATGTGAAAAACTCTGTAAATATTATCTCTCAAATCGCTTAAAGTAATATTTACTTCTACTTATTTTATTTTATATAATTAACCCACAAGGTAAATTAATATAAAAATAATTACTTATGAATAAGGGGTATTACATACTCCTCCCTTTACAAGGGAATTTTGTCCTCAAAATTTAGGCTTACCTTGTAAAAAGAGGTGTAAGTACTTTTCTAGAATATTGTCCTCTCGTTCCTAAGTTCATTCCTCGGCATTATGGTCTCCCCTATGGACTCGGACTAAGGGCACCACCTTCGACCTTAGCCTACGCTCTCCATGATTTAAAATAGAAACCGGTTGTTCCTTATATGAAACATCGAGTTGTAACTCGATATCATCTAAAGGAATGTGCCAATGAGCTCCCTCGCACCTTTTATACTTCTTCAAAGATGAAACATGAAACACGTCATGAATTTTTTGTAGGCATTCCGATAAAGCAAAATGATATGCTCTGGGGCCTACCCTTGCAATAACGAGAAAAGGGCATACATAGCGCGACGCAAGTTTGCCTTTCTTCACGAATCGTATTACACCCTCCATCGGGGATACCCGCACTAAAACTTGATACCCCACTTCCAATTCCACATGCCTCCAATTCGCATCGTCATAGCTCTTCTAACAATCTTGTGCAATTCGTATGCGGTTTCGAATAAGCTCAATCTTCGAAGATATATCTTGGATCATTTCAGGTTCAAGGAGATTATTGTCTCCTACTTCCAACCAACAAGCATGTGATCTACACGGCCGACCATATGAATTGGTATGAATTATTGTATGCAAGTTTGACCAATGGAAGGTATTGTTCCTATCCTCCTTTAAAGTCAAGTACGTACATTCAAAGCATATCCTCCAATATTTGGTTGACTCTCTCCATTTGCCCATCAGTTTACGGGTGGTAGGAGGTACTCAACTTCAATTCGGTCCCCATCGCCTCCTGGAAACTTCGCCATAAATGGGACACAAAAATCTTGTATCGGTCTAAGACTATATTGATAGGCACCCTATGGAGTTTCACAATCTCCGTAATAAAGAGTCGGGCATAACGTGCCGTATTATAATCTGTCCATACCGGTAAGAAGTGTGCCGATTTGGTCAAATGATCGATAATAACCCAAATGGAATCGTGACCGCTTTATGACGTCGGAAATCCTATAATGAAGTCCATTGAGATACTCTCCCATTTCCACATTGGTATTTCTAACGGTTGTAACAATCCCGTTGGTCGCTGGTGGCCCACCTTTACCAATTGACAAGTGGCTCATTGGGAAACAAATTCAGAGATGTCCCTTTTCATGCATGCCCACCTATACTGACGGCGCATATCTTGGTACATTTTGTCCCCACCTGGGTATACTACAAATCTTGATCCATGAGATTCTGTCATGACGGTGCATCTCAAGTCTCCCTCGTTCGGGACTATAAGTCTTCTGTGGAGATATAACCAACCCTCAGAACTAATAGAGTAGGACTCTGCTCTATCAGTCAATAATTGACGTGCCCGGTCTTGGTAGTCCTTATTCCCTTCTTGCACTTTTACGACTCGCATCACAATAGCAGGCGTAACGGTCAACACTGACATGCAAGCTCTGGCTACAACATCATCCTGGATAAGTTCTTTCCACTTGGCTTTCCACACCTTCGCTAGCTCCCCCATGGGTTTATGACTCAGTGCATCAGCTGCTATATTTGCCTTGCCTGGATGATAGTAAATATCGAATTGATAGTCCTTTACGAATTCTAACCACAAATGTTGTCTCATATTTAGATATTTCTGCGAGAATAAATATTGTAACGATTTGTGGTCCGTAAAGAGATTAAACTTCACACCCAAGAGGTAATGCCTCCAGATCTTTAAGGCAAACAATACTACGGCAAGCTCCAAATCATGCACGGGATAATTCTTCTCATGGGGCTTAAGCTTGCGAGACACATATGCAATGACCCTACGCTCCTATTGTAACACACCTCCCAATCATTATAGAGATGCGTCCATGAAGACTAAATAGTCACTCCCAATCTTGGCAACGCGAGTACAGGAGCATAAGTCAACTTGTCGTTCAGCTAATCAAAAGCTAGCTGACATGAATCATCCCAAACAATTCGTACCTCCTTACAGGTCAAGTTTGTTAAAGGGACAGCGGTTTTTAAAAAACCCTCATTGAAACGGCGATAGTAAATCACCAAACCTAGAAAACTATGGATCTTAGTTAGCCTCGTGGGCTGACCCCATTCCTTCACTGCTGCAACTTTGCTTGGGTCTACGAAAATACCCTTAGCCATCACAATGTGCCCCCAAAACTGTAAACCCTGCAACCAGAAACCACATTTCTTGAACTTAGCATAAAGTTGGTGATCCCGTAGTGTCTGCAGGACCAATCGCAAGTGTTCGACATGGTCAGCTTCAGTTCAAGAATAGACTAGAATGTCATCAATGAACACTATGAAAAACTGGTATAGGAAGTCCCGAAATACTCGATTCATAAGGTCCATAAATACGACAGGAGCGTTGGTTAGCTCGAAAGGCATGACCAAAAACTCATAAGACCCATACCTGGTCAAGAATGTGGTTTTCGACATGTCCTGTTCTCGAATTCGCAGTTGATGGTACCCAGTCCTCAAATCTATTTTAGAGAAGTACGATGCTGCCCTTAACTGAACAAAAAAATCGTTGATTCGAGGTAACGGGTATCTATTCCTGATGGTCACTTTATTCAATTCACGATAATCAATGCATTACTGAAGGAAACCATCTCTATTCTTCATAAATAACACAGGAGAACCCCATGGCGACATGTTACGCTGAATAAACTCTTGCTCTAATAGTTGCTGAATTTGATCCCTTAACTCCCTCATTTTTAAAGGAGCAATACGGTATGGAGCTCTCGTAATCGGCCTGGTTCCCGACGCTAAATAAATTAGAAACTCAATCTCACGACTTGGAGGTAAGCTCGGAATCTCCTGAAAAACATCCTCAAATTCTCTAACAACGGGAATCGAGTTTAGGGAAGAAATTATTTCTCCTAAAGTCTCTTCCTCAATACAATATAAATGCGTGCTCGAACCTCCCTCCGAAAGAGGCATAGCTACTAAGTATATTTCTTGCCTCGGAATGGAAAAGACTATACTCCTCCCGTAATAGTTTACCATGGCTCAGTATTTCACTAACCAGTCCATACCCAAAATAACATCTTACTTGACCATATCCAAGACGAGTAAATCGGCCTCAAAACGCAAATTACCAAGGTCTATTACTACCCCTTTACAAATAAATAATATAAGTGAACCATCACCGATGGAAGACTCCACACTAGTAAAAGTACTCTCGTAGACTTAATCAGCCCCGTCGAATGAGCAAAATGCCTAAAAATAAATGACTACGTCATGCCCGTGTCAAATAACACTCGACCCATATACCCGTGAATGGAAACTTACCCTCAATTTCTAGCGGTGCAGGCGGCGCTGGAGGAAATAAAGCACTCTGAATATTATACACACGCCCATACTGAAGTTGTTCCTATTGTAGAGGGATGACTAGAATAGGTGCTAGGGGTTATGGATGTGACTACTGAATCTGAGGACCTTCAACCAACTGTCCCCTGATCAACTGTGGACAAGCTCTCTTCAAGTGACCCTGTTCACCACACTGAAAATAACGGCCCGTAATTTTTTTTTGATATCAGCCCCGATTGTTATTCCAAAACTGCCCCACACCTTAGCCCTGATAGCCTTGACCTCCATTATTCCCTCTGCCCTCTTTGCCCTGTTGGCCTAACTGCTGCTGCTGCTGAGCACCCTGACTGTGCCTAAAACCACCCCCGCCAAAGTTGAAACCACTAAAATGTTACTTCTTAGTCGAGTCCCCTTGTTGTGGGTCCCGCTCTTTCTGTTTACTTCCAAACTATCGTGGTGGTGGTTGTGATCCACCGGCACCATTACCTCCTTATTTACTAGCTTGACCAGAATCTAAAATCTTCTTACTCCCCTTCAAATAAAGATGGTGATCCTGGCAATGGAGTAAGGTTGCATTCATCACATCACTGATAATTCCCCTTGAATAACATCCTGAAGTTTCCTCCTCTCATCTCTTTCTGGATTCATGGAGTAAAATAATTTCGGTCAAACAAAACCTAAAATTCTAAAATAGTCATAATATCCCTCTGTTCCAGAGTTGTCACCGACTCCCACTATTGTAGGGTTTCTCCTACCAGTTTAAAAGTGGCGAGGATCTATTTTTTCTCCCCGCTACATTCCACCATTCGGAGATGGCACAATCACATCAGCGCCACCCTGAAATTCTGGAGGGTGACCTTTCTGGAAGGATTATCTAGCTCTTTCTCACGCGGAGGGTCCCGCATAGGCTTGAACCTCTGGTGCTACCAGTTGTTGGGCTTGGGGAAGCTATTGTGCCATATCGGTCATTGCACCATTGACTACCTAGGTAACAATATTAGCCACCTTCGCCGCATTTACCGTTCCCTGCGGTGGTGGGGGTTCTACGTCCTCTGCAACTCGATTTACCTTCCTTGGGAGACCTCTTCTAGGAGGCATCTAAGACGAAAATCAACTGAATCAGAATAAAATTAAAAAAATTTATCCTTGCAGAAGATCATGAACATGCAGAAATAAAATAGTCCTAGCAATAGGGCTCTATATTAAAGAAATCTAAGGTAGAACGTGATAAGTCCGCATAGATACTAAGGACTCTAGAACCTGATACTCTGATACCATCTGTGACACCCCGCTTATTAAAATAAGAGGTGTCCAGCCCGATACTCCAATAATAACAGGAATCATAAATGGTCCATTCTTAGCATCACTGTCGTGAAAATAATAACACGAGATAACCACCAAATCTTTTGAAAGACGAATGTCATATAATTTTGCAAGTTAATAAAAATAATATCGACAATCCAGTCTATAAAAGAAGGTGGATATATATATAGACATATAACATCTTAATAACTAATCTACAAAATATAACCGAATAAGCTGTCGGTTAACAGACTAATACAAAAGATTATATAAAGCATTACAATAAGTGTGAACAAAAATTGGGGCAACACACCCAAATGTACAGACTGATCATAAATAGGTTGTACAAAAGATTGATGCATCTATTTAAAAAGTCCTATAACATCCGCAAAAATGATGTAGATCCTGGACACTGGGAAGGAAGGATCAACACGGGCGTCCTTACGGCGGAGCACCTGAGCATATGTAAGAAACACACAAGATAGAGAAATATAAACGGGTCAGGGCCCGGTTTGATATGAGATAGGTGTGAATAAAATGCATGAAAGTTATGAGGGCTAACATCCTAAATAGGTTAAGCTCTCCCTTCATATAAGAATCGTCCTCACCCCTCATCTAAGTGCACATCCTATCGCCATACCACTCATTAAGTTAAACTACTAATCAATTTAAGAGAGATATAGATAAATTCTATTTTAACATGTTTGAATTGCAAACTCATAAAATCTAACTTCATAAGTCCATTTGTCATTGGGAGACATAGGCCATACAGTTGATTTAAAAATGCATTCGCCATTTATGAAATGCCACATTCATGAGAATAGTTACAATCAAAATATAACGATTCTAAGACCATCCTTCCGGGAGTCACTCCACTGGATGCTTCCCTAAATGCTATCATCTTCCAGGGCCTATAACCAAAACCACCTGAGCACCCTAAATTGCATCGCGTGGGAAAAGACTATATACCTTCGACAGTGAGTCATAACCTACCTGTAATTACTTCACTTCGAATAAAATAACAACACAATATAACCACCGGTCCTATGGTCGAGGACTATATTCTCCCTGCATTCACTAGCCAGTGGATTTACCTCATTCATGTAACTTCCCTTATGATAGCATTTAGAGAGATATGTATATGCCAGATATAAATCACAAGATATGGCAATTTAAAATATACATTTATTATATCCGGAACCATATGTGTCTAACGACATAAAATACAAAGTTTAATTTCCGCTATACTAGCCTCCGAGAGTTCACGACAACACTATAAGCTACCAAGTGTAATTTACCTCAAACTAGTCTCTAAAAGTCCAAAACAATACTACCCAAGTCTCCCTTAGTCCTAAACTATCTTACTAGATGAAAAGACCCCGACTTCCATTAATTAATTAGTTAATTAATCCCCGACATAAGCCCGAACATTCCTTTTTCTAACCTATTGTATTAATCCCCCTAATACAAGACCCTAACACTCTTTATTACTTCATATAAGAAGGTTCCTAAGTCTCAAAACTTAAAAGATAATACTAGAAGAAAATCCAAAATTTTGGGTTAAAAATAGGGTACCGGTTTATCGACCCCTGACCCCCAGTCGACCGACTTCCTGGTCGCGATCGACCGGTGGCACCATATCCATCGGCCAAACCCCACTTTTCTTACAAAACCTAAATCTCCAAACCTAATTTCTTCCACTTCTCTCAAAATCATCCTCAATTAACTTCAGCAAATCATTCCTACACAGCAACTAACTAATATAACAAACTCAAATCATATCTAAATCAAAATCTAAAGGTTTAAACACCAAAGGTCATTAAAACCCATTGATGGTTAAATATCAAGAACACAACTATATATACCAATTATTCACACTCAATCATATATAATTGCAAGTTAGAAACTTGACTCAATATTATAGTCTCGGATTCTCTTCTCGTAGCAATGATTTCCAAGCCCAAATCTTCAATTCTCCTCTTTCTCCCAAGTTTTATCTTCTCTCTAACTCTCTTTAGGTTTAGAAACATAAAATGAGAAGTAAATATTCTTGCAAGACTAAAATACCCAATTACATTAAGTCTAACATTTAAATGCTACTACACAATTAAAATGACTCGTAACATTTTAATTAAGTTATAACTAGTCGAAAGTACGCCGGAACCCAAAAATACAAATTGGTCCTTATTTTGACTGTTTCAACCATTTCCGGACTAACCTTGTCCTCTAAATTGGCATCCAAAATATCATTCATTATTTCATATTCCAATATCATATTAACTCATTAATAATTATCCAATCGGAATATAAGTCATAACCGTCGCTTAAAGCACCACGACGCAACAAAACATAATGTTATACTATTTACCTTCACTTAACAGTAAATGTGCAAAACTCAGTAAATATTATCTCTTAAATCTCTTAAAGTAATATTTACTTCAACTTCTTTTATTTAATATAATTAACCCACAAGGTAAATTAATATAAAAACAATTATTCAGAAATAAGGGGTATTACACCTAAGTGCGAGACTGGGAAGAGATAAATGATAGAAAATCATTCTATAACATAAGGTAGGACGCACTTGTGTTTTGAAGACCTCTAGGTATGGGATCAAGGGTAGGTTAAAAAAGTATGATCTATAACAGGGTGGGGTTGATTTAAAATAATGAAAACTTGAGAAATTGAGATTTAATGCCTAAGATAATAAGCGGGTATTAAAATGAATTTGCATCGTTAATAAGTGCAGGACTGACACAATACGGATTGGTTGGCTATTACAATGTGTGGGTGTGTGGTGTCGTAATAAGTGCAGGGCTGATAGGATACGTACTAGTTGACTATTATGACGTGTCGTGCGTGGAACCACGTCAATAAATGCAGGGCTAACATAATACGAGTCGGCTGTCTATAGAGAGGGAAATGTGCGTGGTGTAAAACTTTAAACGGGCCCGAATAAGTGCAGGGCATACAGTAAGGTCGGCTGGCCATGACGACGCCGCTATAAAAAAAAATAATTAAAAAAAAATAAAATAATAATAATAATAATAATAATAATAATAATAATAATAATAATAATAATAATAATAATAATAATAATAATAATAATAATAATAATAATAATAATAATAATAATAATAATAATAATAATAATAATAATAATAATAATAATAAGAAGAAGAAGAAGAAGAAGAAGAAGAAGAAGAAGAAGAAGAAGAAGAAGAAGAATATATGATAAGTCAATTTAAATAAATATGATGACTTTGGAAGTAATTGTTAAACTGTGATAATATAATTTGGACCTAAACTCTTGGGGTGACATAATTACGTGACTAAAAGATTGCAATTTATTTTATTCGTATGTTAATAATTATCTAGTTTAAATTGAAATATTCTATTGTGGTATTTATGTATAATGCTACTGTCTGGGTTCACAAACCCTAATTGGGCATAGTTGCTTGTATTCATGCAACGGGCTCTGGCCTATTGTGTTGACTAACATTTCAAGTTTAGCGTTGGAGTTGCTACATAAGACTATTGGAGATATTTTGGAGATGCGGCTAGAGACTTATTTATTTTACATGATTTAGTTAGTTAGGATTTATTTTTCCATTCCATCGTATCTATTATGAGACTCTTATTATGGATTTGGTGGGCCACTCAGTTCCACAGTTGTTTATGGTTTATTCAGATATTTATCCTTGGATAATTTTATTCGATTTTATATTTATTTGGATTTGGATTTGGATTTATGTTGGAGATTGGCATAGTGATGGATTTAATATTGCATGAATTGTCAATTATTATTGGATCAATTTAATTGTTATATTGTGGAATAAATTTTTATATGTCTCATATCTGTCATATGCTAAGAATGATTACTTATTTAGTGAAGCCCAATGTAGTTCTGTGGCGAAGCCTGGCCACCTCGCTTGTCATATTGCGCGGGGTGTTACATAAAGAAAGAGAGTGAAGAAAGTGTATTAAATCCAAGGGAGAGAACAAAGTGTTGTGATTGTAAATTGGTTTCCTAAAACATCAGTTATATCTAGGGATGGCAATTTGGGTTAACGGGTCGTGTTTCGGACCGGCACGACAAGGATTTTCGAACATGAACATGAATTCGTGTTTTTTTAGTTGACACGAACACGACCCGAATAAAAAACAACATGACACGAATACCAAAATTTCTTATAATTTCACGCCTAAAAAACACGATAACACGACACGACAAGACTTCATGTAAAAAAACACGACACGAACACGACATATCGTGTGAATTTTGGGTCAATTTTGTTTAGTTCCGTGTCATTTTTTTGTGTCGTTTCTAAATGCCCACCCCTAGTTATATCCTAATAGAAAACCTAACTTACTATCTATAGTAAGTGGATTTTATACAAGAGAAAATAAATAAAAATATAACCCAAAATATCCTATATCCGTAGGCACGATCGATTGACCTAGGGAAATCGATCGGCTGATTTGAAATCAACCTTACTAAAAGGGTCGATCGATTGACACTTTGTTTTATTGCAGCTGTTTGCTTTAAAAAATATGATGCTTGGAGAAAATGACCATATCTCGGTCATTCGGACATGGAATGACGTGCGTCCACGTAAAACTAACTCAATGAACTACGCTCACATGGACTTTCGCCAAATGAGTAATGAAGTATGAATGTACAAAAATTTCCATAAAGTTGCATCTTGCGATGAAACTTTGTTGAATTCAACCAATTGCTTCGATAAGCATTCCCAAACCTATAAAAGCTCAAATAAACCTTGCTTAAGGGGTGTGTGTGTGTGTGTGTGTCTATATATATATATACAGAGAGAGAGAGAGAGAGCTTATCAAGTGTTAAGGCACACATATAGTGTGAAACGAGAGCGGGAATGCTAGAATGCATAAATAAAAGAGGGATTTTATGCAATATTCAAGACTAACCACACCCCACAACTTACACATTGATAGTCCCAGTTATGAAAAAAAAGATAACCAACCCAGCAAAGTGAAAAAAACAAAATAGCTATGTAAAAATGATAAGATACCACTTTTGTGGGTACAGGGTTGCATTTATCGAATGTAAAAAGCTGCTAACTCCTAGGTTACCCTAGTGGAGGAGTGTTGTCCCGTGAGAGTTGTCAGGATGAAACCGACAAACATAAAATTTTCGCCCTACAAACCAATGCTAACTCAACAACAATCATATATCAATAAGATATTAACAAAGAAAACGAAAATTTACTCAATAATCTGTAATTATAAACATTAATATAAACTTCAATACAATTAAAACGTCAAATGCATAGGATGAGTGAGCACAAATAAATGTTTTGATTTGGCAAAACTTTTACAACCCAGATTAAAAAAGCATGCATAATACTAAATTTCTCTGGTAATTACACTTAACAAACGGAAACACTCTGAATGGGGTGTAACACACTCGAGACATGCATGCATAATGAGTAATTGTAAAAGTAAAAAGGCCATAGACATTTAAATAATGAAGAACACTATATATAATATGAAAATTTAATATCAATCAGTGAATATCGCTCATTAAACGAGATGAAACATACTTTAGCAAAATATTAAAATGATTATGAATTTTAAATCACATCTGCCCTAGAATTATATATGACTTTATAGGGTTGTAACTTAGGCTTGGTTGGGGTGAGGAAATGAAGGGAATATTTATGGATTCAAAGGGTTTGGGTGAAACTCTTGGGGTAATGGAACATGTCGGCACTAAAAAAAATTGTATCACAAATTCCAAAAGCACAACTATTGAATTGGAGTATAACTTTTTTTATTTCTTCAAATAAGCACGTGGGATTCTTACTTTGTTAGAATCCCTTTTTTTTTCTTTTCTTTTCTTTTCTTTTGCTTTCTTTTGAAGTTAACTCATCGCTTAAATACAACCCCACAACAAGAACATCATAACATCCCAAGGTAGTTCCCAAACCAAAGCTGAGAAACACCTACACCAAATTGAGAGAGGGGCTGGGGGGGGGGGGGGTAATAGGTTTGAAAGAATCTTATGGCCAAATCAATTTCAATTACTTGACTTATAAGTTCATTAGTAGGATTCCTATGGGAAACATTTTTTCTATTTTCAATGAAACTATTATTTCCCCATCTCAAGTATCCACAAACTTGATTCATATGGCCTTGAACCTTACAAAAGGTACAATATGAAATGTTCCTTCTTAAAGTGTTTTTAATAACACGAGTTGTCTTCTTAATTATCTCATCGTGCAAATGTGGAGGAATGTATGACAAAGTTCTTGGTTTATCATCACGATGTCCAACAAATTTTTTTTCCATAAAAGACATCTCTCGGGGGAAAATATTTGTCTTTTTCCAACACAAAGGTCTAGAACTATGTTTCTTTTTAAGCCTTTTAAGTTTATAACAAAAATGTGCAATGCGTCATTCTTTGTGAAAAAATGTGCAAGATAATGATTTTGAGTGATACTTTGAATTTTTTTTGCCCAATTCCCCTTTTCTTTTTTCAAATCAATATCCTCTTTTACCTTTTTTTGTCCCATTTTTCTTCAAAAGTAAGGAATCAATTTCCTTTGAATCATGAAATATACATTCACTCGTTATGTCAACTTGAGAAGAATATGACTTGTTTTTCAAACTTTTAAATAAGTCAAATTAATTTCAAAGACTCAAATATTTTTCCAAGCTCACTTTTAGAACCTTAATAAATAAGTTATTTTTTCACTTTTCAAGTTCAAGAGTTAAATCATTTTCTCATATTCCAAAACTTTGAGTTTTTCAAAATCAATATTTTTTGAACTTGTCAATCTTCTTAAATCAAAATTTTGTAACCTTCAAGCTTGATCATATTATTTCAAACTACGAGTTAATTCCAGAACTCACCCTTCTCCTTTTCAATCAATTTTAACTTTTCACTTATAATTTGACTAGTCACTTCAAACTCTTTAAAATCTTATTTTTCTTGTTCATGGAGTTTGACTTTATTATCCAATTTATCATTTTGAGAAGTTGATCATTTAACTTATCCAAATTTCGATTATAAGATTTGATACCTCTAATTTCATCACATTCATCAAATTCAACATCAATAAACTTTGATTTTTCGGGAGAATGATAAGATCTCCTTTTTCTTCTTGTTCGTTTTGGATTTCAAATGTTTAATCCTCTTTATAGGACACAAAGTAATAGAACAATCAACACTTGGAAAATTAGGATAAGAAAAACCTATCTGCAAACATAAAAGCTAAATCTACTCACAAGCAAACAAGATCTAACAAACACACAACAAATAAGGATTAATTTAGGCACGTTAATGCAAAAATATGAGAATCTTGCTCTGATACCAATTGAAGATTGTGTATAATGTATGAGAGTGAAACACCAACACCAAATCTAGATGGGGGGTGAATAGGTTTGAAATCATCTTATGTTTAATTTTCCAATTTTGACAAAATTATTTACAATATTGAATCTCTTAACACTTGATTTAATAAGTAGCTTGCCAATTATCTCGATTGACTCACACAATACTGAAATTAAGTGAACCTAGAGATGAAAACTATATTTAACACACATAGTTCAATTTTAAGCAATTTCACTTGATTCAAGTTTGATCCAAGTGATGCATGTGATAAAATGTGTGTAAACTACTACAAATCATAAACAAGACAAGGTTTATGGGGAAGAAATCCCTTGTAGGGTTAAAAAACCTCGACGCACAAAAAATTTCATTTGTACTTGAAAATATGTTTAACACAAGATGAAAAGATACCTCTCACACAAGCACTCTTGTGTAGTTACCTATGAACCTTGGAACTTTCCCACCATAGATAATAAAAATCTACAACGAGCTCCATGACCTGAATGAAGAAGTCCACTATCTTTTTTGAAGTTAGAGCCACACTCCAATTACCCTCATAAATCAAAATGCCGTTAATTTTAGATTAAGGAGCAATAGATCATAGCAATTCAGATGTACAATGATGATTTGACATAGGCTGGTGAAAAACTAATAAAAATTACTCTATAGTCACTCTGAAAATTTTGGATTAAGCTATAGATCAAATTTTTGAAAAGTTTATGATGAACAAGTGAGATTTTATTTGAAAAGAGATAAAAATACCTATCATATTTGAAAAATCGCTGAGAGAGGTTTTTCAATTGTGAAATATCCAGATTACAAATGGGAGGGAAATTGGCCTTTTCATATAGATTTTTAAAAATCCGATCCCATCGTGTGCACGGAGAACTTTTTCCATGCACAAGATTCAAACTAGTAAGGACTCATGGCTAAGTCCGTGCGCACGAGAACATATCGGTACCATGCACATGGGTTTAAAAGTAAACCGTGCGAATGCTTAAGGCAACGCAATATTCAAAAGGCCTTAACTTGTTTAAACACAAAGTCAAACTCCTGAATACATTTTCAAATGTCCTTTATGACAGTTTTAAACACTTATTTTATCAAATTTTATAATCCTCACACATTTTCTAAATGCTTGAGCACATGTGTGTGTTTAGCCATTAGCAATTCACAAATTATATTGAAAGGATATTGTATTCGATCCAATGTGAATCTATAACAATTGACAACTTAAATGAGCATCTTGCAAAATCTTTAATCTTTAAAGGTCATATAGACAAATGATCATTTCTTACTCATCCAAATCAAGTTTATGTGATTGAATAACTCAACGACTCAACTGTTTTATCACGGGAACTAGATAACTAATATAAATTACAAAATTACATTTCTATAGAAATGTGTATAAAGGGTTAAAACTCCAATGTGAAGCTGGTTATGGGATTATGGCAATAAAATGAAAGACTATATTTAGGATCAGTGAATACCAAGCTGGATCGCCACAATTTCAAGTCTCACAGCTCAATTATGTTAACCTGTCTATACAATAATAATGGTTGGGGAAATTTTTTATGAATTCAGGTTAGCACCCCAAAGTTGCAAAAATATCTCCAATACAACAATATGAATCATGCGACTAATTTGCGATGAATACCTCACCTCCTAGCTAAGTGCAAGTATTACACGCATGTCCCAACCCAAGGCATAATTGATGCTAGAAGTCTCTATCTCTAGACAATTAAGTACTATCACTTAACGACTAACTAACCAAGAATGCTACTAATGATCTTAAATAGGATTTCACCCCAAGGCCCAGATATATATTTTCATGAAGATATTCTTAGTCTCATAAGGGTAAAACTTTTTAATATCTTATTAATTAAATGAGTTATTATCCAAACTACCAAAAAGGATAACAAACAACTATGTATCCTAGGAAAGGGGTGTAACTAACAACACGTAAGAATTTTACCCAAGTACTAAACCCCAGAACATCTTTATAAGGAAAATACAAGTAAACCACATAAGTATTTAACATGACATAGGGTTCATTATCAATTGTATATCACTAGACGATGCTAATTATTTCTCATTATATATATAATACATAATATGAAGTCCACTACCTTAGGTGTCTATCTCGTGCCTCTATCGATGAGTCCGTAGGAAGACATCACCTAACTGGCTTAAGTAAATAATACAAGAATAATGGGGCGATCATTACACAGTAATACCACCAACGACCCATACCAAGACCTTACAGATGGATCGCGTCATCAGACTCCTGGTTTAAATAACAAATAGATTTTACGATCCTTTTCTAAGGTTTACACAATTCTTAAGTCAAAATAACGTTGAAAATCATGGTCAAGTAACACATTTTAAAATGAACTAAATTAATGAATGATCAATGAAAAAATAATGAGATCAGCGATAACTTTAGCATTTTCAATGAGAGGTAGTAACTATATAAACACTCACAAATGAAGGAAATCATAAATCTCTCTCGGTTTTAGGGTATACGATGCATCATAAGATCACCAAGTTACAAAAAGCCCTAAACCGAATCACTAAACAAGAAATGCATATGTGCTCATTGGTTCAAAGTTTCTATTCATGAACTTATTTATAATATCGAGGATTAGAGGACTAAAGTTTAACAACTTACAAAATCTAGAACGTGAATATTTGTAATGACAATTGGATAGTGAAATAATTTATAGATCATCAAAAATTAGGGTAAGAGGCCCAAGAAAGAGAAAGGCATGAAATAATTTTTTTTAACTTTTTGATTAATTTTCAAACATAAATATATGTGTCTCACAAAAAACACTTGGAATGAATAAACACACCCAAACTTAAATCATATATTTTCCCTATTGTAATTGAATGTAAAGCATAAGCGGGTGGTAAGAAATTACCCCAAAATGCGAACCTCGAATCGTGAAATGCTAAGCTATAAAATAATATGAGATATAAGAAGAATATACAATATAAGGATTTAGCTTATAAGTAATCATGATAAAAGACACAATAACATAAAAGGGTAGCAGTGTAATTACTAGATAATTTGATGTTAAACATTTGATTTTCTAAACATGTCAATTCAGGCACATCAAAATCTAATACAAGATCCTACTACATCACCACCTCCATTTCCATAATCGAACAAAATTAAACTTAAAATAACTTAAACCATCCTACACAAAGAAATAAAAATAAAAGATTGCAACATCAACAAAGAGAAACATATATTCCTAAGAAATGGGACCACTAGAGGGTCCCGGTGAATTAAAGTCTCGTAGTGCATATGGATCTTGAAAAAAAGGTGCAAGTACCGTATCATTGCCTCTCTGAAAGGTGTAAAAGTCTCACATCATCATCAACATCAACCTAAAGTCTCGACGATAATCAACCATGACCATGTTGCATCGCTCATCGAATGCCATAAAATGGGCATCAAGGGATACGGGAGCACTTCGTTCTACATTCATTTTCTCTCCCTCAATTATGTCCGCCATCTCGTCAGAACCATCACCACCATCATTACCAAACTTTTTCCACTTATACATCGGCTATTCCCAGAAGTGACCCAAAGATTTCTTGATATTTTCTTTGCTCGGTCTTACCAAAGGATCCTAGTTATGGACAAAGTTAATCTCGGGGCAACCAAAGGATAAACAAATGCTCGTGATCAATGCAGGAAATGGGAGAGATAATTTTGTTTCCCTCTCAATTGATGTTGCATGCATCATATCCAAGAAAGTATCAGGTGAATTAATATTACCCTTATGTGACGCCCCGCCAAATTAAATACCGGGTGATCAAACCTTTATTAAATTAAATTAAAGTGTCCGGTTGGTTCATTCTTAGCATCACTGTCAAAAAACAATTTTATAATTATTATTAATCACTTAATAAATAATTAAGCTAAGTGTCAAAAAAAATTCCCAATTAATTATACCCAATGAATCCACTAATAAATTCCATGCTTTAAAATATAAGCCATTCCCATTCCACAAGAATATATACTCAACATGAATTAAATACTAAAATAAATGAAACTGGATAAAACAATCCAGTTCAAAGTCTAAAAATAATAGAATCATAATACTCAATCCAACATGAAAAGAAGAGATAATAAGGAAATACAATCTGTGAAATAACTAAGCCGGAAATGAGCGACACATGCCCTAACTGGAACGTCTGAACTAACAGCTGAATGAAAAAGGTAGAAGCGTCTAATATCAATAACCTACAGCTTCCACAATAGCTGCAGCTCGTCGAATGATCCACGCATTTACGTTTGGTGGTTACCCTGTGGCTAGACACCTGGTCTAATATATATATATATATATATATATATATATATATATATAGCAAAAGATAAGTGAAATAGCAAGAAATGGGTTAGAGCCCGATTTATAAAAATATTTATTTTAGCAAGTATTTAAAACTGCATTATTGCAATTATTATGTGCATATAAGTTATGAACTCTCACATGAGATCCTCACTCCTCCATTAATGTGCACACCTAGCATACGTCTGCCCTAATCTAGTTATCCTTATTATTCCCAACTAGGTCATAGGCATAAACCCCTAAATATATCTCAAGGGAGTAACCTATATCGCCCATACAATATGCTAATAATATTCTTTTATGCCCGTTACCCATTTTATATTCACTATTTTGATATAAAATCTTTTATCCACTAGAATTACTTTACTTACCCGTACTTATACCTTTTCTAATTTCACACATTAGAATCATTCATTCTCAAGTATATATATATATATATATATATATATAAAACTTGCACCCCTTGGTTAGGACCACTTGGCGCAATGCTTACTCTGCTATCGCGTCCCGGTGCATCGCTCGCTGCATAAAGGACAACTGGTTCGGTGCCTCTCACGAACCATAAATCTCATAACAGAAATATTGGAGGTGAGCATACTCACCAGCTAAATGGGTCACGCACATACCTACACTCCCATTCAACTGCTGAAACTATCCTACGTAACAGATAACATGTATCCAAGTTCATATGCTTTGGGTAAAAATCAAATATCCCCCCATCGGGTCACCCAGGATAAGACTGTCCACTGCGCGATACCTCCTCCTGATAATAACTAGCGTAGATATGCTTATACACACAATTAGAATAATCATAAAATAATAGGCATTCCCTAAGCCTTGTAAAAATTTTGCTTTCATCCAACCCATATTCCTACACGCAGTATAATTCTCGTTACTACCAATTATAAAATTAACTCGCTTATTTCCACTCTCGAAAGTTTCAAAGGTTATCTCACCTAATAAATCCCTAAGCACAGTCCTAGGAATGTTTTTCCAAAATTCTGCATTAAACTAATATCTGAAAAGTGGCAGTTTTTCTCATTAAACTAAATGTGTAACAAAATTTGGGGAAAAATATAAAAAAATCCGAATTTTACTGGGAATTGTCGTTCGAACTGGAAAGGGTTTCGTTCGAACAAGTTTAGCATGTCGTTTGAATGACTATGCATCTCGTTCAAACGAGACGTCGTCGTCTCCAATATCTAATACATGTTGTGTTTCTCCAGAATTTTTCAAACTTAAACCTTTACAGATGTTTGCCTAAACTCTCAGCAATCGTTACCAATCATTACTATAACATATATGGGAAGTAATTAACTATTTAGAATTATAAAATCATTAACGACTTTTGATAATTCCTAAATATACCCAATTTATTAACTAAACCCTAGTTTCTCAAATTTCTATACAAGATCATAAAATAAATTTTGTCCAACATCTTTATTCATCAATTTGGGATTTCTAACCTATCTACATGAGGGATTCATCCTAATTCGTTTTTCAGATTTCAATTCATACCCTTAAAACTCCAATTTCATCAAGACTCATAAATCGAAGGTTAATGTTATCTACCTACAACAATATGAACATGTTTATTGCTATAAATTTCAAGTATTAAACACTTGCCTTAATTTCGATGGTCCGATCCGCTGTTGATATGGGTATGAGTGTGTTCCTCATCTCGCGATCTACGCTTTGGTATAGTTTTTGGTGTGTGTTCTTGAGTTAGGCACCAAGAACACCAATAGTCTCCTCTACCTTACTTTGTGCCTTTCTCTTTTCTCTTACGTAGGTTTAGAGATGATAACACCCCACTAACCCATGTACCTTATTATTTAATTTCATAATTTTCGTCCATAATATTACTCCAAATTTCCAAAGGACAAAAATAAAATGCTCGGGTAGAGTTTTTTGACTATCTTGATCCTTTCGGACTCAATGGCGCACTCGAAATTACCATACTAATTATACAAAAATAATTTATCTTTTTATTCCATATTATTAGTCTCGACACGACTCACACACGCATCCTGACTTAAAATGCCAAACTATCGTATTTCGCACTCCGACAATTTATAAAAGTTATATAATTCCATATTACGTATACCCATAGTAATAATCAATGATTTTCATCATTAAGTATTAACCCTTGGCACGCTAATTAATAATTATTTTAAATTTGGATTAATTAACAATTAAATTTTCTGACCATTTTAATTTTTTTTAATGCAATAACAAAAATTAATCATATAATTATTTAATATCATAAAAAAATGCGGGATATTACATACTTCCCCCCTAATAACGAAATTTTGCCCCGAAATTCGAAAAGTAAACCATACCTGGTAGGAATAAGTCTGGATATTTCTCATGCATATCTTCCTCTCGCTCCCATGTATAGTCTTCTACAGTCTAGGATAGCCACAGGCCTTTCCTCATATGAACTATCGGGCTGTAAATCAATCTCCTCAATCGTAATGTGGGTGTGGGCCAACTCATCCCTAAGATATCGCCTTAATGATGAGATGTGGAACACATCGTGAATACGGTGAAAGTGCTCTGACAACTCAAGTCAGTATGCCATCGGTCCTATCCTCTCGATAATGGGAAAAGGTCCTACATATCTCGGAGCCAATTTCCCTTTATTCCCGAACCTCATCACCCCTTTTATAGGAGACACTCGCAGTAATACTTGATCCCCCATGTTGAACTCCCTGAAGAACGTCTTTACGTCGGTGTAACTTTTCTGCCTGTCCTGTGCTACCCGAATACGATTCCTGATCATCTCAACCCTGGCTGACGTTTCCTGAATTACCTCTAGCCCAAGTAACTTGTTGTCCCCCACCTCTACCCAATAAGTAGGAGAACGACAAGGCCTGCCGTATAACGCCTCGAATGGGGCTATGCTGATCGTAAACTGATAGGAGTTATTATAGGTGAACTCCACCAGTGGAAGATATGACTCCCAACCCCCTCCAAAGTCATGGACACACATGCACAACATGTCCTCCATCATCTGATTAGTACGCTCAGTCTGCCCATCTGTCTGTGGGTGATAAGCCGTACTCAACCGCACTTCAATACCCATAGCCTCCTGAAAGCTCTCCCTGAAGTGTGATACAAAAGTCTTGTCTCTGTCAGACATGATGTTCAAGGGCACCATGTAATCTCACTATCTGGGCAATAAATATTCGGGAATACTATCCCATAGTGTAATCCATCTGTACCGTCAGAAAATGAGCTACCTTAGTCATCCGATACACCACCACCCATATAGAATCGTAACCCCGCTGTGAAGTAGGCAGCCCAGTGATGAAATCTATGGAAATTATCTCCCGTTTCCACGTAGGCATCTCCAGCGGCTGAAGTAACCCTGGCGACCTCTGGTGGTCCACCTTTACTAGTTGAAAGGTAGAACACTTAGACACAAACTCAATAATATCCTTTTTCATCCCACTCCACCAATACTGTTGTCTCATATCTTGGTACATTTTATCCCCTTCAGGATGTACCGCAAATCTAGAACCATGAGACTGTGTCATCATTGCATGACATAAATCCTCTCCGTGTGGGACCATTAATCTCCCATTACATCATAATCCTCCATCTGATCTCACTGAGTAGGACTCTGCGCCCTCCGCTAGAAGCCGTACAATCTGATTAGGGCAAAACGAATCAGTGGCCTAAGTCTGGATCACTCTCATAACAATCTCTGGAGTGACTGTCATGATGGGCATAAAGGACGGGCCACTACATCTTGATGTCCCAACTTTTTCCACTTCTCCTTCCACACGTCCACCACCTCACCCACTAGTCTACGGCTCAACGCATCAGCAACTACATTATCCTACCCCGGGTAGTACTATATCTCAAACTGGTAATCTTTTACAAACTCCAGCCACCTGCACTGACGCATGTTCAACTCCCGCTGAGTGAACAAGTATTGCAGTGACTTGTGGTCTGTTAACAGGTAAAATTTCTCCCCCAACAAGTAGTGTTGCTAAATCCGTAGGACAAACATGACTGTTGCCAACTCCAAGTCATGGGTGGGGTAATTCTTCTCGTGAGGCATAAGTTATAGCCTATTCCTCTTGCTGAAGTATTCCACCAAGTCCCTGTAGAGAAGCATCAGTATACACCAAGTACTCCGCTCCTGGCCAGGGTAAAGCAAGACCTAGTGCTGAAGTCAACTTATCCTTTAGCTCATCGAAAGCTAACTGACAAGCATTATCCCAAATGAACTTCACCCCTTTGCGAGTAAAATTTGTCAATGGGCCCGCAATATTCGAGAACCCTCTCGTGAATTTTTTGTTATACCCTGCTAACCCCAAGAAGCTATGCACCTCCGTCGGTGTCGTGGTTATCCCACTCCCTTACTGCCGACACCTTGCTCGGGTCCACTGATATTCCTTGTTCTGATACAATGTGCCTCAGAAATTGTACCTCCCGTAACCAGAATCCGCACTTTTCATACTTGGCATTAATCTGATGCTCTTGTAGTGTCTGAAGAACCCGTCTAAAGTGCTTGGCATACTGCTCCTAAGTCTGGGAATAAACAAGGATGTCATCAATGAAGATAATGACAAAGTGATCTAAGAACTCTCTGAACACTCGGTTCATTAAGTCCATGAATACGACTCGAGCAATTGTCAGCCCAAACGGCATGACTCGAAACTCGTAGGAACTATACCTCGTCAAGAAAGCAATATTCGACACGTACTACTCCCTAATCCATAGTTGATGGTATCCTAATCTCAAATATATCTTTGAGAAGAAGGCAACTCCTCTCAACTGGTCGAATAAATCATCGATTCGGGGCAATGGATACTTATTTCGTATCGTGACTTTGTTCAACTCTCGGTAGTCCACACACAACCTTAAAGAACCATCCCTCTTCTTCAGAAATAGAATGGGATCACCCCAAGGTGAGTTACTCCTACGGATGAAGCCCTGTCCCAATAGATGCTTAATCTGATCTCGTAACTCCCTCATCTCCACTGGAGCCATACGGGTATGGTGCGCGGGCTATCGGTCGAGTGCCCGACATAAAATATATAACAAACTCTATCTCTATACTAGGCGATAGTCCCGATATATCTTGGAACATGTAAAAAAACTCACGAACTATAGGAATCAAATCAATAGGAATCATTATCTCCTTAGAGATCTCCTCCTCTATATAATATAAATGGGTGGACTATCCTCCCACAGGGAGAGGCATCGCCATTAGAAATATCTCCTGGCCCGATATCATAAAGATAATAGTCTACTGTAACATTCTATCATGGCTCTATAATCTGCAACCCAATCCATTCTAATGATGGCGTCATGCTCGTGAATATCACGACTAACATATCCGTAAGTAAAATCAAACTCCCGATATCTGTACTTTACCCCCGGCATATAAAGAAAATCAAAGACCCACTACCCAGTGGTAAGTCTACACTAGTCACTGTACTATCTGTTGTGGCTAACAAACAGGTGGCCCGTGCAAAACTAGTAGTAATAAAACAGTGTGAAGCACCTGTGTCAAATAAAATGCGCCCATAGTACCATGGATAGGAAACTTACCCTCAACTGCGGGTGGTGCCTACTGGGGTGCTGCCTTGTGGACGTTGTAAACACGTCCATACTATAACTATCCCTGCCGAATCAAGGGTGCTGGCAAAGCTGGGAACTGTGCTAGTGCTGGTAGGGCGGCATGAAAGATGGGTCTCTGGGGCTCCTACTGGGCTCCTTGCTTCAGGGGAAGCTTGCCCTTATCGGGGCAATCCTGTTTCCTATGGTCAGTCTTGCCACAAGAAAATCACCTGCCACTGAAGTTACTTCTTATTTTCCTCTCTTGGCCTCGGCCCTGCTGGCCATTGCCACCCCTCCACTGGCCCTGCTGATCCTACTGATGTCTCTGTTGGCCCTGATGTCCCTACTGATAAAGAGGTTGGACCTGCTGACTGGATTGGTCCTACCCATAACCCCTATATCCTTTCTTAGAATCACCATATCAAAATTTCTTAACAGGGTCCCCCTGATGGGAACTCTGCTCACCCTGATGGACCTGCCCCCTGAGCTGTTGGTGCCCCACTGGCACTACTACCTCCTGTTCGACCCTGCTGGCTGGACTCCCTGGTTCGCTTACTCCCCTCCTGATGGAAGCGATGGTCTTGGCAATGTAATAGAGCGGCACTGAGTACATAAATGAAAGTACCCAATGACAGATTACCTATGAGGTGCTGACGAATCCTCTATGTCAATCCATCCATGAATAACATAATTTTCTTCTCTTCAGTAGGTGCCTCATCTGGCACATAGTAAGCCACCTCTTGAATTCCTCCTCATATTCTTCCACTGTCACACCCTTTTGCTTCAGATTTAATAGTCTTCTCCTCATCTCTGTCTTCATGACGGAGGGAAAGTATTTGCGGTCAAACCTCACCCAAAATCTCTAAATAGTCACAGTATCCCTCTCATCCATGGTGGTAGTGGATTCCCGCCATTTCAAAGTGTCCCCCACTAGTATGTAGGAAGCCAATAACTGCTTCTGAATGTCGGTACACTCGTGCATGCGAAGATGCCTCTAGATATCTTTCTTTCATTGGCTCGCTAAGATGATGTCAGAACCATCGAAGAACTTTATGGGATGTGCCTCTAAAAAGCATTCCTGACCCTGTGCCATGTAGTGGGAAATTGAACCAAAACTGGCGCCATAACCTGTACCTGGGGTGGGGCCTGCTATACCACTGCTAAAGCTGCATTTACCGCCTGAGCAGCAATGACAGCAATGTCAGCTGCGTTAACCATTCCCTGAGCCTGAGTTACTGTCTGCTCTGACTTGGCATTTCTATTTCTCGGGTCTCATCTCGAAGGCATCTGAAACGAGAAGGGATTTATTAGTTCACAATTATTATTAAATCTCAAATAGCTGAAGACGTAAATGTATAAATAACAGTACAATAGTCCTAAAGATAGGGCTCTATATCAAAGAACGCTAAATGACAAACTTATTAAGCTGTACAGATCCTAAAGGACACTAGAACCTGATGCTCTGATACCACCTGTGACACCCCCGCCTAATTAAATACCGGGTGATCAGACTTTTATTAAATTAAATCAAAGTGTCTGGTTGGTTCATTCTTAGCATCACTGTCGAAAAATATATATATATATTATTATTATTAATCACCTAATAAATAATTAAGCTAAGTGTCAAAACATTTTCCCAATTAATTATACCCAATGAATCCACTAATAAATTCCATGCTTTAAAATATAAGCCATTCCCATTACACAAGAATAAATATTGAACATGAATTAAATACTGAAATAAATGAAACTGGATAAAACATTCCAGTTCAAAGTCTAAAACCAATAGAATCATAATACTCAATCCAACAGGAAAAGAAAATCAAATAAGGAAATACAATCTCTGAAATAACTAAGATGGAAACGGACGACACATGCCCTAACTGTAATGTCTGAACTAAGAGCTAAATGAAAAGGTAAAAGCGTCCAATAACCTTCAGCTTCCACAACAACTGCAACTCGTCGAATGATCCACGCGTCTACTTCTAGTGGTGACCCTGTGGCTGGACACCTGGTATAATATATATATATATATATATATATATAGCAAAAGAGAAGAGAAATAACAATAAACGGGTCAGAGCCCGATTTGTAAAAATATTTATTTTAGCAAGTATTTAAAACTGCATTATTGCAATTATTATGTGAATATTAGTTCCGAACTCTCACATGAGATCCTCACCCCTCATTAATGTGCATACCTAGCGTACGTCTACCTTAACCTAGTTATCCGTATTATTCCCAACTAGGTCATAGACATAAACCCCTAAATATATCTCAAGGGAGTAACTCGTATTGCCCATCAATATGCTAATAATATTATTTTATGCCCGTTACCGATTTTATATTCACTATTTTGATAGAAAATCTTTTATCCACTGGAATTACTTTACTTACCCGTACTTATACCTTTTCTAACTTCACACATCAGAATCATTCATTCTCAAGTGTGTGTGTGTGTGTATATATATATATATACACACACACACACACACATACTTGGCGAAATGCATACTTTGCTATCGCGTCCCGATGCATTGCTCGCTACATAAAGGACAACTGGTTCGGCGTCTCTCAGAACCATAAATCTCATAACATTAATATTGGAGGCAAGCATACTCACCAGCTAAATGGGTCACGCACACACCTACACTCTCATTCAACCGTCGAAACTATCCTACTTAACAGATAACACGTATCCAAGTTCATATGCTCTGGGTACAAGTCAAATATCCCCCCAACGGGTCACCCAGGATAAGACTGTCCATTACGCGATACCTCCTCCCGATAATAAGTAGCGTAGGTATGCTTATAGACACGATTAAAATAATCATAAAAAATAGGCATTCCCTAAGCCTTATAAAAATGCAGGTATTCATCCAACCCATATTTATATTCCTACATGTAGTATAATTCTCGTTACTACCAATTATAAAATTAACTCGCTTATTTCCACTCTCGAAAGTTTCTAAGGTTATCTCACCTAACAAATCCCTAAGCACAGTCCTAAGAATGTTTTTTCAAAATTCTGTATTAAACTAATATCTGAAGAGTGGTTGTTTTCCTCATTAAACTAAATGTGTAACACAATTTGGGCAAAACTATAAAAAAATATGGATTTTACTAGGAATTATCGTTCGAACGAGAAAGGGTTTCGTTTGAATGAGTTCATCATGGCGTTCGAACGACTATGCATCTCGTTTGAACGAGACGTCGTCGTCTCCAATATCTGATACCTGCTGCCTTTCTCCATAATTTTTCAAATTAAAACCTCTATAGATTTTTTCCCTAACTCCCAGCAATCGTTACCAATCATTACTATAACATATATGGGAACTAATTAACTATATAGAATTATACAATCATTAACGACTTTTGATAATTCCTGAATATCCCCAATTTATGAACTAAACCCTAGTTTCTCAAATTTCTATACAAGATCATAAAATAAATTTTGTCCAGTATCTTTATTCATCAATTTGGTATTTATAACCTATCTACATGAGCGATCCATTCTAATTCATTTTTCAGATTTCAATTCATACCCTTAAATCTCCAATTTCATCAAGACTCATAAATCAAAGGTGAATATTATCTACCTACACCAATATGAACATGCTTATTACTATAAATTGCAAGTATTAAACACTTGACTTAATTTTGATGGTCTGATCCTCTGTTGATATGGGTATGAGTGCGTTCCTCGTCTCACGATCTACGCTTTTGTATAGTTTTTGGTGTGTGTTCTTGAGTTAGGCACCAAGAACACCAATAGTCACTTCCACCTTCCTCTCTGCCTTTCTCTTTTCTCTCACGTAGGTTTAGAGCTGATAATACCCCACTAACCCATGTACCTCCTTAGTTAATTTCTTAATTTTTTTTTCCATAATATTACTCTAAAATTCCAAAGGACAAAAATACCCCTACGGGGTGCCGGTTCGGCCTAAAGTTACCTCAGAGTCCAAATAAAATGTCCGGGTAGAGTTTTCTGATTATCTTGACCCTTTCGGACTGAACGGTGCATTCAAAATTACCATACGAGTTATAAAAAAATAACTTATCTTTTTATTCCATACTATTAGTCCCGACACAATTCACACGCGCATCCTGACATAAAATACCAAATTGTCGTATTTCGCACTCCGACAATTTATAAAAGTTATATAATTCCATATTACATATACCCACAGTAATAATCAATGATTTTCATCAATTAGTATTAACCATTGTCACGCTAGTTAATAATTATTTTAAATTCGAATTAATTAACAGTTAAATTTTTTGACCTTTTTAATTTACTTAATCCAATAATAATAACTAATTCCATAATTATTTAATATCATAAAAAATGTCGGGTATTACACCTTATCATTTAATGGTGCATATAAGAAGGTTGCAAATCATCCATATGCATGACCTTGAAGACTTTCTTCTCCAAATATGTCCCATCGCCAAATACTCAATATAAATTTCTAGGAGCAATCCACACCAATCATAAATCAAGTCAAATCCTTTCAATTGAAAGAATTTTTTACTCCCCTAACATAGCCCTCATATGTTATTTTCTTGCGCAGCTTAACCTAAAAAAATGAGGCACAAAGCAATCGTACTAAGTTTTCATTGGTCCACTCATTGGAGTTGAGAAAAGCCCTCGATATGAAATTCCTTAGGTAAGTGAGGGATTTGTCCAGGATATCATCCAAACTCTAGGGCAAATAATGGCCAATAACCTTTTCTTTTGAAAATACTCATGGTACTAATCCGCTCATGCTCACACCTAAAACCATTCTCACCCCTCGGTGGCACACACTTAGTCAACTCATATTTCTAAATTTTAGTCATTTCAACTTACAAAACAATAAATAGACAAAACAATAGAAATTATGAACCTAAATTAAGGAAATATGAGGTAAAGAAATAGAAATGGCGCATATCACTCGATCGACATGTCAAAGAGTGTCGAAGTGGGTCAAAATGTGCCAAATTGTAGTAAAGTAAGGCAAAGGGTGTAAAAGTGAGTCAAAGAGTGTCAAAGTGTGCCAAATTGTGGTAAAGTGAGTCAATTATGGTAACGAGACCCATTAATGAATTTTTTCAAACACTTTGCATGCATATTGTGAAAAAGAGGTGGGAGGGGAATTCATTTGACCCCAATTGCATCCAATTCATCAACAAACACAAAATCTATACAAACTTGTTCTAATTGATTAGAAAATATGACCAAATGTAGCATTTGTAAGCATGAATTGAATTTGGGAAAAACAACATCTGCATTTACTCAAAAATTCTGCCCAAATGCATCACATAAAACCATATGGTGAGTTTTATCACCCAATAATACACAATAACAAAAAACTATAATAAATGCGTGTACATGGTGATAAATTCGATAAGTCATCAAGCTTTCATGGATATAATGTATTTAGAACAAGTACGCATAAGAAAACCTTAATAAACCCAATAAAAGTGAAGATACCCAACAAAATAACTCCAAGTAGTCAATAAAAATGATAAGAACACATACCTTGACGTAGAAAATAGAATAAATGGGTAAATTTTGGGTGGGATATGAGTAGGATCAATCTAGGGCTCTAAAGGGGTTTTCAATTAAGGTTCAATGAAAGGAGACATTAAATATGAGGGTTGAAGGCGACTAAATTTGGAGGAAATTGGGGGTCATGATAGATCATGCTAGGGGTGATCGACCACCCTATGAAATATCTATAGGTTACGCGAAGGTAATGGGAATTTATTTTTGGGAGTCGATCGAAGGGCGATCGATCAAGTGGGCACGACTTATAGGTTTTTAAGGGGCGATCGATCAACCTAGGAGCGATCAATTGCATGATGGAAAACTGGCGAAACTAAAAAGCATCAATCAAATAAATAACATTACCGATCAATCGACCCAGTTAGAAATTTGGAGATCTGGGGGCTACCGCAATATCACCCCATATAAATATGAAATAGGGAGCGTCGCATCCCAACCTTTCCGTATATCACATAATAATTTTGATAACACCATAATAATTCACCATATATATATATAAATGTTTACAGGAACTAAGTATAGTGACAGGGTTTATTTATTACAATCATGATCTGCTGTGAACAACGTACTAAAATAAAGAAAGAAAAGAGGAAAAAAGAAAAGAAAACGAAGGTACATAAGGGTATTACATAAACTGATAAGTAGTAGTATGATCATGATGGGTTTGTAGGTCTTGCTAATGAGATTACATATGCAAGTAATTGATAGAGACACATGTGACGATTCATAAAAATTCGTGGGGTCGGGGGTCATATTGCCTTCCTTATGCTCGGGGTCCATCTGATTTTTTTTTAAAAGAATAAGCAAAAGTTACCCATTTGATAATTCTGATTCTATAACAAATTGTGAAATAATCTTTGAATATTAGTAGAATCAGATGCATATAAGAAGCTGGCTTCAATAGTTTATCTGAAACAGCGTACAACAATCAATACAATGATATTATTACAATCAGAAATATCATGTTTTGAATGATAAGGTTGCAGATGGTTCCTAAAATGAAATAACTCATAATTATCTGTTAAAGAGTCTTAGGGTTAATAATTATACAAATAACAAATCAATCTAAAACCTTTTGGAGATAAAGTAATAGTGCTAAGCCACGAGAGGCATCCATATGGTAAGCATCAATACCCTGAGTCCAACTGCTATGGATATAATGGTAGTCTATTCCCTAATTATAATTTATGTTATAATAAAACAAGTTTAGTAAAAACAGATTAAAATGTTATCATTGTTTCAAACATCAACACAAGGTTTTTAAAGTTTAATCTAGTGCAACGTAATTTGAACTATGAAAATGAGTTCATAAATGAGATAAGATAACCAAGGCTATCACATATTAATATGTACAATTGACGTAATCAAAAGTATTACGTGAAATAATACTGAACAAGAATCACCTACTTGTTTAGGGGCTTCTGAGATTCAAATTCGGGTTGAGTTGTTAAAGTTGGGGTCCGAGATTGTCTGAAATTTAAAAAAGAACTAAGTTAGGTTCTTATTTTGAAAATTCTATAGTGTATAAAAATATTTTTGCATACTAAAAAAACTTTTAAGGTTTTATTTGTAAATTCTTTCTCTATTTAATTACACCTACTTCCACGCATTTTTAAATTTGTGTGAAATATACTTTTTTGTTCCCAATGTTATAAAAAATCATTGTGTGAAGTTTGGGGTGGAAATTCATAAGTTGAAAAAGTTCAGGGGTCTATGTGCAAATGAAAATTCTAGATTTTAAATTCAAAGTTTGAGATTTCTTCGAATTTGATTTCTAGTTGACCAAACAGGGTGATGTAATATACCATTTTGACAAGAAAAACAAATAAATTTTTTGAAAAAAAATCAAAATTTTTTTATTTGGCACGCGCTCTTACGCGCTAGGTCAAATTTCTCACGTGCTATTTTTGACCCTACTGGCGCACATGATGACCAGTTCATCTTTAACCTTCGTAATTTTGACTTTAGGGTTTAAAACATTAACCTCTAATTAAATCCATTACAGGATACCATTTTGGTTAATTTAAAAGCCATTCTTTCTAATTTTTCACGAGGAATTCAAAAATATAACTTTTATGGATTGAGGTGGACTCTAGCCTCCTATCTAATTTTTAGAAAATTCCAAACAAAATTGTTTAACATTCGTGGTTTCCAGGAAAATTTGAACAATGGTAGGGATATGGTTTTGTTCCTTAGTGTTTTTAGAACAAAATGGTTTTGGTTTGAAGGTTTAATTCAAAGCATGTAAGGAGAATTTGATTCCTAAATATTTTAATGCCATAAATAAAAATTTATAAGTCAGATTAAATGTTGCACCTAGGTTCCTTAAGGTCTAAGATCCAATATTCCCACCTTGAAACCGTTCCAAGGTTAGGAATATAGAATTCACCATAAAGCTCAAGCTTGAGTGGTGTTTTCTGGTTTTTGATCTTTTCCAATGCTATCCTATGTGAATTCTCACATGTAAATACATAAAGGAATCCTACTGAGATGAATAAACCATATAGCATTTATAGAACCAAATTTAATGCATAAAATATAAGAATACTAAATTTCTTAAAATTTGAGCTTTGTTTTTGTAATACTAACTAGTGTGGTTTTGCAAAGGGATTATGGGCGTTTTATAGGGGAAGAAAGGATAAGTTGATTGGTGGGGTTATAGGTGGATTTCAGAGGAATTTAAGTTGGTTTTGGGTTTCTACATAAGGAGAGGGCATGTGTTTTCACATGTAAGGGTAGGTGTCTGCCTAGGTGTAATCCTAGTCAGCCGGGCTTATGGGAAAAACTCTTAGGCTTTAGTTTTTTGTTATTTGTTGGTTTATTTTAAGTAAATGGTCAAATTTTAATACTTTTTGAAAGTTTAGGGGCTAAAGTGTAATTTTCTTAAATTTTCATTGTATTTTTAAGATATGGGTTATAATTTGGAATGTGCATAAGGTTAAATGTAGAAAAAGTTTGAGGTCCATGGTTCATTTATAAGGTTTAAACAAACTCTGAAGAGTTTAAGAGGTCACTTTTGTAATTATTATAACTTAGGGATTACTTTACAATTTGTGTTTTCTTTGGTATTTAATCAAATAAAAACTAAGGTGTCCATTACTAGGTCATATATATATAAAAGATCTCAGACTCTTACAATTCTGCCTACCTGAAAAAAAATCGTCCTCGAAATTACCTTAAAAAAGTTTAGGGTATTGTTGTTTCATTACGTCCCTACGTTCCAGGTGGAATATTCAGCTCCGTGATGCTGCCAAAGAACATTGACCAACGGGATGGTTTTGGTGCGAAGGATTTGGTCCTGAGAGTTTAATATTCAGAAAGGTCTTTCTTGGAAAACGTGATTGGGTTGTATAGATATTTATTCCCAAGTGGTAACATGTTGGATCAGGTATATACTTTTGCAATAGGGGCACATGCAATACATCATGTATTTTTTATAATTATGCAGGTAAGTTAAATGATAAGCTATCGGCCCCATCCTTTCGGTAATCTCAACGTCCCACATATCGTGGTGCAAGTTTCCCTTTTCTTTTCAACCGTATGATCCCTTTTCTGGGTGATAGTTTTAAGAATGCGTGATCCTTTACCTGGAATTCTAGCGGTTTCCTTCGATGATCTGCGTAACTCTTCTGCCTACTTTGGGCTTCTTGTAAGCTTTCCTTAATTAAGCGTGTATTTTTAGTAGTTTCTTCAATTATTTTAGGTCCAAAGATACTATGTTATCCAGATTCATTCCAATAGAATGGAGAGCGACATGGTTTTTCATAAAGTGCTTCATAAGGAACGGTCTAGATGCGGGCTTGGTAACTATTGTTATAAGAAAATTCAATTAATGCTAAATGGTAACTCTAACTTCCTGCCAGAACACATGCACGTAACATATCCTCGAGTGTTTGAATTAATCTTTCATATTTGTGAGACTCCACCTATTTTAATCACGGGTGATATGTCCTCTATCAAAATAACTAGGAATCTCATTTGGTTCATTCTTAGCATCACTGTCGAAAACTTTTTAAATTACTAACCATCTATGTTAAATTAAGTCGGTGTTAAAGTTTTTTATTTCATTAATCACATAACAACAAGCGAAATAAAATAATCTAAACCATCCACACAAAAATAGAGTCTAAAAAATCACATGATAAATAACTGAATAAAATAATACTGAATAAACCATCGGTTCCCAAAACAAAATCCATCTACAAGTCTAAAGTAAATAAAATAAAGTTTGATAAATACTAAAATGAAATATTGAATAGTCTGAAGGGGCAACATGCCCAAATGAAATACTGAAATGAAATCCTATCTAAGAATGAATAATTGAAGCATCTATTCAAATCCTGCAAGCCTCCACAATGCTGCAGCTATGCATCCCTGGAATGAGTCATCAAGCTTGGCATCCCTATGGCTGGACACCTAAAAGGTTTTGGGAAAAAAGAATTTATAGGGGTTAGATCCCAATAAAACCATTTAAAAATATTTTGCAAGTATTTAATCACAGTTTAAATCAGTTATTAGATAGACACATTAGTTTAACGTGCACTCCCTTGAGTTTCTCACCTCTCAACTAATGTGCACACCTAACATCTCTTACCTAGCCTAACTAGACATCCGTATGTAACTAACCACAAAAGGTTCAGCTCCCTCGTACTGCCCATACAATACGCTACCGCTACTTCCAATAACCAATACCACCCTCATATTATTATTAATTCATTTAAATAAGTTCCCTATATTTAAGTCACTTTTAGATATGCACTATTTATATTCCTAGCGTCACATAAGTAGAATAATCACATATTATTATAACACCATTAATTAAGTTTCATCACACTTAAGTTGCTTTTAGATATACACTATATATCTTTGCTACTATCACACATAAGTAGATAAGTCACACTTGTATATATTTATCACACATATAATATATACAACTATAGCATCCCCGAAAAAAAACCTCGTGATGTTATCATACTCTGCTATCAAGTCCATGTACCTCTCGTACCAAATCAAGGACTGTTGGTTTGGCATGTCTCCTTGAACCCAAAATCAATCAAGACACAATGGAGGCGAACGTGGTTCTAGGCCTTTTAGATACGCACATAACTAACGTACCCAAATGACAAGTTGATCCCACTAATACACTGCACATAGTGAGCCGCCCTAAGTTCCATGTCCTGGGGCACACATCCAGACCTCACTGGAATCGTCAAGGTGGGATCGCCCTCTGCGCAGAACCTACCGTGATAGCAGGCAGTGTAGGTATGTTCACAAACATAATCAAATCACAACCATAGGTATTCACATGACCTATATATACATATTATTTATTAAATATGCGCACAACCCATTATATCAAGCCATATTTAGTATATATCGCTCGCATACTCAACATACTCTTATAACCTATTTTCCTACATTCCCGAGTATCACTCTCTACCCAAAAGGTCTAAGTTACCCCGTAATTAATATGAATAGCCATAACATCTCTTTACTACCGGTCTAATCTTAGGTTCACTCAAACTCTTCGGGACCCTAACTAATTCTCGCGACTTTATTAATATTCATATTATGCCTGATAGGTTCTAGCCTTAATTCTCCCATTTTGTCTAAGCTTAAGCTATATCATAGGCCTGCTGAAATTAATTATATCCATCACTATAGTTTAAAAATAACCCAAAAGTCTCTTGATTAGTTATTCATAAATTCGGGGCATAAACAAAAGAAACTGGCAATTCTGGGTAACTGAATCGATTCGGTGAAGAGACCGAATTGATTTGCCTACTGAATCGATTCTCTCCTTGATCCGCATCGATTTGAAATGCTATAGGTCATCTCCTTCAGTACGCTGTAACATTTTTCCACTATTTTTAACCCTCAAATCTTCATGCAACATACTCAAAATCCAATATAACTTATCCCAACATCAATTAAGATTATATAGGCAATTTCTAAAGTAACTAACGTATTAAATCCATATAAATCCTACTCAAGAATGAATTAAAACCCAAAATTTGACCCAAAATCCTAGTTCATGTGTTCTTCATTTTTAATCATTCATTTTTATAGATTTCTCTTATATTTATCATAAAACATGTTCTGATTTCGTACTACCAACATACATGGATTCATTATACATGCAATCCTATCCCAAAACATGAGTTCTATTCATTTCATCCCAAGAACATCATCAATCATCATCAAATTGAGAACCCTATTACACATGGGTATTATAACTCATTAAAAAACTGCAAGATAAACACTTGCCTTATCTATTACATGTCTGATTACATGTTTTGAGTGATGAGGATGCCATTCCTTCCTCCCGATTGCACTTCGGTGGTAAATATGATGCAAGAAAGGTATTGGGTCTTCCAATAAACCTCTCTTCTTTATCTCTACTGTCCTTCATTCTCTCCTCTTTCATCTGTTGATTTCTTAGGGTTAGAAAGTGGTTTGATGCTGCCCTAACTAGATAGCCTTAAGTTTATAATCCCAATTCCCAAAATTAGGCTAATGGGCCAAGCCCTAATGACCCAAACATCCCCGTGAAGCTTAATTATGACTAAAACGGTCCTGGGACCAAATTACTACCCCCAGTACACTATTACGACTCCCTTTAGGAATCAACCGTGACCTCAGAATCATCATCCAAGCCACTCTATAATAATTTTCTATCTTAACCTCATATAGTCTACACTCGACTCCCGATTGAGGTATAACATTGTCACGTCACTATCATTCGCTATGACGTAAAATAATTGTTTACTATTCATTAAGTAATTTATTCCATAAACATTAATCATCATCTCTCCCGATTAATATTTTTATCCTCCCATAATCGTTAATTCAACTAAATTACAGCACGCGTGAAATTCTAAAAATCACTAAATTAATCAAATTTTAAATACTCATAAAATACGGGGTGTTACAAGATTCTCCATTCGTTTGAAGACAAAAGGCAATTATTATATTTAAATTTCTACCCATGGCATATTTTAATGCTTGACAGAAATGTCCTACAAATCGAAGGTCACAATTGGATACTATTGATAAGGGTGTTCCATGAAGTCTGATAATTTCCCAAATATACATCTTACTAAGTTTCTGGAACAAATCTTTATTGCATACTCGGAGAAAATGTGTCGATTTAATTAGTCAGCCTATAATTACCCATATTGAGTTATAACCTTGTGCTTGGGGGGTAGTCCACTATCGAAATTCCATGGTGACATGATCCCATTTCCACGCTGGGGGGTGGTGGTGTCATAATCCACCAAGGCGTTGGTGTTCGATATTAACTTATTGACAGGGTAGACATTTCGCAACAAAGGTCTTAATATCTTGTTTCATTCTTGTCCACCAATACTGTCATTTAAGATCGTGGTACATTTTTGTATTTTCGGAATGTATGATGAATTTAGAATGATGGACTTCTTGTAACACTTCTTCCTTAAATGCAAAATTGTAAGGTATGCATATCAGATTACTATAACATAAGCCACTTCCCATTTTATAAGTCCAACCTTGGTTTTCCTTACCATTTTTGATGTTTTAAAGTTGGGTTCTAAGGAAATTATCAATGGATTATTGCTCGATTATTCTCTTCTGAAGAGTAGGGTAGGCTATAATGTTCCAGACAATAATGGGTATTTCAGTGGTTTCCCTTTGTCACTTCGTAAGAAAACATTCTTTTTAATCTTCCATTGATTTTGTGACTCAATGCATCAGCTACCACGTTGCCTTTGACAAGGTGATATTGTAATCGAAATTTATAATCTTCCAAAAATTTGACCCGTCATCGTTGTCGCAGATTTAAGTTTTTATGGGTAAATATATTCCTAAGACTCTTATGATATGAAAATATTTGAAGCTCGGCCCCATAAACATCGCCAGATTTTTAATACGAATACTATCGCAACGAGTTCTAAATCATGGGCTGGATAGTTTCACTCGTGAGTTTGTAATTGGCAAAATTATTCTATCATCTTTCCTAGTTGCATAAGTGAACATCTTAGTCCTTGCAATGAGGCATCCGTGTATACTTCATAATTAACATCGCTGGAATGTATAATAAGTATAGGGGTAGTAGTTAATCGTTCTTTAAAAGTCTGAAATTATTGAGTGCATTTGTTGGCCTATTCAAAGTGTACATCTTTAGGAGTTAGTTTCATTAATGGTAACATGATTGTTTAAAATCCTTCCACAAATTGTCGATAATAGACTGCTAACCCTAAGAAACCATGAATATCTGGAACAATAGTAGGTCGTGGTCATACAACTATTATTGTAGTTTTTACCGGATCAACCTTTATGCCTAGTTCGGTAATGACATATCTTAGAAACTTTACTTCCTTCATTAGAAAATCAAATTTATTTTTCTTTGGGTACAAGCAATGGCATCGTAATGTTTATAGTATCGTTCGTAGATGGAGTTCATGATCTTATTGATTTTTCAAATATACCAAAATATCATCTATGAATACGATCATAAATTGATCTAATAATGGTTAAAATACTCAATGCATTAAATCCATAAAAGTTGCTGGTGCATTAATTAATCTAAAGGATATAACTAAAAATTCAAAGTGTCCATAACGGGTTTTACATGCCATCTTTGGTATAATTTCTTTCGTTAACCTTAGTTGGTGATACCCAAATCTAATATTGATTTTTGAGAATACCCTTGATCCTCGCAATTGATCAAACATATCTCCTATCCTTGGTAATGGATATTTATTTTCTATGGAAATTTGGTTCAATTTGTAATAATCGATACATAATCGGAGAGCTCCATCTTTCTTCTTTACGAATAATACTGATGCTCCCCAAGGGGACATACTTTGTCGAATGAACCCTTTCGTTAGCAGTTCGTCTAACTGGAATATAAGTTCTCGTAATTCCAGCGGTGCCATTTTATACTCGGGTATAGAAATAGGAAGAGTAGTTGGTAGTAGACTGATTGCGAACTCTATTTCTCTTGGTGGAGGAATACCAGGTAATTCTTTGGGAAAAATATCCTCATATTTTTTCGAATTGAAAAGGAGTAGGAAGATATATCATATGCATTTCCTAAGCGATGTCCTCGAAAATCAAATACTTTTATACGTGGGTTTTTAAAGATCACGTTCCTAGTATAGCAATCGATATAAGCATAATTGGCTGCTAGAGTACTACCAAATTAATGGTAATGACTCCTATGCCAAGTTCTACCTCACAATGATTACAATTTTGACAAACAGTTACTATATCACCAGTGGGCATACCTACGGATAGAGAGTAGTCTGAAGGAGAGGGGATAAGTTTTGCTAATTCCATAAATTCAGTAATGACAAATGAATGAGAAGATTCGGAATCAATTAATACATGTGCCGTAAGATTTTTAAAAGAAATTTTACCTTCAACGACATCATGATTATTTGATTTGTCAAGAGGGCAAAGGTTTGACCTTGCGTTCTATTACTCGGTGTTAGTTTCTTGCCTTGCATACTACCAGGTGGTCGTAGACACATAATTCTTTCTCTTATATTAGGAATATTCATGGAGTTTTTTGATACTCGGGAGCCTTACCTAGATTTACTGAAGAGGATTGGTTTGGGTTAGGATTGGGTTTACTAAATCTGGGGTATTGAGGTCTAATATGTCTGGTTTCGTTGCATTCATGATAATGGATCATGGTTTCGCTATTCTTGTGATGAATCTGGCTATACATTCAACCACCTTTGGGTTTGAAATTAGGGTGATCCCTAACGTGTGTAGTTGCTTGACGATTATTGAAGTTATTTTGAGGAATTGATGTAGTATTTTAAAAACTACCACCAGGTGGTGGATTGAGTTCAATGAGGTTGGCTACCTCGGTCATCTTCCCAAACTCTCGAATTTTCATAGGAATGAGAGAGGTTTTAATGTTCATTCTTAATCCTCATTCAAAATGCTTTCATTTTTTAATATCCTTATTTACATAATCTTGTGTGTACCGAGTGTAGACACCACATTATAGGACCCCTTAAGTCTCTCCTTAAGTCTCTAGCACCTCCTCACTCCCTACAAATCCTAGATCATACTTCGAGGATCGTTTTATAGGTCATCGAGAACTCTCGGGCCCCATTTAACTCTGATCAACTCTATCGTTAGAGTGAAAGGTCAATGAATCTTCGAAGGGATCTAAATACCCTTTCCAACAATCTATCACGTGCACGAATCAGCATAATGGTTCGGATGAACAGACCATTTTACTACCAAAACCGATCTAGAGGCCATCGGGCGCTCTCGAACCCCAATTTACCCCAATCAACTTCACCGTCAGAGAAAAATCTCAATGAATATTCGAAGGGAACTAAAACCCCTTTCCAACGATTCACCATATGCATGAAATGACACAATAGTTTGAACGAATGATCCGTTTACCCTCAAAATCTAATTCGTAGGCCACCGAGCATTCCCGGGCTCCGTTTGACCAAAGTCATCTCTTCAGCTCAAAAGAGACTGAATGAATCTTTGAAGGACACTAATACTCTTTCCAACAGTCTGCCCTATGCGCGAATCGGCCTTACGATAGGGTGAACGATCCATTTTATTCTAAAAGGTCACCTGTCGCTTTCGGGCCGTGGTTGACCATGTCAATTCTCTTAACCAAGCGAAGCTCTTTGGAACATAGAAGTACCTCACACAACCTTTCCAACAGTCTGCCCCGTGCGCAATTTGGACTTGTAGTTTGGACGAACGATCCATCGTCGTCCGACAATCTTCCGTCCAAAGGATTGATAGGAGTTTCTGAGCCCCATTTGACCTAAAGTCAACTCCCGGATCCCAGAGCATCCTTAAGGATTCCCAATTTCTCTAAATTACCTTTCTAACGGTATGCCCCATGCGTGATTTGGACTTACGAATTGCATTTTACAATCGTTTTTTTCAAAAAATTTGCACGAGACTGCCAATTGGCAGGTCCATTTCCCTGCCTATTGGTAGTGTGTCTAGGGCTACCTGTTGATAGGCAGGATAAGGATAATGTCTATCGGCAACCCCCTACCCTCTATAAGGAGATCATGAGTTCACTTCGAAAGTCACCTCGGGACCATCAATTTCAGTGATCTCAACAACATTCTTATGCAATCAACGAAGTTTTCATCTGTGAAATTATTCTCCACCTTCCATTCCCATCACTTTCATACCCAATTTAGTAAAAAATATCATTCTCTCTCATCCTACATTCATCTCCACTTGCAAGGAAGCTCATCAAGGATTAAGGTCAAGTCTCAAGTCTCTAAAGAAGGTTCAAACATCCTTCTCTCTCTTTAAATTTCTTCATTTTCGCATTAGTTATATAAATTCTTAATTTAGTCTTTACTTTAGATCATACACATTAATATCTCATCCTTTGTTAGTTATGTTGCACATAATTTATTTTCTAATAAAAATCCAAAACAAGAAACAAAAAGGTTACGCCTATAAATTCTAACGGGATTTTTTATTATATTTTGTCAAAAATACAAATATTTTTTTCTACACACACACATTTAATAAACTCCCGTTTGAATCTATGGGATAAACCCCACCCTTGTGTCGCATGCAAACTACGTGGACTTTAATGCATTTATAGGCTACATAGGCATTTTGGTTAAAACCCGAAACCCGAATCCTATTTTCTTATTTTCATTCTCCTATTTTATCCATATGTTATTCATATATATCATACTTGTGATTCGTACTTGCGTCTTATCTAACACATATTTTCGTTTCATCATAACTATCAATATCTCGATAAGCACACATATCATATTTTTTAATTATTATTTTGGGGACATTCCTGTGAATGAACTCACTCCATCCCTTCCATGAAGTGATTCGAGCGATTCCTATCTCCACTTATATATACACGCACACACACTTCATCGAGAAATTGAGAAAAATAGTAACATAAGCCCATAAGAGACCGAAAGGGCAGGATGGGTGCCTAACACCTTCACATTCCATAATTTAGCCACCGAACCTCGACCCATTGGTTTCGCAAGCATCAGTTTTTCTTTGATGCCGCTCTCTCGATTCGGCGACATGTTCTTTTGCCTACTTTGTGCAAAAAAGGTTGCCAACTCTATCTCTTTACATCACCCTAAAACTGACGATGATCGAAAGCACCCCTTGATGTAACGAGGGGCACAGGACCTTTACCTTCCCTCTTTCCCCCAAAGCATCTCGGGATGGCCACAGTGGTGACTCCGTTGGGGAAAGTACTTAAGAGGGATAGTCTCTATTTGGGTGTTATTATTTTCTACTTGTGTGCATATACACCTATCTGTTTGTCTCCTTTTCTCCTCTATTATTTCTTGTATATATCTGCCTCATGTTTATATCACTTCTCACTCACTTTTCACCTCACACACTTGTAAATACTCTCCATGTACACCTCACACTACCTACACTTGTATATAGGGTCACTTATACTCACATGCTTCACATACTACTTAGAATATCCATGCTTAGGTGTCACTAACACACACCTCCACTTATCACACATGTATATATCCATGCTCACTAATACTTATAACACACCACTTGTAGTTAATCCATGCTTAGATTCACCACCACATGCTCAATTATAGATTTTCACACATCACTCACTCTCATGTATCCATGCTTAGTGCAATCTTCATGCTATATGCTAGATTTACTTTTTGCTTCTACATTCTTCCTTATTAGTATAGTGCTCATCATGCCAAATAAACTACTATCTCCATAATATACTAATAAGGATTCATGTATTTTTCACACTATATCACCAAGAGCATGGCTATTGACCAAAATTTTGTCCCATACTGGGCATCACTTTGTGACGGGCACTGGTTCAGCAGGTTGCATTTAGCCTAAGGAATATGACTCTCACTTACCATTGGCCTAATACCTTAGACGTACATCGAACGGCTTCCCCTGCATCGTACCGCTTGACCGATGTCACGAAGAGAGGTATTTAACAGGGAACTCGTTCACTTATGTCGAGTATATGAAATTCTCTCTCACAGTAATTGTCCCCACGAGGTATATTATGAGGCAATTCACGTACACTCAGGTATATCAAATGGCTTGTCCACCCGTACTGATTGCCCTCAAAAGCAAGACGTATATTGTGGAAGTCATGCCAAAGGGGGGGAACCTTTCCACTAACCCAACAACTGCATACCCTCATATTGGCATCAAACCTGGGGCACTCGTATTTAGTTTGTTGATTACTACCCGAAACTCTTCCACAAAGCCAGGTCAGCATGCCGCCAAAACTTTCATGCGATTTTATCTTTTTTTTCAAAACGGGACCCTGTCCATGAGCTTGGCAACAAGTAAAACCATGTTTTACATATTTTTCAAACCTAATTTTCCCAAGCACGGGTCTCGTCCGACATTTCTTTTGTATTTAGGTAAATCTAATACAAGTAAAGACATAAACATAATGATAATCATACTGAGACTCTTATCTCGTTTTTCCTTCTTCCTTACCAAAAGTGTCAAAAACATTTCCCCCCTCTTTTATCAAGATACTAAAAAATATTTACCCCTATTTTATCAAAACACCAAAAACACTTTGTCCTCCTCTTTCCAGAAAAATATCAAAAACATTTCCTCTTTTCCTATAAAGGATTCTTCCTTTTCTCTTTCAAAAATAAATTCTAATCATTTTCCGTCTGAGGTCGATCGTATGCCTGACCCTTGGCCTGGCTCCTTATTGGATTCGGTCTTTCGTCAAACCGCCCCGAACTCTGTCAATTCTCTCGCTGATCCCTCCAAGTTTGGAATCCTCTTTCACCATCTTTTCATGGAGAACGCAGACCAAGTAGCGAATGTGCAGCTTGATCTGATGAAGGTCCTAATCTAACTTATCGCCAAGATTGATAACTTTTAAACCGAGGCTCATGAGATGCAGTAACAATGGGTCTCTATTATCGAAGAGCCCAAGGTCCTCTTCTTCTGTGCTATGGGTCTACCTACACCCGAGCCTATTTGGGCTCTGAAAAAAAATCAGCATGATCCACATGACCCTCTTGCCAATGGGCCGCCACCAGTCAATCTCCTTATACCGAATCTTGCCCAACCAGGGGCAAACCTGCTAGTGCCTGCCGATCCGAAGAAAGAATATTTGAACAATATCAAGGAGGAACGACCAAGAAGTTTGACCAGATTCGAATCTCTGAGAACTACATGGATTACACCCATATGTCTCCCTACCCTAAAACAAGGCTGCTGGAAAAATTTAAGATGCCTAACATTGAGAAATTTGGGGTTAGCGGACCCCCAATTGTTCATCTTTGAAGTTACTACGGAGGCATGACTCTTTTAGGTGCCTATGGGGAAATAATAACCCAAATTTTCCAACAGGCTTTGAAGGATAACGCTCTTCATTGGTTCCCATCCCTCGAGGAATCCATAATTCGTAGTTCGGAGGATGTTGCCTATATTTTCGTGTTGCAGTATAAATATAACGAGTAATTGGAGGTTACATGTTATGATTTAAAACTTCTCATGTATAACCCCAGATAAATTGTCAGTAATTTCATATCAAGGTGGAAGGGAAAAAGTGGCCACCGTGACTAATCGACCTTCCGAAAAGGTGCAAGTTTAAAGAAAAACCTCTTACCCCATGTTCGAGCAACGATGGGAGGATAGTATTACCCACATTTTTTAGCCATCCGAGAAGCGACAATGGAGCTTGAAAAATATATTTCCAAGACAGAAGCTGAGACAAATAAGGTATTCGGACAGTTCACTCTAAGAAAATATGACAACCCCGCTACAGTCTCGACCATCAATAACATCCCATAGCCGGCTACCTCTTGGGCACCAAAAAGTCGTGCCAACTGAGTCTGAAAGCAATACATCGAGCTTCATGCTCCCCTCTCCAAAGTCTATCAAGCTCTATTAAGCTGAAATCTCACCAAGCCGTTAGACCCTCGTCCATTACCAAACCCACTTCCTAAAAATTTAAACCCGATGCCTATTATGATTTTCATCAAAATACCGGCCATACCATTGATCAATGCTTCCATCTCCGAAATGTAATCCAAGGTCTGATTGACTGGGGTGTTATCACCCCATCAGCCAATCCTAAACCAAATACTACTCAAAATCCACTTCCAAATCATGCAAATTCTATCTTCCAAAATGATTCAAAATTTGACCCATATACCCAGATTATAACTAGTAAAATCATCCATTATACCCATATATTGACCTAAACTCCTTAAAGTTTACCCATATTTTCTCCTACACCCTACCTATTTTGTTGACCAATCTTTGTCGCTTGTTACAAGAGCATGCGTTGCATTCGTACTCATTCTGGGGGGAAAGGATATGGACTTACCAGTGGTATTGAACCAAATTCTAGAGTTCGGGCTAAAATCACCCTCATAAATGACTATTGAATACCAGAAGTTCAGCACACTGTTCATGAGATCCAGGAAGTGGGCTCGAGAGTTAGATAATTAGGTGGTACCCATTGACGAAGTCAATTTTGAAGATGCAATTCAGATCATGGAAGGCTCTTGCTGATAGATCGATGCGATTTATAGTTTGTCCTAGTTACTCGATGCCTTAAAGCTACATAGACAGTTGGTCCCTTCACTTCTGCATCTCCCCATTGAGTGGAAGGATCTATATGAAGAAGCCGTTGAGGTTTTGGAATGCATTGAATTCTCATGAAAAGATAAAATCGTTGCCACCGGATGGGGGATGGGTTTGATAGTTCAGATAAAGAGACTAGATAAGAAAATATTAGCCCGATAATCATTATATATGGAATAATATTGTTTGAAGATCTACTAGGCGAAATTAACAAAGTGGCAGGACAGTCCGAGATAGATGAAGAAATAAGATTTTTGTTCTTACCCTTCGTGAACCATATGATAAAATCTGGGAGACACTACCAGAGTTCGAATCCTCAAACAACAATAAAGATAAAGGAATGGGAATTGTTAAAAAAACTCCCCATGCCAGAAATGACCATCGAGGAGAGCAAGATCCTCTACCAGTTGAAGAAAACTCAAGTTAACATCACCTTGTGGGGATTCTTCATGTCTTCCCAACTGCACCGAAATGCCTTAATAAAATTGCTTATTGGGCCCAAAATACCTTCTTTCACCACTCAAAAAGAAGCCGTGAACTTGGTCGGGTCTTTAACCTCCACTAGAGTGCTTTTTTTATCTGAAGAAACAATCCCAAAGTTTGGTCATAATCATACTATGGCCTTAACATCTAAAGTAATGGGGAAGAAAGTCTCTCTCTCACTCATCAATAACGAATGACACTCAATATTTGCCTATTAATAACCTTGAACTTCCAGGGTTTGAAAGTAAGCGACCTTGCCCCAACTTTCATCGCAGTTTGTGCTTACGATAACACTCGCCAAGAGGTAACGGGATCCATAAAGCTTATAATAGGAGTTGGCCCTATAAATACCGTTACCGAGTTTGAAGTTATCAATATACTGATTTATTTCAATCTACTTCTCGGTCGATCGCGACTTCACAAAAGGGTATCTTACTCTCTCCATCAAAAACTAAAGTTCTTCGCCAAGGGGTAGGTCATCACCATCTTGGGCGATGATGATAATACTGAGAATGCAAGCACCAGTAACTCGGTACTAGAGATACAACATGGGGCAAATGATATGCTTTTTTTTGGATTTTGAGTTTAACCAATTCCACTCCTAACAGGGGATGATTTCAAAGATAGGGCCAGTTTAGAGCACAGCCCTCACGACAATGTCAACGTAATAAAACTTTTCAAGAATATGTACTTCATGCCCGGACTGGGGCTGGGACGACGACAACAGGGGATACTAGAACCTATAGTGCTAAATAAGGCCTTTACTCCATATGCCCTGGGTTATCAACCATCATCAGAGGAACTAATAATACTCTGCCAACCCCAGTTGAAAAGAAGTTTAGAAAATGCCAAGACTATTTCGGAGGACCCTTTGAACTGAAGATTCGTCAAATAGGGTGAAGATTTTCCCTTTTGTGGCTCTCCCGAACCATGGTATGATCATGTGGATAAGAAGATGAAACCAGGGATAAAGATCTTCTTCCAAGACAGTAAAAAATCTACAGACGTTACCGAGGTTTTCGAAAAAAGTGACTCAGAGGATTCATTCAATTTACAGACACTGGGACTGACACTCTACATGATCCACTCAGGTGCTACATCATCGAATCTATCCATCCGGATCAAGATTGCTAACGAACCCCTCCTCAACTGGAATGCTATACCAGTTCCACCTGTTCAAAAGCAACCCAACCCAAATTTTTATCCTATTTTATCACCTTTTGTTGTTCCTCCTTTTCTGATAACAATATAATTGAGACCTCATTTAACGAGGTTCTTAATGTTGTTTTTCCCAAGAATGAAATAAATGAATATTTTGAGTATCTTGTTATGCCTTACATTAATTGTCTTGATTCTAATCAAACTCTTGATGATGATGATTTTGCAAATCAAAAATTCTTAACTGATCTTAATAAGGTTAATAACAAACAACATAATCGCGTTCAAATTAATGGCGATAAAACTGTTATTATCAACCTTGGTTCTAGTAGTTAACTATACGAGATTAGGATAAGGTCCACCCTTGATGAACATGAGCTCACGAAAATTGAAGAACTATTGAAGGAATTTGTGGACGTATTCGTATGGTCCTATGATAACATGCCCAGCATTGATCCTGAAATAGTTCATCACAAGATTTTAACTCTTTTGAAATGCAAATTGGTCAAACAAATACTACGAAATCTCTGCACCTAATGGTCACTTAAGGTTAAAGATGAGGTGGTAAAACTGTTAAACGTAGGCTTCATTCGGGTGATCGAATATCCCACATGGCTAGACAACATTATACCCATGCTGAAATAAGAAAGAAAGGTTTGCATGTGCGTTGATTATCAAAATTGGAACAAAGCCTCTCCGAAAAATGATTACCCACTGCATAATATCCACATGATTGTGGACAACATGGCCAATCACACTCTCAAGCATTTATTGATGAGTTTTCCGCACCCTGGTCATCACGCAAAAACCACATTCATCACCCCTTGGGGAGCCTTCTGCTACTCGGTTATGACATTTGGTCTTAAAAATGCAGGAGCTACCTACCAAACGGCTGCCATAACCATCTTGAATGATCTTATACATAAATAGGTTGAAGTCTACGTGGATAATATGATCATTAATTTTAAAACTCGGGAAGTTCATGTTCCCACCCTCCGAAAGTTCTTCGAATGACTGCAGCAATATCAGATGCAACTTAACCCACAAAAATGTGTCTTCGGTGTCACCAAAGGAAAGAATTTAGGATTCATGGTTAGCAAGAATGGGATTGAAGCGTATCCTGCCAAATTGAAAGCCATACTCGAAATGACACCACCCCAAGCGAAGAAGGAATTTCGAGGATTCTTGGGAAAATTACAGTGTATCAGTCGGTTCATCAGCCAGTTAACTTCTATTTATTAACCCATATTCAAACTCCTTCGAAAGGATTCGACCAAGATCTGGAATGAGGCATATCAAGAAGCCTTCAAAAGAATCAAGAAATATCTTACCCAGCCTCCGATACTCATTCCATCGCGGCATGGTCTCCCTCTACTCCTATACTTGATCAATAACAGATACCGCAGCTGGGGTTTTGCTGGCCTAATACCTTGAAGAATCCCATAAAGAGAGGGCCATCTACTATACTAGTCACAAATTGGCAGGTTAAGAAGTCAACTACACTGCCTTGGAGAAATCATGTGTTGCCCTTATCTGGGTCACTCAGAAATTATAACACTACATGCTTGCTTTTCCTATTAGACTCGTGTCTCGAATGGATCCTATCAAATACTTGCTCGAGAAACCTTCTATGTTAAGCTGAATGGCCTGATGTTTGATGCTACTAGCCAATTTTGATATTATTTATGTCACGTAGAAAAGCATGAAAGGAAATTAAATATCCAACTACCTTGGTAATTACCCCATGAAAGAAGCCGACGTTCGGATATCTGAATTCTCAGATGAAGATATCCTTTGCACCTCTTAGGAAATAGCATTGGAATACTCCTGATCTTCCCTGATGACTCTCACACTCCCATTGCCATCATACTATATTTTCCCTGCACCAATAGCATGAATGAATACGAGGCATGCATAGTAGGCCTCAAAGTCGCTCTCAAGAAGGGTATCCAGTGCTTAGATGTCTAGGGGATTCTACCCTCATCATCATCCAGGTCTTTAGAAGATGGAAACTCAAAGACGAAAAACTCTTACCCTTCCACATCTACCTAAAAGAGTTGGCCTCCTAGTTCCGAGATATCACCTTTCACTACTTTCCCCGAACAAGGAACATCTTGGTAGATAACCTTGCTACCTTAGCTTCCATAGTCGACATGCCTAAGGGAATAACAATGACACCCTTCATAGTCCAAAAATAAGCTAAATCGACCCACTACTATCACATTGAGCTCATCACAAAAGACGATTCTGGTCCGATCGAGGGTTGGTACTATGACATCTGGTTCCTCCTCAAGCACGGTAGGTACCCCCAAGATGCCAATAAAAAAGATCTAGAAACACTCCGTAAACTGGTTGCCTAGTACATTATCTGCGATAAAGCACTATTTAAGAGAAACTTTGATGGAACCCACTTACACTGCCTCGCAGGGGCTGACATTGAAGAGATGATGTAGAAGATCCACATCGGGGATTGCGGACCCCATATGAATGGCTATATGCTCGCTAAGAATATTATTCAACAGGGTTACTATTTAACTACCATAGTTCAAGATTTCACCGCCTATGTTCAGAGACACCTTAAGTGCCAACAGTTTTCCAATCTCCAGCACTTGGCTCCGTGGGAATTATACAACATGACTTCTCCCTGGACATTTTCCACAAGGGGCATAGATATCATAGGCAAAGTGACACCCAAACCCTCTAATAGGAACGAGTTCATCTTGGATTTCATTAATTACTTCACCAAATGGGTCGAAGCCGAGTCATACGCCATGCTAAATGCCAAAAGGAATCCAAATTCATCTGGAAGAACATTATCTGTCGATACGGGGTTTTGCATGACCTAGTGTCAGATAACGAGTTACATTTCGAGGTGAGCGTCACAGAATTGGTCGACGAGTATGGGTTTTAGAGACAAAAATCTTCTCCGTACCGACCACAACTAACGGTGCAGTTGAAGCTGCAATTAAGAACCTCAAAGCAATTATCAATAAGATGATCGACAGTTAACAAAATTGGGCTAATCGGATCCCTTAGACCCTTTGAGGCTACGATACTTCAGTTCATGAATATACTGGGGCTAACCTTTACTCTCTGGTATACGAAATGGAAGCAGTCCTACCTATTGAACTACAATTACGTACATTATACGTCATGCTTAAAAGAAAAGTCAACGAAGAAGACTAGTGTCAGAGCCATTTCAATGAGTTGTCACTCTTAGACGAAAGAAGGCTAAAGGATCTATATCATATGCAGAGGTACCATTGCCAGATAGCGTGATCATTCAATATGAGAGTTAAGGATCGTGGTGTCTGAGAAGGGGATTTAACCCTCAAAGAAATTATAGAACCCGTCTGGACCCAGAGGGAAATTCAAGCCAAACTGGAGTTGCCCCTACATCGTGAACAAGATCATGTTCGGTGGTAACGTTATGCTCACTGACCTTGATGAAGAAGACATGGCGTGTCCAGTCAACCTGGACCATCTCAAAAAATTCTACCCCTAGTCCTAAATCTCAATGCGCTACGACTCCTCTCATCCCCACTCTATTTTAAAAAATTCTTCATTTCTCTCTACTGAGTACTACGTTCGTACTGATCCTCTAAAACCTTTTGCCTTACAAAATGAAACTAATTTTTTTTCAAAACCCCCAGAAGTACATAGGCAGGTCATACGCTTTACATGGGCACAGTCCCCTTCTTTTTCATAAAATGCTATTATTTGCTTACCATTTACATGAACAAAAGGATTATGTGTGCCTTAGAGATTGGTATAGATAATTCAAATGTAAAAATCATCAAGAGGCGCAATAATATAGTTTAAATCCTTTCTTAATCCATAAATGGGAAAATTCGGCACAATAACAGGAAATATCAGCGTAGGGAATAAAAAAACTATCCCCGCCAACCAAATTGTCTTAAAATAAATCAAGCCAAACTATCCCTATAAATGAACTAACCAAACCTTCCCAAATTTATTCCCAATAACCAAACACACAACCATCACAAAAGCTTCACAAACAAACACCATCTTCACAAAGACCCTATCTATAGCTACCGAAAGACCCAGTCCCATCATCATCTGCTCCTTAAGGCCCCCGAATTCGCCTACCTGGATGGTATACCAAAGGCTCTCCGTATAACGATAAGCCCAAACCAGCCTAGTGAAAACCACTACGCCCCCTCCGTAGTTTCGAACATGACAAATAATCTATGCCCGGTCTCTTCGGCCAAGATTTTAGCCACTACCCTCTTCCACAATCATTTCATATAGTCTCTAGAAATATGCCAAACCCTACCAATAGATTGGGAAGGACGAGTTGACAATCGAAGAATCTCCTACAGAGAGCCCAATTGCATGCACAAACCTTCAGTCATATCCTCTAGAGGAAAGAAATCGAGGGTATAGGAAGACATAATTTGCTCCCATTCGACTTCAGGCAGGAGCCGCTAGGGGAAATAAAATGAGGTATGCCAAAGACCAACTAATTAAACATAACGGTATTCCCCCAGTTCTAGTCTGGGATGTAACTCCCCCCACCAGGGCACCAACCAGTGCAGACATCGAGTCCCATGACCCACGAACCAGTTTACCCAGTTTTCTATGGTTGGGACAAAGATAATGAAATAACGAGTGAAGAAATTCAGTACAGCTGCCAAGGGATATTTAGGGGGGTGCCAAATGGAATCTCTCGGATAGCCACATGAATATCCTAATCAGGCTACCTCATAAAAAATCCGAACGACCTTCCCGCCAAGCATCTAGACTATTCAGGGTCTCTGTCAGTATTACCACGGCAGGATTGTGACGATATGACATCCACACTTAGGGATGTAAATCGGGTTGGGTGAGCCGGGCTTGAGGTTGCTCAGGCTCGACCCGAATTACCTGACCCAAGCTCAATCCCGAGCTCAGCCCAAACTAAACTTTTTACTCAAGCCCAAACTCAGCCCATAAATATTTCAGGTTTCGGGCTTCGGGCCCGATTTCAGGCAGGACCGATTTCATATTTTTTTTTAAAGTTTGAATTGGTTTTTTTTCTTATGTTTCCATCATGGAGAACATGTATACACCAAAATCTAATTGATATTTCATAAAATAAAGTATATAATAATGAAATGTATTAAATTAAAACAAGGTAAGTAAGAATCAAAACCTACAAAGACTAATTATATTTCATACATAAAAAAATAGTTAACATAAATATGTTATATTTTATCAAATAATTTATTTATTTATATATTCAAAGTTCGGACTCCGGGCCCAATTCGATCTTGGCAAAGTTCAGCTCAAGCTCGGCCCAAAATTCATTCGGGCTTGAAATTCTGGCTCAGGCTCGGTTCGGCTCGGCTCGGCTCAAACTTAAATAAAGCTCAGCCCGAAAATAACGGGCCAAACAGGAAGACTTCGGTCTTTTCCAGCTCAATTTATAAGCCTATCCACACTGTAATGAAAGCTAGTTGAGGGTCCACCATCAAGTCCCTGGTCACCAACAATAACTTCGCAGTTAAGCCAAGGGCAGCGTCTCAAGCATGGCCTGCATCATTAAAATCCCACATTAGTAAAAAATACAGTAGAGCTGGGAGGGAGATCATTCCCCCTATGACCAATGGCCTAGTCGCGGAAGGAGAGATGTGGAGAAGTCCTGGTAACAGCTCCCGAGGAGACCGAGAGAATTCAGGTATGACGGCTGCCACATTAGGATTTACCCCCAACATAGTGGAGAAATCCTCATAGGTCGAGCAGACTTCGTCCAAGCCAAAATGAAAACATGATCCTCGGGATACCAAAATTGTGCTATCATCGTTAGCATGTTCCAGTTGATCGACCGGTTACACTACAAAAAGACCCGACGTAGGTTAAAAGCGTGATAGCCTACATTGTACGAACACATAGCCTTTAAATTTTCAAGATAAATGGGAAGGTCCATTTTGGAGATAATAAGACAAGAGGTAAGAAATAAGCAAGATTGAGAAAGGAAAGATGAGTGAAAAAGAACACCACCTTACTCCCCTTTTATACTTGAAAACTTTAGCTAAAAATAAAAAGTCTATAGATCCTAATGAAAGATTGTAAGGACAAAAATTTCCAATTGAGTCTTTTGTAGTTTTGGCTCAATTACAGACAAAAACATTTGAGTCATAGGATAGTGTTCTTGTGTATCCTTCAATCCTATGACAAGTGTAAAGCTGAAGACTTAGCGGCTCCTTTACATGTGAACATCAATGCCAAGTTTCAGTGCCACGTTTCATGTCATCAATATCATATTTTAAGTCTCCAAAGGTATGAATCCTTTTATAAATTTGTAGGAGACTTGGAATAATTCTTTTATTGGGTGTAATGTTTATTAAAATAAACTTTCTGGGCTTCAAATCGAAATATGTACATTCTGAGACTTCGTTCGATATTATCGTTTGAACGAGTTTGCCAATGACTTTTCTCTTTTGGCCTCTGGAACTTCGTTAGAAGGGTCATTCGAACGAGACTTTGTTCGAACGAAAATCTCGGTCGAACAAGATTTCCGGCGGGAAAATCCTTTGGCAGTTTTCTCCACTATCCCACTCTTTTGTTCCCACTAACTTTTCCTGAATTATTAAATACGAGAACTAACTATTTCAAAGTAACTTTTTCATCTTCTACAATCTCTAAGAGAGAGTTTTGAGAGCTTAATTCCACAATGAAAAAGTTCATATTTTGAGTGTTTGTATTTAAAAAAATATATTCTTAAACACTTTTGTTTACACCCATATTAGTTTATTCCAAGTACCACACACACACACACACACACACACACACACACACACACACACACACACACACATATATATATATATATATATATATATATATATATATATATATATATATATATATATTTTCTTGGAGTTTGTTTGGCACCATTGGTTCATCTCTACCACAAGAAGGAAAATTTTGGATTTTTGCTTCTATTTCCCATAAAAGAATAAGTTTGGTTTTGGCTGCGGCATTCTCACACGGTGAAAGGCATCGTGTGTGGTTGACGGGTTCTTAAAGTTTTATTGGTGTATTTCTAGGTTCCGGTGGATTTTGGGATTATCGACTAGGCGGAGGTTGGTACAAGAAGACGCGTTAGGGGCTTGAAGGGATTCGAGTCGAGTTGAGTAAGTCATTTGTCTTGTACTTGTAAAAATACCATACTTAGTGGACTTAAGGCTAGGTCCGTCCGAGGTTTTTCCCATTTCGGTTTTTCTCGTACATCGCGGCGTTGTGTGTAATGAATTTATTTTATCTTGCAAAATACCTAGAATGCATGCTTAGGTCTAAAAGATAAAATATGGTTTAATTCGCAATCTTGTTTAAAATGGTTCTTCTTTAATTACTTGGGTAAATTTATTTTAAGTCATTTTATTTCAAGTTGGCTCTAAATTAATTGAATAATTTTCTTGCCTAAATTGTTTAAATTTGATAATTAAATTAATGTGGTTTGAGTGAATTTAAAGTTTGCTTGTGTTTACTTTAATTCACTTTGTTGTGTTTAATTTTAATTTATTTTAAGAAATTAAAATTTGTCATTTGTGTGTCTTGTGTTGAACCATCTATATTCCGCATTTAAAAGGAAATTATATTTTAAAATTGAGGATCTACGTTTCCAAAAGTGATATCAGAGCGGGAGCGCTAATTTATTGCGTTAAGGTCCTTTTAATTATTTTTGGTTAAAAATAAATATTTCCCCATTTTCAAAATTTCCTATTTTTGATGGTTCTAATTATGCATATTGGAAAGCACGTATGCGTTCGACACTTAGGTCTCTAGATTAGAGGGTTTGTTTGTCAGTCGTTAACGGGTGGTCCCCTCCCACACATTTGGTAGACAATGAGCGTGTTCCCAAACCCGAAAAGAGATGGAGTGAGAATGAAATTAAAATTGCAAATTTTAATTCCAGAGGTTTAAATCCCTTGTTTAGCGCGGTCACACCGGATGAATTCCGGCATATTATGACGTGTGAAACCGCTAAAGAAGCTTGGGATATTTTACAACTCACTCACGAGGGAACTAGTGTCGTAAAAGCTTCTAAACTTCAAAACCTCGCCATTCAATTTGAAACCATCAAAATGAATGAAAAATAAACATTTGATGAATTTTACGCTAGACTTTCTGATATAGTTAATTCATCTTTTAATTTGGGTGTGAAAATACCCGACGACCGAGTAGTAAAGAAAATTTTAAGGTCCCTACCTGATAGATTTATTCCTAAGGTGACCGTGTTAAATTCTTTACCCACTTTAGCCTCTACGGAATTAGAAGAGCTCGTAGGTGATTTGCAAACTTATAAACTAGACATGTTTCCCTCCAAAATAGAAAAGAAAATAGATAAGGGCGTTGCATTGAAATCCCGAAAGGAGGAAAAACAAGTAATAGAGAGTGAAAGTTATAGTGACTCGGAAGATATGACTATGTTTGCTAGGAAGTTTCGTAAATTTGTTAAATTTAACAAAGATAAATTTAAAAATAATTTTAATAAATTTGAAAATTCTAAGCATGACAAAGCCGAAAAGATCCCTAAAACTTTTAATGAAAATTTAAATAAGGACTAGTCAAATAGGTGTTATGGTTGTGAAGGGTATGGCCATAGGGCTTTTGAATGTCCCACTAAACTAAGGAAAAAGGGTAAACAACCAATTTCATATAATGCTACCCTTAGTGATAGTGATAAGGAGGAGGGACGCGATTCTCCCATTAAGCCCAACTCTGTGGCTTTAATGGCAAGTCATGTGAGTGAAAGTGAGCACTCCTTTATTGATGAAATTTTAACACATAATACTTCCAAGGACATAGTTTGTGAATCTCAAAAAGATGATGGTAGTGATAGTGGAGATGAGAGAGAGAGTGAAAGTGATGAAGAGGTTGGTGAACTTCAATTTGCTTTTCAAGAACTATATGAAAAATCTATTAAATCAAAAAGAGCAAATTTGAAGTTAGAAGATATTTTAAGAGAGCGTGTCAAAGTCGTTGATGATAGTGTGTTGGTTAAAGACCGTAGGACACGTGAGAGAGCTCTTCGAGAGAAGCTTGAATATGTAAAAGGTGAGAGAGATAGACTTAGAGGTTTAATGGAGTCAATGAAAAGGGACTTCTCGAGTTTGAAGAGAGAAATGTTTTGTTAGAGTTTAGAATTTTAGAATTATAAAATAAATTAAAAGACTCTAGTAAAGTTAAATTTGATTTGGAGTGTCCTTCGGAGAAATTAGATAAAATATTAGGAACGGTCCAAATTAAAAATGACACTTGTGGTTTAGGTTTCAATACTTGCAATGAGTCTACTCATAAAGAAAAATCCAGTGTTTTAGGAGAATCCTCTAGGAACAATGTTAAAGATCGTTTCTTAGGTAAATATTTTCACCGAGACTTTAGGTGTTCACATTGTGGTCGAAAAGGTCATCTTATGAAGTTTTGTTTTGATCTTAAACGAGGTCCTAGAAAATCCCAATGTAAGGCAACTAAGGTAGCCAAGATTCCTATATCCCGAGATCGTCATTCATCATTAGTTTGGGTTAAGAGATCCGACTTGGTTGCATTACAAAATAGGATTTTTTATTCTCATTTACTTTCCCACAATACCTCCCTTGCTAAATCTAAAGGTTAAATGTCATAGTTGTTTGCATACTTTAGCTTTTGTGCTTCATGCTATATTACCATGCTATTTGTATGCTTGTTTTAGTTATTTTCTAGTCATTGCTTTATCATATATCTCATGCTAGAATTATGATTTTTGTTTATCTTTTGTATTATAATTTTTTTCATTTTATTTTGCATTAAATGAAAAATACAAAAAGATTTTGTTTATCTTTTGAGTAAATATTTTTATTTATTGGTTAAAAATTTCAAAAACTCAAAAATATTTTTGTTTTGTGTGTATTTTAGTTTAACACACTTTATGTGGCATATACTTGTGTTTCAATCCCTCTGTTTTAGCTTCCATGTGGCTAGAACATTTGGCTACGATTGTCAATCCTTAAAATGTTATTTACCATCCTTACATAGAGTAGATGGATTTGGGGTTGCTATAATGGATTCTATTTTTTATATGCCTCAATTCACACATGCACGAGCTCTCTCAAAATTTTAACTTCACATGTATATTTGAGCTTTGTGAGGTGTTCTCCTACCAATCTAGTCATCTACATATTTTATGACCTGGGAGGACTTGTGCATGTTAAATCTGTTGCACGTGAGATGTGTGTAATATAAAAATTGTTATATGAATGTGCACAGGGAAGGGCTCTGAAAGGAATTGTTATGCTTTGCGAGTAAGCCACCGTTTGGAATGTACCTAAAAGAAATACGTGGTTCAAAGGCCTAAAAATAAAATATGGCATTAAAAGAAAAATAATTTTCCAAGGCCTATTTTGTTTAATTGATATAGTCATTCAAAACTATATGCTTATTTTGAGGGATATTGGATGGTATATCAACGGTTTACACAATGTCTGTTTATCCTAGTTGAGCTTTCATTGTCATGACTCTATTTGCTGGTAGAATCATCAAAATTCTAGACGTGTATGTTTGTTCATTGAGTTCAATTTATATTGTCACATGACCCAATATCTAAATGTTATAAAATTGTGCAATCAAATGAGAACTCCGTGAACATATTTTAAGTGATTGGGTCGAAATTTAATTTTTACTAGTTCACATCACTACACTTCTGTTTACCACACGTATTTGGACACATTTTTTCCATACGAGTGTGAAAAGCTTAATGCATTTTGTGTCATGTGTGGCGTTTATACCTAAGTATATGTGTTTGCGCGTGTGCGTGTGCGTTAATGCTATTTATTATGTACTCATTTTTTTTGTCTTTGCCTTTCTTGCTAGTCCACCTATGCTTCTAATTTATAATTGGTATCTATCTTGTGGCATATTTTGGTTAATATCTTAGGATTAATATCTTCTGTATCAAATTGGTATCATTTTTTTTTTCATCTTCGTTGGTATCATTTATTATTTGTATGGATTAGTTATAATTTTGTTGCCCATATGCTTTCATTCTCTTATCACTTTATGCTTCATCTTGTTTAATTAGTTCTTTTATCCTTTGTCTAGTACTTAACAAAAAGGGGGAGAATGGTAGGGGATAAATGGTATCTAATCCTAATGTAATCGTATCTTAGTTTGGGAGATTTATCTTAGGGGGAGACGTCTTTCTAAGTAGGTCATTTATTTGATAAATGGGAGAATTAATTTGGGGGTGTAATTATTTTGATATTCCCTATGCGTTTAATATTTGCTTAAGTGTACATGAATTCTATTTAGCGGCAACCTTTCATCGACAAAGTTATTCATCCTTAGGTTTTGAGTGAAGCTATGTTATTTTTTATTTTTGGTGGGATGTTTTTTAGTCTAGTAGAGCTTGACGGCCCTTTTGGATTTTGTTTTAGTTTTTATCCCGGAATAGCCAAAGGGGGATATTTGTAAGGACATAAATTTCCACTTGAGTCCTTTATAGTTTTGGATCAATTCTAGATAAAAATATTTGAGTCATAGGATAGTGTTCTTGTGTATCCTTCAAGCCTATGAAAAGTGTAAAGTTGAAGACGTAGCGATTGCTTTCCATGTGAACATCATCGTCGAGTTTCAGTGACATGTTTCACGTCATCAATATCATTTTTAAGTCTCCAAAGGTATGAATCCTTTTATATATTTGTACGAGACTTAGAATAATTCTTTTATTGGGTGTAATGTTTAGTTAAAATAAATTTTATGTGCTTCAAATCGAAATATGTACATTCTGAGACTTTGTTCGATATTGTGGTTCGAACGAGTTTGTCGTTCGAACGAGAATGTGGTTCGAACAAATTTGTCGTTCGAACGAGAATGTCGATCGAACGAGTTTGTCAATAACTTTTCTCTTTTGGTCACTGGAACTTCGTTAGAAGGGTTGTTCGAACGAGATTTTCGGCGGGAAAATGCTTTGGCAGTTTTCTCCATTATCCCACTCTTTTGTTCCCACTAACTTTTCCAGAATTATTAAGTGCGAGAACTAACTATTTCAAAGTAACTTTTTCATCTTATACAATCTCTAAGAGAGAGTTTTGAGAGCTTAATTCCACAATGAAAGAGTTCATGTTTTGAGTGTTTATTTTTCAAGAAAATTATTCTTAAACACTTTTGTTTACACCCATATTAGTTTATTCCTAGTACCACATATATATATTTTCTTGGAGTTTGTTTGGCACCATTGGTTCATCTCTACCACAAGAAGTAGAAGTTTGGATTTTGCTTCTATTTCCCATAAAAGAAGAAGTTTGGTTTTGGCTGCGGCATTCTCATACGGTGAAAGGCGCCGTGTGTGGTTGACGGGTTCTTAAAGCTTCATTGGTGGATTCCAAGGTTCCGGTGGATTCTGGGATTATCGACTAGGCAGAGGTTGGTAAAAGAAGACGCGTCAGGGGATTGAAGGGAGTCGAGTCGAGTTGAGTAAGTCATTTGTCTTGTACTCGTAAAAATATCGTACTTAGTGGACTTAAGGCTAGGGCCGTCTGAGGTTTTTCCCATTTGGGCTTTCCTCGTACATCGTGGCGTAGTGTGTTGTGAATTTATTTTATTTTGCAAAATCACCTAAAACGCATGCTTGGGACTGAAAGAAAAAATATTGTTTAATTCGCAATCTTGTTTAAAATGGTGCTTGTTTAATTATTTGGGTAAATTTATTTTAAGTTATTTTAATTCAAGTTGGCTCTAAATTAATTGGATAATTTTCTTGCCTAAATTGTTTAAACTTGATAATTAAATTAAAGTGGTTTGAGTGAATTTAAAGTGTGTGTGTATGTGTGTGTGTGTGTGTTTACTTTAATTCACTTTGTTGTGTTTAATTTTAATTTGTTTTAAGAAATTAAAATTTGTCATTTGTGTGTGTTGTGTTGAACCATCTATATTTTGCATTTAGAAGGAAATTATATTTTAAAATTTTAAAATTGAGGGTCTACGTTTCAAACAAATATGTGCCCCACCAAATGGCTCTAAGCTGCAGAAAAGTGCAATTCAAGCCCTAGAGTGATTTGACACGACCCACACGTCGATAGGCAGGACACGGACTATGCTGATTGGGCGCCCCTTATTTTTAGACAAATTCTATATTTCCTTTTTCGACAAATTCAAAATACCTCCAAAATAAATATTTATTGCAAAAAATTCCTTCTTGCATTATTTATTTTTACCCACGACATTTTAAAGATAAATCTTTTTATCTCTTTTTCAAGAAATAAAATAACCCATACTTTTTACGGCCTTGAAAACAAACTAAAGAGTGTATGTAGAATAAGTAATTTAAATAAAGATAAAATACATTCTTATTCATTTTTATATATATTTCCATTAACATCTCTTTTTCAGGAAAGCAGAAGAAAATAAAAACAACGGGACTCAGCCCGAAACCCCAAACTCTCTCTCTCTATCTCTCCCCCCCCCCCCCCCCGGATCCCTCATCCCTACGATGAATACGCTTCCCTCGACGACGAGTTGAGGAGCCTCCACTACCTGATCCACATCCCTCCTCAGAAGTAGCAAACGACATCAAGTAGGAAGGAACCGGATTCGAATCCTGAATATGAGCAGTCGTAGAAGCCACCCAGTCTTGGATATCGCTCATCAAGATAGTCGACACCTAGACATGAAGCAAGAAATATAAAAAGGTAAATCAGTGAGTTTAAAGCAAAAGAAGAAATCAGAAAGACAAAGGAAAATAAATGAAAACATATACCTTTGGCTAAAGGAAATCCTCCGTCAGCCCCAACAATGTCGGGTCCATTGCATTAGGGCGGTGCTGCATGCTCAACGATCCCACTCCAGCTAGTCGAATATTTTAGGAAGGAGTAGCAAGCTGGAGGAATGGAACCTCCGTCTCCCCTGACTATGACGCACCACCTGTATTGTGGGAAGACCCCACCGACCGACTCGTACCCCTGCCCAAAGTCGTAGGAGGAAGAGGCATGCTCACTACATCATCAATATAGGAGATAATTAACTAGCTCATCATGAAGTCAAGGTAGTCGTAAGTCGCCACCGTGTCAGTATAGAACGAGCAGGGCTCACTAATCATTGCCACCGCCCTGGCCTCCTCGACATCTCTCGCACCTGCTTCATATATCTCGGGGGAATTATCGGTGGGACCTCCACCTCATCCTCCATGATTTGTCGAACTACTCTCTCTCCTAGATAGAGAGAATATCCAAATTCATGCGCCAGCAGCCAACGCATTTGCGCATTCCCCTCGATCACCCCTGTGTGCTGAATAGCCGTCCCCCAGGGATAGAAAGTCACCTGCATTTTTCCAATATAAAATCAATACTCACACAAACAAAAAAATGCCAAAGAAATGGATTTAAAATAAAAAAGAAGAAATAACCCTGGTCTCTCGTCAGGACATACAAAACCTGATGCACTGCTAACAAGAAAAGAGACTGATTCGACTTCCGATTGGACTTTCGCCAATGGAACATCCGGCAGAAGACCCCATCGACTCATCACGCAAACTAATCAAGTGTAAATTGAGATCGATCACCTCATAGAACAGCGTCTGCAGAAAAGGAAGGAATAAGCAGAAGAAGAAATAAGAAAAATACAAAAAAATGCATAAAGAGAAATGAGAAAATTACCTCCAAAAGATACGAGACTCCAGTAAAAGTCTATCGCAACACCGACTGAAATCATCCAAAGAAGAATAAAGGGTCACCAAAGTTAGCCTCCCCCAGTCATAAAGAGGGATATTCGAAAATACCCTAAAATATGGTAAAAACCATAAGTGTACGACGTCACCGCTCGATGCCACCAAGAAACCCTCCAAACAGCAGAATAATAAATAAACAGGCCATCTGCCCCACTTGCAGCCCATTGATCCCATCAATCCTATCACTCAGCAAAAGCTCCCTGAGAAGAGAAATATGAATCGAGTCCCCCGAGACTATCCGCCCCATATCACCTAGCGTCGTATCCACCGCCACCATTGTCACCCTCAAAGATCGATCCACCTCTATATGTGTACCCTCATAGTCGATCCAAAGTAGCTGATGAACATCAATGGGGTCACCTTCATCTCCCCAAATCCCAAGTGAATGGTGTGGGTAATGTCCCACCACCTCTCTCCCAGTGCACATAGAATGGCCGTAGAGCGTGGCATCTCATCCAAAGCAGATGCCAAATGACCAAACCCCACGAAAGAGACTAACCAGTGCACCACCACGAGAAGATGCTCCCACACATCCCTAAATCCGGTCATCCCCCGAGAACAAAAGTTCCTAGTAGCTATGTCAGTTTGCCAAAACAAAAGATAAACTTTTTATCGAATTCAAAAGAATAAGAAAATGCGAAGAAGAAAAGAATGCCAAAAGTCATGCGATACTTACATATCCATTAGGGTTCCTCATACTAGATGATCGGTGGTGTGAAGGCTCACACAGAAGAGTCAAATCATTGGCAACAGGCTTGAACAAATCGAAAGTGTTCTCGTTGCCCAATGCCAAGGGCACCCTAGCCCACCACTCCAGGTTTGCCCAATAGTCAATGCCCAACCACCCCATATGGGTCTCGCTGCTTGAGAAATCCGCTATTTTCTAGTCCAGAACGAAGAAAAAATGAAGGAGCAGACTGCAGAAGAGAGAAATAGAAGATAGGAAAGCTAGAAGCTGTGAAAATGAAGAAAATTTGCCCATTTTTATAGGAGGCCAAGGGGCATGCCAATCGGCAGTTATCTGACACCCATCGATCGGCACCTACCTATTCCCCTTCCCAAGGTGGCCTAGAAGACCTTGCCACTAGCAATTAGTGCCACCCTCTGATCGGAATACCCCTAAAATTTGGTATAAAAAATCCCAAAAAATTTCAAAAATTTCTCGAAAAATTCTTAAAACTGCCAGATAAATATTAGAACATTTCTTCACTAAGAAAACCATTTTTCAATATCCCAAGTCCACAACTGGATTAATACCACGTTCTATCCCCATCTTAAACCCAAAAAAATAGCGCACGTGTATCCCCAAAAAACTCACTACAAATCCCCAGCAAAATCCTAAAACTTAATCAAATGCTTCCTTAGTAGAGTTACGTAATATCCTACCTATTTCCAGACCAGGAATTCCCTAATTAAAATTTTTTCTTAGAAAAATACCAATTTCCCCAAACTGATATAGAAGCCCTAACCAAACATCTCTCCCCAGCAGCGTCTCCAAGAAAGACATTCCCCTATAGAATCCCAAAACGTCAAGTCATCAATTGTTTCCCTAGTGAAATTTCCAGACTAAGAATTTCATCTCCCCCAACAAAGTTATCTCTTATCAAAAGACATAATCCACAGACATATATCTCTTCCCTAGTAGAATCTCAAAAAAGTTAAAACAAAGACTCCCCATAGAACAAACCCCCACATTACCACTTAAGGTCCTCATAATTGACCTCGACCTCATAATTGGTCGCTCCTACTTAAGGTCCTCAGAATTGGCCTCGACTCTCAAAATTGGTGGCCCCTCCTTAAGGTCCTCAAATTAACCTCGACCCTCAGAATTGGTCGCTTCTACTTAAGGCCCAAAAAATTGGCCTCCACCCTCAGATTTGTTCACTCCTAATTAAGGTCCTCATAATTGTCCTCGGCCTTTAAAATTAGTCACCCCTACTTAAGGCCCTCATAATTGACCTCGTTCCTTAGAATTAGTCGCTCCTACTTAAGGCCCACAGAATTGGCCTCAACCCTCAGAGTTGGTCACTCCCACTTAAGGTCCTCAGAATTAACCTCGACCCGAAAAATTATTCGCTCCCACTTAAGGTCCTCAAAATTGATCTTGACCGGTAGAATTGGTCGCCCCTACGTAATGTCTTCAAGATTGACCTCGGCCCTCAGAATCGGTCGCCACAACCTTAGGTCTTCTAGCTTTTGGATCCGTTTGACCAAAATCAACTCTTTAGCTTGAAAAGGATAGAATGAATCTTCGAAGGGCACTGAATAGCCTTTGTTATAACCCCCCCCCCCATGCACGAATCAGTATTACGGTACATATGAATGATCTGTTTTACTTCAAAAGGTCACCGGGCGCTTCTGAGCATCGTTTAACGAAAGTAAACTCTCTTAACTGAGCGAAGCCTTTTTGAACATCGAAGTACCTCACACAAACTTTCCAACGGTCTGCCCCGTGCACGATTCAGACATACGGTTTGGACGAATAATACATCGTCGTCCGATGATCTTTCGTTCGAAGGATCGACGGGCCCTTCCGATCCCCGTTTGACCCAAAGTTAACTCCCAAACCTGGGAGTGAAGGATTCTCAAAGGTCTATTAATTACCTTTCTAACGGTATGTCCATGTACGATTTGGACTTACGGATTGCATTTTATGACCTTTTTTTGGTAAATCTGCACGAGACTGCCAATTGACAGGTTCATTTTCCTGCCTATCGGCAGTGTGTTTAGGGTTATCTACTGATAAGTGGGATAAGGAAAATGCCAATCGACCGCCCCCCTACTCTATATAAGGAGAACATGATCTCACTTCAAACGTCACCTTAGGACCATCAATTTCAGTGATCTTAACAACATTATTTAGCAATCAACGAAGTTTCCCAGTGTAAAATTCTTCTCCACCTTTCATTCCTATCACTTTCATACCAAATTTAGCAAAAACACCTCCTTCTCTCTCATCATAAATTCATCTCCACTTTCAAGGAAGATCATTAAGGATCAAGGTTAAGTTTCAAGTCTCCAAAGAAGGTCCAAACATCCTTCTCTCTCTTTATTAAATTGCTTTATTTCCGCATTAGTTATATAAATTATTAATTTAGTCTTTACTTTAGATCATACACATCAATATCTCATCCTTTATTAGTTATATTGCACATAATTTATTTTCTATAAAAAACAAAACAATAAAAGAGGGTTACACCTATAAATTCTAATGGGATTTTTCATTACATTTTCTTAACACAAAATATATCTTTTCTACACACACATATAATAAACTCCCATTTGAATCTATGGGACAATCCCCGCCCTTGTGCCTCATGCTAACTACGTGGAATTTTATGCCTTTATATGCTACGTAGGCATCTCGAGTTAAAACCCTAGACTCGAGTCCTATGTTTATATTTTCATTTTTCTCCTATTTTATCCATACAATATTTATAGATATCATACCTATGATTCATACTTGCGTTTTATCTAACACATATTATCATTTCATCATAACGATCAATATCTCAATAAGTGAACACATCGTATTCTTTAATTATTATTTTGGGAACATTCCTATAGATGACCTCACTCCATCCCTTCCATGATGTGAGTCGAGTGATTCCAATCTTCATTAATATATACATGTGCACACACTTCATGAAGAAATCTCGCCTAATTCTAGCGTCGGTCGCCACCAAAACTATGCCGGGCGTGAACTAAATAAAATACCATTCTCAGCATGTGACAGATATGAGACATAAATAAATCAATCCATAAGATAAATAATTGAATCAATCCCAAATGATAATAACTACTGAGTGATAAAAGATCCATCACATGCAAAAACTTCTAATAAATCCAATCTCCAATAATGATTTAATTAAAAACAGAGCAATAATCCAACTGAAATCCTCTAACAACTTTGGAAACAAATGGCCCAATAAAACCCAAATGAAGTCTCAGAAATGAAATACGACTGAAAAGAAAGTCTAACTAAGTAAAGAAATTAAATGAATAAACTCCAACTGCACCTCCAAACGATATCCAATAAATCTTATGCAACTACTCTAGCACTTATCCTGAAAAATTTAGTCAACGCACGAGGTCAGATCCCCGAGCATTAATACACACTACTCTCCTTAAATAGGATCCGTGAATTCAGACAGTAGCATTATACGCAATAAATATCACAATAGAATATTTTAATTAATATGAGATAATTAAACGCAAGAAAGATAAATTACTAACCACCCATAAAGATTCTTATAAAAACACACCAATATAATTTTAATTATCTCCCAGCCCCAAAGTGTTAATTTAATTAAATTAACCTTATTTTATTATTATTCTCACTTTTTATTATGGTGGTCCTCCCACCCCGGGTGGTAATCCACCAAAGTGTCATACTTTCCCTTATCAATAGCCAGTTAAATCCGTTTAAACTGTCGATCCCCCGCAATATGATGCGGTTCCACACATGACACGACATAAATCGCTCAAGCTGACCCGTTTAAACTGTCGATCCCTGACACATTATGTCACCACAAATTTCAATTTCCATTTTTATCTCAGGCATTAATTCTCATTTTCTCAATTTCTCATTTTTCAAATTACCCCATCCTTTAAATCGATGTGATATCCTCAAAATACCCTTTAGTCATATACCTAAGGGTCTTCAAGTACACATACATCCTATCCTACATATAGGATGAAACACCAACGTAAAACACGTCCTAGTCTTATGCCTAGGCTAACGAAAAGACGTAAAAATCTTCCCCACCCCGAAATATAAAATCCTCATGAATTTACACTAACTAGTCCCATACCTAGCAAACATAAATTATCACCAAGGCCTGCCCACTAGTCCCATACCTAGTAAGCATCCTAAAAATGGGATTGAACAATATACTAACCAAAAGTCCCTCGCCCCTCAGCCCCGCGATGGAAAACGTGAATGAAATAAATCACACAATACACAGTTCATAAGAATAACATAACACGTAATCATAAAAGTCCCAATTCAACTTAATACAATGAATAACATCGTCATCGTTTTCAACATAATTATTTTCGTCCAATACTTATTAATTTATTTAGCATGTGATATTATTCAATATAACATAATCATTCTCTTTTTATAAATCTTCCAGTTTTTATAAGTGTGTTCGCATCCCACATAACATATAAATAATCCCATAACTTCTACATGAAAACCTACACCCCCAAAAGCCATAAAAACCTAATAATCTAACTTACGCACCCAAGGGTTTCAAGGACTAAATCATATTAAAAGATTTCATCAAAGCAACCTCAAAATTTAGTGTCCACTTTCTCTAATTAAGTTGCTAATTGATTTTAATCAAAAACACGTGATTAAGGATTTAGGCTACACTTAAAACTCATATACTAAAGGAAAGGAATATAATATTCATGCCTATGATTTAGATGAATAAGATCTGAGTTGACAGTTGAATTCCTCTATAAAAATTAGCAAAGAGACGTTCTTGAACATTCTTGAGAAAACCCGGTTTAAAGCTTCAAAACTTGGATTGAAAATATATCTCCAATGGAGTTAAGGTTTTGAGGGAGGAAGAAGATGTAAAAGAGGAGATTGTTTCTCTTAGGGTTTAGAAGAAAGTGTTTTTAAAAGTTCTAAACCCGTCACTTTGTTTATGTACCAAAAAGAATTTGAGTCCTAATCTAATACAAACACTCGAAAAATTATTATGGATGATCGGACCGTCAGATGGCTTGAAATTTTAATATGTTGTAACGAACGGTGAAACTGAGCTTCTGTGAAAAATTCAGCTTGATCAGATGGTCGGATTTCTAAAAATATTATTTTTATCCTCCTTAGCTCGGATCCTCCCCCGATTTTTATACAAAAAGTTATAATTTCCAAATTTTAATCCCTATTTAAATTCCACATAAGACCTTATTTTTATATATAAAAACCAACATATTTAATTACTAAGGATAATTAAATCCAAAATTTATTTTTTTCTCAAATTTCCCAATTATTTAATTTAATTAACTATTAAAAACACGGGGTGTTACAAAATTGAGGAAAATAGTAACATAAGCCCATGAGAGACCAAAAGGGCGGGTTGGGTGCCTAACATCTTCCTATTCCATAACTTAGCCTCCAAACCTCTAAACTATTGCTTTCTCAAGCATCAGTTGGTCTTTGATGTCGCTCTCTAAAGGCAGCGATATGTTTTTTTGCATGTTTTGTGAAAAATAGGCTGGCGACTCTATCTCTTTACATCACCCTAAAATCGACGATGGCAGAAACACCCTCCGATATAGCAAGGGACGCAGGACCTTTATCCACCCTCTTTGCCCCTGAAGCGTAAGGGAGGGAAAGATCTCGGGATGGCCACACCGAGAAATCTTACTTCATACTGAGCTACCATCATTTGTTGATATTGTAATCCCAAAAATTCAACAGTTAGTTGATCTCATACGGACTATACCTTAAGTTCGGGCAATATGCCTACTCCATTTAGTACATTTAGAGCCCGCCTAACCATCATTCTGCCTTAGAAGCTCCGAGTTTTTCATGAAATGCTAAGGGTCTTTGATGAAGAAATTCTTTTAAAGCATTCATCCTACGAGCTTCAATTTATATTCGTGCTCATATCGCAAGTAGTGGATTTCACTAAGCTTTGTTCAACGCTGCGAGTTTTTGTAAACATTGGGCTATGTATTCCATAATCCTAGGAGGAGTTGGTAAAATAGGTTCCGGTTGTAGTGCTCTCCTTGCGGATATATTTTATGTGTGTGTGTTTTCATTATCTAATAGGATAAACAATTTAAAGAATAAAATAATAACAAAATTATACATAACAAAACTTGTTAGACTAATTAAGTTAGGAAAAAGTACATAAAATCCCTAAAAGACACAAAATTTAGGGATAAGATCCACACATAGCTATAATTACTAAAGTACTATGGTTACACAACACAACACACCACACTATACTACTAACTATAACGTAACTTGTTCCTTGCCCCTTCACTGCCTTACATTAGATGAAAAGACATCACACTTTCTTCTGGGAGTTATTTATTTATAGCCTTTTGGTACGTTATTTTTTCTTGACTCATTATTTCAGCCTACTTGGGGTACTACGTGATCCATCTCTGCTCGATAGCCTCTGGTACTAGATCAAGATGAGGACATAGAAGTATCTGGGTAAGATATTTTTTAATATATAATCGTTTGCGGATACAAGAGGTGTCATTCGCAATTCCTTGGCTGGAGCTGAATCCCATGTTAAGTGAATAGCTTATTGCAAAAACTCATGGTCTTCAAAAAATCTACGGGCTTGCTTTGATGCCTGTTCTTCCTCCATTAGTCGGTATGTGAGTAGGCTATGCTTAATATTCGGGGTTGCTATGCCCATTCCTAATCTACTTCCCTGATAGTCTTACACAATTTGGTATAACCTTCATCTCGGATAATTTGGCTAAACTGGGCCTGATCGATGCCGTCGGTATTGAGGTATATATTGTCCCATGCATTCATGGATGCAATAGAGATTTTTAATAAGTTTCGTATAGGAGTGATAAACCTCACGCTCGCTTTGATACCAACTTGTCACATCCCAACCTTTCTGTATATCACATAAAAATTCAAATAACACCATAATAATTCATCCCATATATATATATATATATATATATATATATATATATATATATGTGTGTGTGTGTATAATGAATGTTTTTTTTACATCCAACAGGAACTAAGTATATTGACAGGGCACTTTATTTTTTATAATCCTGATCTGCTACAACAACGCACTAAATTAATGAAAGAAAAAAAAGAAAAAAAGGTACATAAAGGTACTACATCAACTGATAAGTAGTAGTGCATATGATCACGATGGGTTTATTGGTCTTGCTAATGAGTTTCCATATGTATGTGATTGACAGAGACATATGCGATGATGCATAAAAATTCGCGGCATTAGGAGGAATGTTGCCTTCCTTATGCTCAGGGTCCATCTAGAATTTTTTTTAAAAGAATAAGAAAAAGTTTTCCATTGGATAATTCTGATACTATAATACTTTGTTAAATAATGTTTGAATATTAGTAGAATCAGATGCATATAAGAAGCTGGATTCAATAGTTTATGTGAAACAATGTACAACAATCAACACGATGATATTACTACAATTAAAAATATCAAGTTTAGAACAGTTAAAGTTGCGAATGGTTTCTAAAACAAGATAACCCATAATTATCTATTAAAGAGGCTTAGGGTTAATAGCCATAAAAATAACAAATCAATCCAAAACCTTTGGTAGTAAAGCAACAGTGTTGATCCATAAGAGGCATCCATATGGTATTCATAAACTAGGCACTAGATACCCTAAGTCCTACAAGTCAAATAACATTGTCGTGGGTATAACGGTAGTCTATTCTATGGTTATAATATATGCAATAATATAACAGGTTAAATGAAATCAAATTAAATTGATATCATTGTTTCAAACATCAACGTAGGGTTTTTATACTCGAATCGAGTGTAATGTAATTTGAACTACGCAAATGAGTTCATAAATGAAATGAGATAACTTGGGTTATTACATAGCGATATGAACAATTGATGTAATCAAAAGCATTATGTGAAATAATATTGAATAAGAATCACCTACTTGTTTAGGGGCTTTTAAAATTTAAATTTGGGTTGAAATGTTAAAGCAGGGGTTTGGGATTATCTGAAATTTAAAAAAAAGAAGTAAGGCTCTTATTTTGAAAATACTACACTTTATAAAAATAATGTTGCGTACTAAAAAACTTTTACGATTTTATTTATAAATTCTTTCTCTGTTTAATTACACCCACTTCCACACATTTTTAAATTTGTGTGAAATAAACTTTTTTGTTCCTAATGTTACAAAAAATCACCGTGGGAAGTTTGGGGTTGAAATTCATAAGTTGAAACACTTAAGGGGCTTATGTTTAAAAGAAAATTTTAAATTTTAAATTTAAAGTTTGGGGTTTCTTCGACTTTGGTTTTTATTTGATCAAACAGGGTGATGTCATATACCATTTTGAGCAAAAAAATAAAATAATTTTTTTGAAAAAAAAATATTATTTTTATCTGCCACGTGCTCTCATGCGCTAGATCAAACTTCTCACGCGCGGTTGTTGACCCTACTCGCGCGCGTGTTGACCACCTTCTCTTCAAGCTTAGTAATTTTCACTTTAGGGTTTAAAACTTTGACCTCTAATTAAACCTAGTACATGATACCATTTTGGTTGATTCAAAAGTCAATCCTTCTAATTTTTCATGAGGCATTTAAAATATAACTTTGATGGATTGAGGTGGATTATAGCCTCCCATCCAATTTTTGAAAATTTCCAAGAATTTCAATTTAAAATTCGTAGTTTCTCAGGAAAAATCTAACTATTACAAGGATATGATTTTGTTACTAAGTATTTTTAGAATAAAATGGTTTTGGTTTGAAGGTTTAATTCATAGCATGGAAGGATAAGTTCCTACAAATACATAAACGGTATTTTCTAGTTTTTGATATTTTCTATATCTTTTCTACGTGAATTCTCACATGTAAATACATAAATGAATCCTACAGAGGTGTAGAATCCATATAGGATTTATATAACTAAATTTAATGAATAAAATATAAGAAGACAAAAATTTCTCCAAATTTGAGCTTTGTTTTTTTTAATACTAATTTGTTTGGTTTTGCAGAGGGATTGTCGACGTTTTATAGGGGAGGCAAGGGTTACTTATATAGTGGGTTTATAGGTGGATTTCAGAGGAGTTTAAGCTGGTTTGGGGTTTGGGGATAAGGAGAAAGCATGTGTTTCCACATGGAAACTTATGGGTTGAAGGCTAGGTGGCTGCCTTGGTGTAATCCTAGTCAGCATGGCCTATGGTAAAAAAAATTAGGCTTTAGTTTTTGGTCCTTGCTAGGTTTATTTCAAGTATATGGTCCAATTTCAATACTTTTTGAAGATTTAGGGGCTAAAGTGTAATTTCCTTAACTTGTCATGGTACTTTTAAGGTATGGGTTGGAATTTGGAATGTGCGTAAGGTTAAATATAGAAACAATTTGGGGTCCATGGTTCATTTATGGGGTTTAAACAAACTTTGAAAAGTTTAGGGGTCACTTTTATAATTATTATAACTCAGGGACCACTTTATAATTTATGGTTTCTTTGATGTTTAGTTAGGTAACAACTAAGGTGTCCATTCCTAGGTCATTTATGCTTGTTTCTATATACTTAGCAAAAATTCATATATATATATATATATATATAGAGAGAGAGAGAGAGAGGAATAATATTAACTTATCGGCTCAGACTCTTACAGGGAGGGGGAAACTAGGATGGTTATATACCAAGAGTTCTATTAAGCACGATTGCCATTGATTTGGAAGTTGTGAAATCCAAAATAATGTAAAAAAAAGGAATGATGAGAGAAAAACCTATGTGGCATATAACGCGAGCCTCGCGGGGTTAATGGAATTTTGACCATTTGGGTTTGAATCCCTCAAGGAAAGGTTTGAGCCTTTTCTCGTTCACCTTGGACAAGGTTCCAATACTCGAATTCACAATCTCAACGACACCGTGATCGTAAAATTTGTTAACTAAGAATGGTCCATTCCACCGAGATTGCAATTTCCCAGGAAAAAGGTGGAGGCGAAAATCATAAAGTAGGACTTTATTTCCCACCTCAAAGTACTTGTTCACTATCATTTTATCATTAAAGGCCTTGGTTTTGGCCTTAAAAATATGAAAAATCATTGAGCTGGAACTTGCGAAGGTCTCTGCCTTCGGTGATGTCAAAATTGAGATTTTTAATAGCCCAATACACCCGATGTTCAGGTAAATTGAAAAATGACATCCTTTCCCATACACCACCGAGTGAGGGGACATCCCAGGGTGCATCTTATAATCCGTTTGATACGCTAAAAATGCGTTGGATGACCTATATGACCAATCTTAGTCAAGGGATCTACTATCTTTTCTAGAATCCCTTTAATCTCCCTATTATGAAATTTGGCTTGGCCATTTTTTTGGGGGTGATATGTGGTGGAGACCTTGTGGGTGACACCATATTGACAAATTAATGCAGCGACTAGGTCATTACAAAAATGGTCACCTTGGTCACTTATGATCTCTTTCGGTGTGTCGAATTGAGCGAAGATTTGTTCTTTTAGGAACTTTGACTCTACTTTTGTTGTGTTTTATCTTGTAGGCGTGACTTCTATCCATTTTGAATCATAGTTGACAACGACTAATATGTATTAAAATTGGTTGGACTTAGGTAAAAGGTCTTATGAAATCTATTCCCCAATAATCGAAGACTTCGATTATAAGAATGGGGGGGGGGGGATGCACCATGTTTAACCTAGTAACCTTTCCGAGCAATTGGAAATGGGATCATGTTTTGCAAAAATCTTGTGCATCCTTTAAAATATTCGGCCAATAAAACCTGCCATGTAGGACCTTGAATACAGTCTTTTGGAAAGAAAAATGCCCTCCACAAGCTTCGTTATGGAAAAATGACAAGATACTAGGAATATTTTTGTTTTAAAATAAATTCAAATGATTTAGTCCGTACAATGCTTGAATATATATGGGTCATAAAAAAATGACCAAACCACAATAAAAAAAAATCCTCGTCTTTGGGCGAGAAATGTCGGGGATAAGCCTAGTGACAAGGAAACTCATTATAGTTGCTCGTTGGGAAAACACTCTTGTCTTGGGATATGATCTATATGATAATGATCAAATGTCAATCGAGATAAATGCTCTCTAAAGACATTTTCAACCCCAATCGGCATGGTCCGTGAAGCACATAATGGGTGGTCTTACCAAGTAAGCCTGAAATTTTTCCAACGCGAACACTATAGCTAGCAACTCTTTCTCCGTAGTCGAGTAGTTCATTTGTGCGCAATCGAACGTGTGGATAGAAAAAGATATCACGTGAGGCTTTTTATCCCTCCGTTGACCTAAAGTTGCCCCTACGATATAATCACTAGCATCATATATAAGCTCAAATTAAAGAGTCAAATTCGGGAAATTGCATGATAGGGGTCGTTATCAACATGGATTTTAACTTATCAAATGATTCATGGAATGCATCCGTCCATAATAATGGTGCTTCTTTATCCCGGAGACCACATATGGGATATGAAATCGAGTTAAAGTTTTGAATAAAACGTTAGTAGAAACTGATGTGACCAAGAAATGACCTCACATCTTTGAGGGTGTTGGAAGTGGGAAGATTGGAAATTACATCAATCTTAGCCTTGTCTACTTGAATTCCATCATTGGAGATAATACGTCCTAAATGATCCCACGTGTCACCATAAATTGATACTTCACCCAATTGAAAATGAGGTTTTTCTCAGCGCATCTAGCTTGAACCCTTTCAAGGTTGTCGAGGTATGCTTCATAAGAATTACCGAACATGAAAAAGTCATCCATAAAAACTTCAACGGTGTCCTCCACCATGTCACTAAAAATGCTAAGCTTGCACCTTTGGAAAGTTTTTGATGCCTTTCAAATACCAAAAGACATCCTCCGAAAGTCAAAATTACCATACGGGAAAGTGAAGGTGGTATTTTATTGATCATCGAGGGCTTTTTAATTTGATTGTAGCCCGAATAATAGTCAAGAAAATAGTAATACTCATGTCTGGATACCCTCTCAAGGATTTGATCAAGGAAGAACAAAGGAAAGTGGTCTTTCCTTGTTATCATGTTAAGCTTCCTATAGTCAATATAAACACGATAGCCAGTGGGATCACGAAAGGGCACAAGGTTTCCATCTGCATTCTTTATCACCGCGATACCCAACTTTTAGGCACCGCTTGGATTGGTCTTACGCATTCACTATCTAAAATGGGATAGATTGTCCGAACATCCAAGAACTTAATCATTTTTGTCATCACCGCGTTACTCATATTTGGATTTAACAGTCTTTGCATTTAATGGCTTGGTTTGACATCATCCTTCAAAGATGTACTATGGGTTCAAATGAAGGGATTGATACCTTTTAAATCGGATATGCACCACCCAATAGCATTATTATATTTTCTCAACACCTTTAATAACGTATTTTCTTGACCAATGTCAAGGTTCAATGCAATGATTATGGGAAATGTGTTCTTACTACCGATGAAAAATACTTGAGCTCCTTTGGCAAGGTTTTGAGCTCAAGTTTAGGCATTGAGACCTTATAGGGATAAGGAAAAGAGTCACATGGGGATAATTTTTTGAAGTGGGAGATCCACATTGACTCTTGAATAATACCCTCACTTTTCTTATTTATGAGATCTCCTTCACGGTCCTCACCATTATTACCACCATAAATTTCACCATCCACCTTCTCGAAGAAATCGAGAGCATTGCACATTTCCGCCAACTCCCCATTCAGAGAATAACAATTTGCTTCAAGGGCATCTTGACAACTCTCCTCATTGACAGGAAAATTTGTATCCAAGGAGTTTGAAATACATGCCTCTAAGGGTATAGAAAATGAGAGAGATCAAAGTATTCTTGGACTAGTGTGCCTATACATGTCATCGTCTCAACCCCCTCCTCACCTTTATCGCAACATTGGGGTTGCTTGAGGAGGTTAAAAATGTTCACCTCCAGCATCATATTCCCAAAAGATAATTTAATGACTCCATTCCTACAATTAATATTAGCATTAATGATATCTAGGAATGGTCCTGAAAAAATAAAGGGAATTTGTGAACTATCCTTTAGCACGGGTTATGTGTCCAAAATAATAAAATATATTGGAAAGTAGAAAGAATCAACTTGGATGATCACGTCCTCCACCAAACCTTGAGGTACCCTCATACAATGGTCGACAAATTGTAAAGTGACGTGGGCCATTTTTATCTCACCAACACACTCACCCCAAATCAAGGAGGGTACGATCGATCTTACAATCCCCAACTATACACGATATGGTGGGTGTAATATCCCATCACGGTAAAATAATTAAATTATATATTAAGGATAATTGAGGAGCTGTTAATTGTATATATGGATAATGGTGGAGAAAAAATTGGAGAAAAATAAGAGAAAAAGGATAATGGATGCTTCGAGCAACATGAGATGTCGTTAGAAGCAACAAGGGGTGTCACGCGAAGCTGTCATTTGCACGAGGGGGTTCACGTCGTTAGAATGACACCTTTGGTCGTTCCAAATTTCTCCTGGAGAAGTCAGATCAGGAGGTTGTGTTGTCATCATTTTAACCATGGATTAAATATTAGCATGTGTTAGTGTTGTCTTTAGGAGAGAAGAGGGATTGGTTGGGAGAGAAGAGGGATTGGATGGTAGGGTTTGAAGTTTTGTGTATATAAGAGAGAGATGTGGGGAGAAAACCCACAACCAATCCCTCTTCTCTCCCAAAGAGAACACTACTTCCCTATTCCCCTACTACCATATGCCAATATTGTGTAGTGAATACACTCATGACAGAATAATTAATTTCCCCACTGTTAAGTTATGAGCTATGAAGATATAGAAGTGTTATTGGGGGGGTTATGAGGGTATTTTGGGAGCAAGAAGGTGTATCTGTGGAAGCATTTTTGGAGTGTGTTGGAACTTCCATGGAGGCCTGTTTGGTGGAGCCTTTTGTGACTCCCTTTAGGGCCACCTTTGGAGGTGAAGGAGTCACCCATTTTCATCACCACCACCACTTTTGAGTCATTTAGGTGGGTTAATCCACTCTCCATATTTAAAGACTTTTTTTGGTGTATATTGTAGTCTTGTGATTGTTGAAGGATGATCATGAAAATAGACATTTTTATGAAAAATAAAAATGTAAGAAAATATTATTTGTTAGATTTTCTAGTGAAACTAAAAATAGGCATTTTTTAGGCAAAATAAAAATGTAAGAAAATATTATTTGTGCGATTTTCTAGTGAAACTGAAAATAGACATTTTTATGGAAAATAAAATTGTAAGAAAATATTATTTGCGTGATTTTCTAGTGAAACTAAAAAAGACATTTTTATGGAAAATAAAAATGTAAGAAAAAATTATTTGTGAGATTTTCTAGTGAAACTGAAAATTGACATTTTTATGGAAAATAAAAATGTAAGAAAAATGATATTTCGTTGAAATTAAAGAATAAGTAAATATTTCAAGGCTTTGGAATATAAAAAATGGTATTTTATGAAATGGACATTTCTAGCTACATTAGTGTTAAACATTTTGTGATATAAAATGTTTGGAAATGATGATTTACTTAATAAATATTTGGTGAAAAATATGTTTGAACCATGTAGTGGGATTTGGGGTTTAAATCCACCTTCTCATATACATATAAACTTGTAGTATTTTGATATTGAATGTATAAAAAAGTTTAGAGAAGGCTTTTTTAAGTTTAAACATAAGATAAGAATAATTGGAAAGTTAGTCTTCAATGTATTTATAATTGGGACTAAGGGACATAATGTCTATGAAGTTAAAAGACTATGTGTTAAATAAAAGAAATGATAATTTTCTTATTAAAGTAGTCTTAAGTGTGAATGTAATTCTTGAATAAAGAAGTAAAGAAATACGTACTTGGTAATGTTGATAAAAAGTATTAATTAAGTGCTAACGGGTAAACATGGAATGGTTAGTGAGTGTAACTTACTAATGTTGTGAATTATTAACACTTAAGGGATTAAAGGTGTCAAAGTGTAAAATATATGCGCGATAATGATTAAACCGAATTCGCAAATTTCCAAGTTAACCATCTTTAACATGTGTCATTTTTTAAACAAATTTATTCAGCCCTAAAACATGCAACTACGGGCGAAAAAATCAATCCAACAAAAATTTATTGCTAACACGCAGATTTCAGGAAAAAAATCCCTTTCGGGTAAAACCTTTATTTCACTATAAAAACGTAAATCGCAACTTACAATAATTACAATGAAATCTGCAATGATTACTCCTCGGAATAATCACATAAACCGTAGCTCCAATTCAGCCCAGGAATACCCACGAGCACTCCCTATTACACGCAAGTCGACGTCAGCTCAGTACCTCCCTCAAGTGGTACCTAGATCATCAGTAGATATCTTCTCCCCAAGAGAAACTTCAACAAATATGTGTTCTTGGGTTCAAAATAATTCACATAAACTATTGGGATTTTGAGAATTGAAACAAAAGGGATTAAAGCCCTAAAAGTGATAAGATAAATTTTTCAGTCAAAGTAGTTTCGTCTATTGTAAATTCCCAGGTCTTCTGATAAAAAATGAAGGCGGAAGCTCTCTCGAACGGAATAGAGCGTCCCTCGAACGAAATCAAGTTATCGCTTGAATGACAGTGATAGTCGCTCGAACGACCTGATAAATAATAAATCTTTTCTTTTTATTTCAAAAATCCACCTCAACACTTAGAAAAATATTTTTGATGAAAAACTTAAAAAGTCTGCTCCAACACTTACAAAATATTTAATAAAAAATATCGAAACACTCTAAGTGAAAGTCTAAGGAATTAAAACACAACCTTTACCAAATTTATCTCACGGAGGTCTGAATGTTGAAGAACTTTGATATTCGGATCAGTCTTGATGCGTGAATGATCTTGAATTATTCTTCGGTCGTTGTAGCGGTATACAACATACTCAATACAAAGTACAGACTATATAAAATATGTCCTTATAAATCACCCCTATGTCTGTGCTGGTACGAAATATAAAAATCTGAATTATCAAATTAAAATGCCTATAAAAAAACTAATACCCTCCCATGAACCCAGAACTGAAAAGGTACTAAACATGTAGGTCTAAAACTTTTCTTCAAAATCTTTAACTTCAAAAAACTTCAAATCTTTAAGCTTTTCTCATCAGGATTTGAAAAATAATGATCTTCAATTTTTGTATCTACACACATGAGATAAAGCAAATACCTTTGTGATGCATAGAGTTTGAAATGATATAAGAATAAAGCAATCAATAAAATCAAATATCACCCATAATGCAAAAACTCCCCCATAGTTTGTTTTCCCCCTTTTTATTTGTCCAAAATAGACAAGGAAGCGAATAAACAATATAAACATGGAGTTGTCATGACAAACATTCATAGCAAATATGGATCAAACTACGCTCATGCAAAGAGTAACTCAAAAACTTCCACAAACTATTTTTGATTTTCAATTTTTCACACAAAAATGCAAAAATAATTTTTACAAAAATCACACACTATGAATTTACACTAAGACAGCCAAATCATGGAAACAGAATGAATGGGGGTGAACATATTCGATTGGAAAAGTAAAGCAATAAAACATAACATATGTGCACGATGAATAGTGTACTCCTAATGAATGAATCTCAAAATCGTCCATGGGTGTCGAAAGAGTTGAATTTAAATTAAATCGACTCAATCCATCAACATATCAAAGTCAAGAATGATTCTCACTCTAAAAACGTCTAAAACTATGTAAATACTTTTTCATGACACTATCAGGACGTGCAAAGCCGTTTTTCATTTCTTTCCAACCAAACTCCCTCATGAATAATAATGCATTTATTTTTCTTTTGAGGTGGTCCCTTTTTGGTATATTTATCTTTTTATTGCCATTAAATTTTTTCGGGCTCTTTTAAACGATGGATTTCACGATGAGTTAATTTTGTACTCTCGCATACCTTTCCCGTGATTCACTCATCATTTTTTATTGCAATTTAAATCCTCATGGTAAACAGTTTTTACATGCACTACTTTCATTGTCAAGTTTTATCGCATATGGTTCATTTTAAAGACATAATTGAGATTACAACACTCCGACCAATATGTGATAAACAAGTACAATAATCAAACAAATTCGTACAAGTGTGAATTAAAGGAACTCATGAGTCAAACATGTAGGTAGTAACAACTAATCACCTCTCAATGACTCCAAATATTATAAAGCACATAAATAAAATGATGACGCATATCAAAACACTATTAAATCATCACATGGATATGGAATGAAATTGTGACTCGGTCATCCTAAATGTACACTCATATATAGTGCAAAATAAAATACAAAACACTTTTTGTCATTTTCAAAAATTTTATCAAAGTAAAATCTTTTTGCCTTTTTCATTTTTTTTTCTAAAAAAATGAAAGTCTTTTTATATTTTAAAAAAAAAATTCAAAAAAACTAATACAAAAAGTATACAAGTCATAACGCTAGCAAGAATATATCATGAACCACAACTAGCGTATAACAAACATGCGAACACACTCATATATATGATATAGCAAGAGAAGAATCATGTGCAAGCAATCGATAATCAACTAGCCTAACATCTAGTGCCTCTAAAAGTGATTTTCCAACCCAAATAGGTCTGCAACGATCCATAGTGGTTTGGGGAACCAAGAGAACTCTAGACTTCAACTTCCTAGGACCTTTTCGAAGATCGAAAAAAAAATGCCTAAGGTGACCTTTCCTACCACAATGTGAACATGTGTAAATGGGTGGAACAACACCTATGGGTTGACCTTTTCTAATGTCATTGGAATTTATTGACCCTCTGAAATAAATAATGGTCTTGGCTTTAACACTCAAAACATTAAAACACGATTAGCCATTATAAATGCTACCAACACTATTCGAGTCTGTCAAATCATTTTTCAACTCCAAAATTTTTTACTCAAGCAAAGAATCAGACTCTTCTAATTTTAGGGACCCGTTCTCAATTTTTAATGAATCCTAGAAGGTTATCACGATCGTTCTTAAAATGCGCACAATTAACCCTAAGGGTCTCCTCACGTGCCACAAACTCACCGAGTAAAATATTTTTATCCACTTTGGCACAAACACAAATTCTAAAAATTTCAAAGTCCTCCAATTCTTTTTCTAAAAATATAACTCTATCATCACTTACTTTTTGGACAATTTTAAAGCATTAAATTCATAGTCCAAAGAAACAAATTTCTTATGATAAAAATCTCTTTGATTTTGAACCGTTTGTAAAAGATCCATTGCGGATTTAAAACGACAATTTTCTTTTTCTAAAAAATCAATTCTTTTAGCAAACGTCAAATTCAAACTATTTAAATCATCAAAACTCTGATTCGAGTCATCAAGGAGGCGCATCCAATTACATAAGTGCTCCATCGAAAAATTGCGATTTTTCACAAAACATATTTTTTTCAGAAAAATCAATATCACACAATTTTGCGAAAAACAAGGATCACTCGATAACTTAGAGAAACCCGCTCTGATACCAATTTGTAAAATATATTCACAATATTGATTAAATCGAATTTTAAAATTTCCAAGTTAACCTTATTTAATCGGTATCATTTTTAAAAAAAATATTCTGCCCTAAAACATGCAACTACGTGTTGAAAAATCAATCCAACCAAAATTAATTACCGACACACAGATTTCAGGGAAAAATCCCTTTCGGGTAAAACCATTATTTCACTATAAAAACGTAAATTTCAACTTATAATAATTACAATGAAATCTTCAATGATCACTCCTCGGAATAATCACATAGACACGAAGTCTAGAGTCAGCAAGAACCGCAGCTCCAATTCATCCCAAGAATACCCACGAGCATTCCCTATGATACGCAGTCGAAGTCAGCTCAGTACATCCCTCAAGTGGCAGCTCTATCAGCAATAGAGATCTTCTCTACAAGATAAACTTTAACAAAGATGTGTTTTTGGGTTCCAAAAATTACACATAAACTATTGGGATTTTGTGAATTGAAAACAAAAGGGATTAAAGCCTTAAAAGTGAGGAGACAAAGTATTCTGCCAAAGAAATTTTTTCTATTTGAAAATTCGCAAGTCTTCTGATAAAAAAACGAAGTTGGACAAACTAATTTATACAAAATCTAAGGCGACAACTCGCTAGAACGGAATGGAGCGTCACTCGAACGAGATCTTGCAACTTCGCGCGACAGCACACTGTCGCTTGAACGCCAGTGATGGTCGCTCGAACGACCTGATAAATAATAAATATTTTCTTTTTTATTTCAAAAATCCCCCTCAACACTTAGAAAAATATTTTCGATGAAAAACTTAAAAAGTCTGTTCCAACACTTAGAAAATATTTAATAAAAAATATCCCAACACTATAAGTAAAATGCTAAGGAATTAAAACACAACCTTTACCAAATTTATCTCGTGGAGGTTTAAATGTTGAAGAACTTTGATATTCAGATCCGTCTTGATTCTTTAATGATCTTGAATTATTCTTCGATGGTTGTAGCGGTATACGACATACTCAATACAAAGTACGGACTATATAAAATATGTCCTTACAAAAAGTGTTTCCAACCGGGTAAAAGATTACTCCAAGTGTGAAGGGTGTTAAAGGGTTAAAAACACTTAAAAAGTTGGTGTAAGTAACTTAATAGTATTTTGGTCAAAATAACACTTGTGAAAATGGAGTAAAAGAGTTTTGCTAACAAATACGTAAAATGGTAATTTTAGTTAAAGTGGAACACATATTGGGACAGTAAAGTTCCGAGTTTTGACTTCGACCGGATAAAATAGTGTAATAATGTGGACATTTGTAAAATGTTAAAACACATCAAAGGGACTCGGATAACACCGGGATAAAGCAAGAAGGTCCCGGAGCCCTTGGATGAAAATCCCTTGGATGAATGAAAGGGTTAAATTCCGGTAAAGAATGGGTTTGGATAAATCAAGTGTAATGGTTTCAAGTGTTGAACCGGGTGTGTTAAATAAAGTGAAAAATGCTAAGTATGAATAGAGAAAGCCTTTAATAAGATTAAGGTCAATTAATCTAGATAAGTAAGGTTTTCGAAAGTAAAATTGTTAATACATTAGAATATGTATCTTTCAAAGGTATACGTATATAGATATATACATATTTTCGCATGCATGTGGTTATAGCGTGTGAGTATTCTTTTTCGTCATTCGTTTCTATACAACTTGTAAAAATCCCACTGGGCCTAAGGCTCACATTACCACATTGTTACGGTAGGTTTGGAGTGGTTTCGTATTTTGAGGGAATTTTAAAGGTAAGCATATTTTATTTATGTTTACGTTAGTAGCTCTGTTTACTTGGACTTCGGGGTGCTCCCCATGGGTCCCTCACGTAGTCTATCTTGAAACTAGAATCGCATGCTACCAAGTGAAACATTAGTTTAGATAAAACTAGATTAACAACATTATATAGGTTGTTCCGTTTCACTTCACACCTAACGCTCGGGTCGGACCGAGTTGACTTACGGGTAACCCATAAATCTGGGTCGGGGCGTAACAGTGTGGCACCTCATATATTAAAACTTTGGGGTAAGCTCATTTTTTATGTCGTTGCTCGCTTGGACCCCCGTGTGCGCCTTTTTATGAACATGTTGCCTCCGTTTGACCATGCATAAGTCTTTTATAAACTTAGCATATTTTGGGACATGCTAGACTGCCTCGAGGGGAATATTGATATTCAACTATTTTAAGAGTTTGAGAAAAACCTTCTTTAAGGCTTTATTATTCTTAGGTTTGAGACCTTAAAGAAATGGTTTCGGAACGGGACAAACTAACTCTATCTAAACAATAGGCTCGTATCCCTCTTTAGAAATGTCATCATCGACGATTTCGGGAGTGTGTGATTGCACATCCTTTGGGTCGACGATATTTCCCATGGGAGGAGGCCTAACAACATGGTTATCAACCTCTTTCCTACTCCAAACGGTAATTATATTCCTATCATTCTCAGGTTGTGATGCACTTGAATTAGGACCCTTGATGCTTATTTGACCCTTGGGATTGGCTTGAGGTTGCGCCAATAAAAGCGGTCTCATAATTCCTTGAGAAAATTGGTTTAATCAATTAACTAAAAGAACTTTGAATCTCTTGCATGGTGTGCACCATTTGGGAAATGTTTTGCTTCATTTGATTAACATTTTGAGCAGAGTAAAATTTCTCCTCATTTGGATTTTTACGAGAAGGCACATATGGCATTGGGGAACTATCGCTTGAGGATGATGCAATTGATATTAGGGTGGCGGTTGATATTGAGGTGGTCGTTGAGGTTGGTATTGTAGAGTTGGAGGGTTAGGCGGCCCTTGAAAACCTTTGTTTTGATTTGGGTCATTCTTACACATAAGGAGAGGGTGGATCATCCTCAAATTACGATTGTAAGGAGGATTGTTGGGACCACATGTTATATTAGGATATTTCTTTTTGTAAGGAATCATAGCATTAATTCTCTCTTACAATTGGTCTTTAATACCAGTGAGTGTGGGCCACTCCTTGGTTAGGTGACCAATCTGGTCACATATAACACAACAACTTCCTCCACAAAGGGGGTGTTCGCGGTTCGGTCCGATCCGATGTTTAGTAATTTTACGGATCGAACCGATTAAATCGGTCCTAAAAAAAAGGACCAAGATCGAACCGATTAAAATGATTTTCCTAGCTTAGTCGGTCCATTTTTTTATGGTTAGTTCGATCTAACTTGTCGGTCCTATTCTTATTAAAATAATCGTTTTAAAAATGAAAAATACCCTTCACAACTGTTCAAATTTTACCATCAAAACTACCCAGATTTTACCAACAAAACTGTCCAAATTTTCTCATAAAAATTGCCCAAATTATATCATAAAAACTACCCAATTTTTACCATAGAAACTGCCCAAACTTGTTCAAAATAATAACACGTGGTTCAAATTTTAGCATAAATTTTAGCAGATGTAACAAATGTAAAAATAAAAAACAACATCTGAGATAAAAATAAATAAAAAAACAACACTGAGATTACGAGCTATATATGTTTTTTTAGTAACAAATGTAATTTCATACCTGGGTGAAAATGAAAATGAGAGCAGCGGTGCAATGCGCAACAATGGGAAGGAATGAGAAGGAGCAGCGACGCAATAATGGGAGTGAAGGAACGAGAGCAGTGGCGCAGAGAGAACTTGGAAACGGCGGTGGCTCAGGCTCGTGAGAGAGAGAAGAGCAGCGACAGTGCTTGTGTGACTTCGGGAAAGAGAGAAGATAACAAGTTTTTTGTGTGCGTGTTGTTAGATTTAGGGTTCCTTTCTTTTTTTTCAAGACGAGCGTACCCCCCAACCCCAAAAGATCCCACCCATCCTTCTTTGAGTATTTTTTATATATAAATTTAATTAAATACATATATATAAATAGTAATCGGTCCGGGTCAATCCAGATCGGGTATTTAATTAGCGGTACCGAGGACTGAACTGCCGGTCTGTTAAAAAAAATTTAGCCCGGATCGATTAAAAAATGGTAAAATTAGGACGATCCGGTTCGGTCCGCCAGTCCATTCGATTTTCTGAACACCCCTAATCGAAACCTTTTGGACGAATACTATGCGTTGGGATTGTTGAGAGCGTTTCAAAGCATAGACCCTACAATAAAGTTATTCATAGTTAGTATGCACATCATTATTTTCCACCTTGAGTTAGAACAGGCCTTGATTTTTCCTTTTTGAGAAAGTGATTACTTTGGTAGCACGCTCGTCAGGGCATGTTATATCCTAGCCTCGTGGTGTTGTGGAAATAAACTCCAAGTGAGATTCCAATTCTTCATCACTTAAGGTAAGTAACTACCTTGGCACATGGTTTCAACCAATTTTTTGGTCAAGGGATTTAACCCCCCATGGAATATGGAAATTAATCTCACTTGGTCAAAATTATGACGGGGGAAATATCTCTTCAATGATTCTGGTATTTGAAGGATCTTATGCCTTCAGGTAAGGAAGAGATCCTAAAGAATAGCCATTGACCTCAGATGGACCATTTCTTCTTTGATAAGGCCTCCAAAACCCCCAAGGGTAAGGTATGGTGCTATGGCAAACTCTAGTCGCACGTCCTTTCCATATAAAAGCTTATTCACTCCCGCATACCCCTCCAGTAAGCTCAGAGACCTTAATATTAAGATTTATATATGGTCTGCATTCCCATCCGACCTCAGATTGAAAACTAATGACCTCCAAAGGTCATGCAGACCTCAATCCTAGGATGTTGAGGCACGTGGTCCTTCAAGACTAATTTGCAGTAACTCCACGATCTCTCCATCCCCCCCTCTTTGACCTCAGACAGTGCCCCTACGAGCTGTCTGACGGAGTAGGTGAGAATCATAAAACTACCCCACCTACCACCACTACACATCCCCACTTTCATTGAATGCCTCCATCAGTATTTAATGAGCTTAAAAACCAAGTCACTCCTCTTGTAAATACTTTGCCTAACACTCCACCATCCTACTGACCCCGACGAACCTCAGAGCTTTCAAAACCATGTTATAACAGTCCACTCATTATCTCTCTAGGAGTTCTCATATAAATATAATATTGAGGGAAAAGGATCGATATCAATCATCCTAAGATATTAGAGCATTCAAACAACCTGACTCATAAGAGCCCTACCATTCCACGAGTGTCTCCATCTTGTTGTATGATCGTAACCCACTATTGCAAAGCCTATATTTGTATTTAGACCAGTTCCATTGTTTATACACTTTGTATATCTTGTAAGAGCCCTAAAACTGTATATAGATAACCATGAAAAAGTCTTTCCTTTACTTTTTAAGGTCCTTTGTACCGTTAACAAAGGCTGCAAGACCTCATACTCTCTTGACCAAACGCAAGGGGTCTCTTAGACTGTAATACTCAACTACGTTCTAATAAACAAGCATAAAATCTTTGTACAGTGGACGTAAGACCATCTTCTAAGGTTCGAACCACTTTAAACCTTTGTCTTACACCTAACACTTCTCTCCTCTTTCCCATCTGAGATCCAGAAGGGAGCACATGTGAGTTTAAAGTCACTTACGATTTTAACACTCATTAACATATATATATATATATATAAGCAATTTCCTTTTTCCTAAAATAATAATATTTGGCTTATCTCGGTATCGTTTCAAAGTTTTGTCTAAAACAAAGAAAAAAGTTGGATCAATTATCGGGTTATTGGGTTATCCAACCCGATTTGATATTCAACCCGAATCCGAATTCGAATCGCCCATATCTTCTCGAAATTGCCCATTTTTCTGGCCAAATTACGTGGTTGATAGGGTGTGTAGATATTTATAACATGTTGCCTTCAATTCATTAGTACTTCAACTAAAAATTACATTTGAAAGTTTCAATGATCAAGTCTCATCAAAATGGGTGTTAATGACATTTTAAGGGACCAAAATTCCCACAGTAAATTCATTGACCTATATAGTTCAAGGTGTGCTTAATCAGGTGCTTGTATTTATCTTTTATTTTGGATATAATAGTGTAGTATTGACTTTATTATTTACCCTTTTCCCATTACCAATGTATCACTTTTTTTCCTCTACTTTAATTTTTGCTTCAGAATGGTATTTATGTTTTGGTTTATAACTCTTTTAGGGATTATTCATCTATTTTTAGAGATGATATTTTCTTGAGAGAACAATTGTAGTTCTTTTTGGAATTGTTAAGTGTAGTGAGTCTTTGTAATTGATTTTCTTACTCTAATTTCACATAAAATGTTATTAGAGTGTGGAGTGGTCTTGAGTTGAAATGTTTACTTATCCATATAGCAGTTTTGCACTATTTTAAAGTCTCTGGCGTCTGTATCTGACACCGGTAGTCCAACCTTATATAGACACACACTTCTTATCACTATTTTATTGTGTTGTTCTCAGTTCAATTTTAATTGACACACTATTTTTTGTTTTTTTGTTTGGTTGCATTTCTTCCTAATAAAATGAATTATTGATTTAGTTTCATAATGCTAGTAGTTTTGTAATATGGTATAATCTTATAATTGTGTGGATGTGATTGTATTCCCCTGTAACCTCTCATAAAAACTAAGTTTGGGAGAGCAGGTCTCAAAGTGGGGGGGAAAGTGAAGTTGGTTCCAAGTAAGGGAGTGCCAAGTGAAGTGGGTGCCAAGAGAAGTGGGTACAAAATGAGGGGGTGCCAAGTGAAGTGGGTGCCAACTAAACTGAGTGCCAAATGAGGGGGAGCCAAGATAAGTGGGTTCCAGGAGAAGTGGTTACCAAGGAATGAGGTGCCAAGTGATGGGGTATCAAACGATCAACCCCAAGGCATAAAGGAGTTATCCATGAGTAATTCTAATCTTTTAAAGAGGGTGCCATCCAAATGAATCCAAGTTAGTAGAGAGGGTGCCCTAGGAGCAACCCCGAGTTATCGAGGAGATACTCTGTGAGCAACCGCAAAGGAGCAAGGAGATTATCTATAAGTAACTCCAATCTTTTAGAGAGGGTTCCATTTAAGTGGACCCAACTCAGTAGAGAGGGTGCCCTAAGAGCAACCCCAAGCTATCAAGGGGGTGCTCGATGAGCAATTACAAAGTAGCAAGGAGTTGTTATATGAGTACATCCAATCTTTTAGATAGGTTATTATAGACACCCTATCCTAGGACCCACTCCAAGTACCTCCTTAGGTCCCTTGCACGTGCTCATCCACCGCAAACCCTAGGTCATATCCCAGTACTATTCTACAACCGTCCGAGCGCTCTCGAGGCCCCTTTAACTCCGATAAAATATCCCGTCTGAGCAAAAGCTTAATGAATATTCAAAGGGCTCTGAATCCCCCTTTCAACGATCTACCCCGTCCACGAATCAGCCTTACAGTTTGGACGGATGGTCCGTTTTACTCTGATAACTGATCTGAAGGCAATAGGGCGCTCCCAGGCCTCATTTTCCCCTAGTCATCTTCTTTATCCAAGCGAAAGCTTAATAAATATTCAAAGGACTTTGAATGCCCTTTCCAATGGTCCACCCCGTGCGCAAATCGGCCTTACGGATCGAACGAACGATCCATTTATATCAAAAATTGATCTGAAGGCCACCGAGCGCTCCCGGGCTCTATTTGACTCATGTCAACTCTTCATCTCGAAATAATCTAATTGAATCTTTTAAAGGGCTACGAATACCCTTTCCAACGGTCCACCTCATGCATGAATCAGCTTAATGGTACGGAGGAACGACCCATTTAACTCCGAAGGGTCACCAGGTGCTTCTGGGCCCCATTTGACCAAGGTCAACTATTTCAACTAAAAAAAGTTGAGTGGAATCTCTAAAGTCACTGAATACCCTTTCCAACTGTCTTTCCCATGTGCGAATCATCCTTACGGTTTGAACAAACGATCCATTTTCCTTCGCGAATTTCCTTCCTAGTGACCAATGGGCACTTCCGGCCTCGGTCAACTCTCGAACTCAAGAGTGGCCTAATGGATTCTTAAAGGGATATGAATACCCTTTTCAACATTTTTCCCTGTGCACGATTCTGACTTGTGGTTCGTGTTCTATGACCTTTTTTTCGAAAAACCTTCCTCAGGCTACCAATTTTCAACCCCAGGACCCTGCCTATCGTCAGTATGTCCAAGGTTCTATGCCGATAAGCAGGTCTAGGACCATGCTGATCGAAATGCCCTTGGCATTATAAATAGAGGCCCTAACCTCACTTTGAAAGTCACCACTGAACATCACTCTTAGCAATTCAAAGAGAATTACCTCGAATTTAAAGTTGTTATTTCCTTAAAAGACCATTTATCACATCCCTTCCAACCTTTTAATACTCTTTTAAGTAAATTCCAATCCACCGCCTCAAACCACCATCACTTCATCTTGATATCAGCGCATTTACAAGCAAGATCTACTTCAAGTCTTCATAAGGAGGTCTATTTCTTCCTCTTTGTCTTTAAATTATCTTAATTTTTAATTAGTTACTTCATTTTTGCTTTAGTCATTTACATCAAATATCTTAATTCCACAATTTCTAATATTAGTATTCCCACATGCTTTATTTTCAAAAAAACCCAAAAATAAGAAAAAGAGGGTTCACTTGTAAATTCCAAACGGAGATTTCTCATCACACTTTCTCACACTGAAACACCTTTTTTACACACACACATATGATAAAGTCCCCGGTTGGATTTATGGGTTAAACCCTACCTCGTATTGTTTTCGAACAACGTGGACTTCTATGTCCCTGGGCTACGTAGGCGTCTTGGGTAAACCCTCGACTTGAGTCCTCCCACATATATTTGTTACTTTATTCTCATTATATATTCATGATATATATATTTTATATGCTTGTTTGCTTGTGTCTTTTTCGATATACGCAATCGTTCCTTCCTAACGACTTGTGCATCGACAAACACTTACATCATATCATTTATTACTATTTTGGTAACATTCCTAAGGATGACCTCACTCCGCCTTTATCCATGACGCGAGTCGAACGATTCCATCACCCATTTATATTATGCACATAAGCACACACATCACGGAGTTTTACACCGAAAGGTAGGGATGGGTGCCTAACACCTTCGTATTTCGTAATTTAGTCCCCAAACCTTTGAACTACTTGGTTTCGTAAGCATCAGTATTGTCCTTGATGTTGTTCTCTCGAGGTGTCAACTTTTTTTGCCTGATTTGTACAAAATAGGCAGGTAACTCTATCGTTACATATCACCCCACATCGATGATGTCCAAGAGCCCCGATAAAGGATGCAATTTTGAGCGCCTCGATAAAGGATGCAATCATGCACACATGTCGAAAAAAGGGAAAGGAAGGAGAAATCCACCTCTGGATATTGACCCCTCGGGATGGCCATAGTGGCGACTCCGTTGGGGAGTCTTATAAGAGTACTAGACTCTATTTTTGCATGAGCGTTAGTTTTTTATGCATGTGTGCATATGCAGCTACATGTATGTTCCATTTTCTCCTCTCTTTACCTCTCTCTCTCTCTCTCTCTATATATATATATATATATATATATATATATATCTCTCTCATGTATGTATCATTTTCCACTCACCTATGCACTTCACACTCCATGTACACTTCACACACTTACACTTAGCTTCATCTTACACTCGCATGCTTCACACACCACTTAAAATATCCATGCTTAAGCTTCACTAGCACATAACCATACTTCCTAAACTTATATATATGCTCACTTACACATGTCACATACCACTTGTAGTTGATCCAGGCATAAGTTCACTACCACACACACTTTTATATACTCCCATGTATCCATACATAGTATAATTTCCATGCTAGGTATGCTTGTACATGCTCCCTATTTAGTATAGCATTTCCTTTACTCATCGTGCCAATAAGAAAATGATAAAAATACCCTATCTCCATAATATGTTAATTAAGCCTCATGAACTTTTTCACACTACATCACCAAGAGTATGACTATATTAACCAAAATTTTATCCCTATTGGGGGGTCACTTTGTGATGGGCGCTTGACCTACGGGCCGCAGTTAGCCTAAGAGATATGACTCTCACCTTCCATTGGCCTCGTACCTTCGACGTATATCGAACGGTTCCCCCCGCATCGTAACACTTGACCGAACTCACGATGAGAGGTATATAGCAGGGAACTCATTCATTTATGTCGAGTATATTGAATTCACTCTCACACGTACTGTACCATGAGGTACATAGTGAGGCAATTTACGCACACTCGGGTATATAAAATGGCTTGCCCACACATATTGATGAATTATTGCCCTTATAAGCAAGAGGAATATCGTGGAAGTCACACTAAAGGATGTAACCCTTCCACTAACCCAACAATTGCATAAACCTCATAGAGTTGTCAAACCTAGGAGACTCATATTTAGTTTGTCGGTTACCATACGAAACTCGGCTAAAATTTTGGGTCAGCATACCGCCGGAATTTTTACGCAGTTTTGCCTTTTTTTCAAAATAGGACTCCGTCCGTGAGCCTAGAAACAAGTCCAATTGTGTTTTACATATTTTTTTCAAACCCTATTTTTCCAGGATCGGCTCCTGTCCGGAATTTTTTCTTTATTTAGGCAGACCTAATACAAGTGAGAACCTAATAATAACATTAATAACAATCATGCTGAGATTGCTCTCATTTTTCCTCCTTTTCCAAAATACCAAAAACTTGTTCTCCTCCTTTCAAAATACCCAAAATTTTATCCCTCCTCTTTTCAAAAATAAATTCGAATCGTTTTCCCTCTCAGGTCGATCGCATACCCGATTTTGTCTTGGCTCCCTATTGGCTTCGATCTTCCGTCAAATCGCCCTGAAGCTCCATCGTTTCTTCGTTTACCTCATTTGAGTTTGGGATTTACCTTCATGAGATCTTCATAGATAATATCAACCAATCATTGAATGTTCAACCCTACTTGATGACCGTTTTAGCCCAACTCAGTGCCAAAATTGACAACCTTCAAAATAAGGTCCATGAGATACAACATTATTGGGCCCAGATTCCTGAAGAACCCGAGGTTCTCTTTCCTTGTGCCATGGGTACACTCACTCTTGAGCCCATTTGGGTCCTAAAAGAGTATCAACATTCTCTACACGCCCCACCTGCCAATGGGTTACCGCCAGCTCAGTTCCCTATCCCGAACCTTGTCCAAGCAGGGGCTAACTTGCCAGTACCCATAGATTTTAAGGAAGAGGAACTGAACAAGGTCAAGGAAGACCTCAAGCAGAGTTTAAGAAACTCAATATATAAGGGAACTACATGGACTACACCCATATGTCTCCTTATCCCAAAGTTCAAGATGTCAGACATTGAGAAGTTCAGGGGAAGTGGGACCTAATTGTTCACCTTCAAAGCTATCACTAAGTCATGACCCTCCTTGGTTCCTCTGAAGAGATAATGGCCCAGATGTTCCAATAGACCTTGAAAGAAAGCGCCCTCCGTTGGTTTCTGTCCCTCAAAGAATCCAGAATCGGTAATTGGGAGGATGTCTCTCGGGAATTCATGTCACAGTACAAGTTTAATGAAGAGCTAGAGGTTACGCGCCAAGATTTAGAGCTTCTTAAACATAACCCTAGGGAAATAGTTAGTAGCTTCATAGGAATGTGGAGGGAGAAATCTGCTACCATGACCAATAGACCCTCTGAGGAGGAACAAGTCAGTATTGTGAAGAAGAATTTCTTGCCTCATATTTGAACATCCATGGGAGGACAATACAAGCCACACTTACGAGCCCTTCGGGAGGCTAGTGTAGAAATTAAGGAAGGCATTGCCAAAGTCGAATTTGAGTCGAATAAAGTGATCATATGTTTCACTCCCCGAAAATATGAGAAGCCCTACAATTCTACGGTATCAACCATTAATAACATCTCCCAACCTGATACCTTTTGGGCGCCAGAAAGCTACCCCAACCCTACTAAGAAAGAGTACACTGAGCGCCATGCTCCCCTGTCAAAAGTTAATCAGGCCATGTTAAGCCATAACCTTATCAAACCCTTGGACTCTCGTCCGCTACAAAGTCCACTCCCTAAAAACTTCAATGTTGATGCCTATTGTGATTTCCACTATTCTATTGGTCATACCACTAACAAATTCTTCCACCTTCAGAATGTGGTATAGGGTTTAATTGACCGTGGCATCATCACCCCCACCAGCCAATCCTAAATGCAACACCACTCATAACCCACTTCCAACCTATACAAATTCCATCTTTCTAGAGAATGACCCAGAATTTGATCCATCTGCTCAAATTGTTCCCAGTAAAGCACCCATCATACCTATAATCTCACCAAAATAGCTCAAGTTGTGCCCTTATTTTCTCCTACACCTTACTTGCTTAACTGACCAAGATTTTTCACTCCTCACAAGGGCTTGCATTGTCGTTCGTACCCGATATGAGGGGAAGGATATGGAGTTACCTACTGTATTGAATCAACTCTATGAGTGTGGGATGATATTGCCCGTAAAGATGACTGTTGACTATCGCAAATTCAGTGGCTTATTCATGGAAGCCCGAAAATGGACTCGGGAGCCAGATAAATGGGTAGTACCCATTGTTGAAGTCAGTCTAGATGACGTAGTACAGATTATGGCCGATGTGTTGACATGTGAAATTTTTAGTATTAATGAGGTAATCATCACTTTGAATCTTAAGGTACAATTGGTCCCTTCACTCATGCACCTCCCCGTTGGGTGGGAAGATTTGTATGATGAATCCATCGAGGTTTTTGAATACTTTGATTTCTCTTAGAAAGAGGACGTAGTTGCCATCGGATGGAGAGACAAATTTGATAGCTTAAAGGATGATCTTAATCAAGAAGAAACCAATCTAGTAGCCAATTTGTGCGGAATGATATCTTTCAAAGATCTCTTAGGGAAAATAATCAAGTTGGCCATTTAGCCAAAAATATAAATGAATACACGGGGTTCCTGTTCTTCCCCACCTCAGTAAATCACATAACTGGATCACACAGACACTACAGAGATTCAGTTCCTCATGTGATCGAGACAGATAAGGGAAAGGGAGTTGCCGAAAAACTTTCCATAATGGAGATGAACATCAAAGAAAATAAAGTCCTTGACACTGTCAAGAAAACCCAAGCCAACATCGCCTTATGGGGGTATTTCATGTCCTCCCAACTGTACCAAAATTCTCTGATAAAACTCTTCACCGGGCCTACAATCTCTCCTTCCACCACTCCTGAAGAAGCCATAAATATTATTGGGTCCTTGAACTCTTTCAGGCTCCTCTCCTTTTCCAAATCAGAAATACCAAAGATTTGTACTATCCACAATTATGCTTTCAACATATCCATGGAAGTATTGGGAAAGATCTTCCCGCCCTCACTTATTGATAACGGATTTGTTGGGATACGCTCATACCTAATTCACACAAATGACCGGTCACACCCTCATTCACACAAGTGGTGCTCAATCCCTAAGGTCAATGTCCTGAGGTACAAATAAATTTCCCCCCAAATGGTCTCATCTGAATAAGACTGTCAACGACGCGAAACCTCCCGTGATAGCAAGTAGCCTAGGTATGATTACACATACAAATCAAACAATAGATATACACACCACCCATATATATATATATATATATATATATATATATATATATATAGAGAGAGAGAGAGTTATATATAGTTATATATATGTATAATGTTGTCATAGTTATACACATAACCTATATCCTATGCCCCGTACGTAGTATAGTATCTCTCGAATATTCTATGTACCATAATACTTCTCATAGTAAATTCCCGAGTGTTTCTCAATCTCAAATGGTTGCCAAGTGTCCCTTAAGTAAATTTAGTAGGCAATCCCACTCAAGGCCTACTGGTCTTGGTCCTACATTCCCCTAAGTTCCCATAATAAGAAACCAATATCCGAATAAGCTTTAATTACCCGTTAAGCTAAATCAATTATTAGTCTTAAACCCTCCTCGTGCGACCAACCTCAAACCCAAATTAGCCTACTGGTAATTAAAATATATCTTAATAAAATCTTACATGAATTCAAGGGTTAACCCAAACACTTTCCACGATTTTTATGTAAAAAAAAGGCAAAACTATGCAATTCTGGGAAACCGAATCGATTTGGCCTTGGTCCGAATCGATTCACCTGTAACAGGGTAGCTCAGATGTAGTCGTGGTCAGTTAGTGGAAGAAATACATGCAATGACACCTTCATATGTTTGAGTTCAATGAAACTCAAAAATAGTTCTTGGCAGTATTCAAGTTAGTGGGTGTAGCTTTGCAGTGGTGGGAGTTTGTGATCACAACAAAGGAGAGAGATGTGATGATCATTGGGGAATTTTGGGCACGATTTGATCATAAGTATTTTCCATGTGCTATTCAGACATATATTCAATGAAAGTTTCTCGATGTCGCTCACGGGGACCGGATTATAGCAAAATACGAGGAGGAGTTCACTCATTTAGCCAATTTCGTGAAGGATGAGGTGAACACTGAAGAGAAGAAGATGCAAAAGTTCATGGATGGACTTTTCTATAGGATTCAACAATACTTATTGGGTAATCAAGAATTGGATACGTACAGTAACGTCGTTAATGTCGCCCTAATTCATTATCAGGACCAGTGCTTACACATGAAGGGGAGCAAGAGAGTAAGTGAGACCAGTCAAATTGGGAATGTAGGTGGGAGCAGCGCCAGTGGGGCACCACAGCAGCGGGTATGAGATTCCCAGTAGGGGGATCAGGCTAAGAAATTCATCTCCTGAGATTATCAATCTGAGAGTGGTGGATTCAGACAGGGCCAATAGGTTCCTCAGTAGTAGCAACAGTATTTCATTCCTCAAGACTGCTAAGGCCAAGGGAATAGAGACAGGGAAGTTTTCGGGCAGTTGTTTCGATTATGAAGAGACGATCCACGTGATGAGGGATTTAACAAAGCGATATAAGGGGAAACTAAAGGATGAGGTCATGTACGTACAACCATTGCAAAAAATCTTAGGTCAGCTCTGGCGCGAGAATTACGATCAGGAAAGGCAAATGGCAAATGGAGGTAAAAATTTTGTTTTACCCTTATAAGTATGAGGACGTTTTTGGGTGACATGGGTAGGTCATAACATAAATAATAACACAAATTCATGGGTGAGTCGGGTTTAGTGGGTGTGTTGGCAGTATCAGCCTAATATTTATAAATGTATTTATGGTTGGGTAGCGAGACTCTCTGATGTTTATATTGTGTGGTAGTTTTTAATCTTTTTGAGAGTTATGTGAGTAGAGAATATTATTATTTTGTGCAGTGGCTAGATGCCAAGGGTTTGAGAGGTAGTAGACGGTATGGTAATACTATCGTGCTCGTTATTCTAGGGTGAGATATATTATTTTACGAGGTATCACCTGAAAGAGGGTCGATTATTGGTTTAGTGCTAAGAACTTAGTATAGTGCTAGCACAGTGTTGTATTACTCCTTGAGTGAGGGGGAGTGAATGATTTGACTTATGTGTTAAGGAAAATAGGATTTGAGATGTCTTAGTTATGTGCTTTGGACCCACGGATCTTGATGACAGACAATGATAGGTAGTAGTGTATCAAGGGGGTTCCTTGTTTGGATTTCACTTGAGAGACATCCCATGCATGAACCTTAGCTAACGTTGAAAGTTAGGAGATGTGTAGTCTTTAGGACATGGATATAGTACACTAGTTATTGCACGGATGTGTGATTAAAACGGTAAGTTGAGAGTATATTATGATTAAAGGCTAGTAGGAGCCGAATAGTATATCTGCAGTTATGCACGGTATATATGGTGTATGGGCACCCTAGTTGGTTGGATTTCTAGTATCGTCCACATTCAGAAGATGTGGAAATGTATGAGTTGAACATAAGGGTAGGTAAATAAGGGATTTGGCACAAGGAAATGTTGGAACTTTCCCTAGTAGAGGAAATACTTTAGCCGTTAGTAGATAGTCTCATGGTAGTGGAAACAGTTGGGCAAAATTATAATGTGATGAGTAGTCGCTAAGAGGATATGGTAAATAATAATGGGAAATTTTAATGTAATGTGACTAGAATGGGTTGGTCACTAGTATTGAACGGTAAGGTATAGACCATCGGACTGAGGAGTACCATTAGTAGAAGTGTAGCATGAAACAACATAACAAGATTCGACTTTGAGGAGAGATGGATGTTGTGTAAAGAGATATCTGAAGCTATTAGTACCAAACTTATCCTAATTTCGAGGATGAAATTTCTTTGTAAGGGGGGAGTATGTAACCCCCCGTATTTCTGAGTATTTAAAATTTGATTAATTTGCAAATTTTTAGAATTTCACGTGAGCCGTAATTTAGTTGAATTAATTATTATGTGTTGATTAAAATATTAATCGGTAGAGATAATGATTAATGTTTATGGAATAAATTACTAAGTGAAAAGTAAATAATTATTTGATGTCATAGTGAATGATAATGACGTGATAATATTGCACCTCAACCGGGAGTCGAGTGTAGACTATATGAGGTCGAGATAGAAAATTATTTTAGAGTGACTCATATGGAAATTTCGATGTCACGGTTGGTTCCGAATAGATCAAAATAGTCAAAATAGTGTATCCGGGTGTGCTGATTGGTCCCGGAGCAATTTTAGATCAAACTGGCACCACGAGAGGGCGTTTCGGTCATTCGGGAGTTTAGGGTAAAGAGAAATCCGAAAATTTAAGAAATATATCAACCCATTTGGGTAGGAGGTTAGGGTTAGAACACTTTAGAGAGAGAAGAGGCCATAGGAGAGGAAGAGGAGAAGGAAACTAGGCCTTCCCACACCGTTTTGCACCACAGACAACGTTGGAATCAAGATTGAAGCAAGGGAAGAGCAACTCCATCATCAATTAATGAAAATCAGACATACTCGACCAAGGGAAGTATTTATCTTGCAATTTATTTGAGCACGTTATAATAACCAGGGTTTCAATTACATGTTTTGGAAAAATTCTTGGGGATTTAATGGGTGTAATCCATGATTTGATTTAGGAATGCATGTAGAAATAATTTCTTTAGATTAATATGACAAAATATGAGATCTAGGACAAATAACCTTGAAGAAATCTGGAAATATTATAGTACATACATGAAGAAACTTATAAACTAGGGTTTTGAGAATTATTGGGTTTAATCTGTTCTTGGATAAAATTCTTATGGATTCAATGTATTATTTACGTTAGATATTGTCCCTACACGTATATTTGATGTTTAGTTATGTTGGATGGGAGTTTGGGATTGTTGTATTGAGGATTTGAATATGTAGAAAACTCGTAACAATGAATCAGAGAAGAACACCTGCTACGAGCGAATCGATTAGACTCCTTCGCCGAATCAATTCGGATGGCGAATCGATTCGGGCCAACACCAAATTGATTTGGTTTTTCGATATTTCACTAATTTCTTTATACTATGCCTTGAATTCGCAAATAACTTACGGGGATATTTTTGGGATATTCTTAAACTATAGTGAGGGATATAGTAAATTCCAGTAGGGTTAAGGTTTGCCCACATGAGAAGAATTGAGGCAAGGAACTATCGTGTATGTGTTGATATTTAATGAATTCGTGAGACTTAAAAGGTTATGAAAACTATGAGTGAACCTATAATTTAGACCAATATCTACTTATATGAATTAAGGGATAACTAGGACCCTTCGGGTAGTGAGCGATACTAAAAAATATATAATAAGAGGTTATAATGGTAAATTGACAGTACGTTAAGTATTCAAGAGATATATACTACGTACGAGATACATTATGGGTTGTGTGCATACCTACTATATATATATATATAGTGAATACCTATTATGTGATTTATTATGTGTGTGAACATACCTACGTTGCCTACTATCACGGGAGGTTCTGCGCAGAGGGCGATCCCACCTTGGCGATTCCAGCGAGGTCTGAATTTATGCCCTAGAACATAGAACTTAGGGCATCTCACTATGTGTTGTATATTAGTGGGACTGACATGTCATTTGGGTACGTTAGGTATGTGCATAGCCCAAAGGCTTAAAACTATGTTTGCCTCCATTGTGTGTTGTTTGATTGAGGATTCGAGGAGACATTTCGAACTGATAGTCCTTAATTGGTACGAGAGGTACATGGACTTGATAGCATAGTACGAATGCATCGCAGTGGTCATTTCGAGGGATGCTATAGTTGTACATATTATAGTGTGATAAATATATATAAATATGATTATTCTACTTATGTGTGATAGTAGAAAAGATGGATAGTGTATATCTAAAAGCAACTCAAGTGTGATGAAATTTAATTAATAGTGTTATCATAAATTTGATTAACGCACTAATGTGTGATGTACAAAGGATAAAGAGTGTATATCTAAAAGTGACTTAAGTATGGGAAACTTAATTAAAATGACTCAATAATAGTGTGCGGGAAATATTAGTTATTGGTAGTACGTGAGCGTATTGTGTGGGCAGTATGGGGGAGTTGAACATTTTGTGGTTAGTTAGATACAGATGTCTAGTTAAGTTGGGCAGCATAGCTAGGAAGGATGCGTTAGGTGTTCACTATAGTTGAGAGGTGAGGAAACTCAAGGGAGTGTACGCAAAACTAACGTGTGTATCAATAACTATTTTTAAATTGCGATTTAAATACTTGCTAAATATTTTCAAAATGTTTTCTCGGGATCTGACATGTGTCAAATATAGTTTTCTATTTTCCAAAACATTTTAGGTGTCCATCCACAGGGACGCCAAGTTTGATGACTCATTCCAGGGATGTGTAGCTGCAGCACTTGTGGAGGCTTGCAGGATGTGATATAGACGCTTCAGTTATTTATTTCGATATAGGATTTCATTTTAGTATTTCATTTGGTCATGTTTCCCCTTCAAACTATTCAGCATTTCAGTTATTCAGTATTTATCAGACTTGGTTTTATTTACTGTAGACTTGTAGTTGGGAACCGATGGTTTGTTCGGTATAATTTACTTAGGTTTTATCGTGTGGTTATTTCATACTATTATCTTGCATGGATGGTTTGGTTATTATATCTATTTTACACATGTCGTTGTTATAATGAAAGATAAAAATTTGGCATCGGCTTAATTTAACATAGGTGGTTAGTAATTTAAAAAGTTCTCGACAATGATGCTAAGAATGAACCAAGTGAGATTCCTAACTAATTTGATAAAGGACTGATCACCCACGATTAAAATAGGTGGGGTGTCACACTAACATTTCGTTTACTAACACTATTACCAACTATTGGATAAATTATCAAATCCTCGAAGGTTCACATGGTACAACTATAAACATCATTAATAAATCACAAATATTGAAATTAGCCTAATATGCATGGTTATATCTCTTCATATTCAATAGAAGACCTTCGAATCCCCAAATGGTGCGAAAGGAATCCATCTCGTGCAAGAAACGAAATAGAGAGAGAGAGAGAGAGAGAGAGAGAGAGAAAGAGAGAGAGAGAATACTTGGGCTTAAATCAACAATATTATCCTGATAAAACCCAGTAAGATCTGCCACAATGGGGTTGACTAATCGTTTTGCTCAATCGATGATTGGACATGCCATGCCACATACATCTTAACAAAAAGAAAGTGCTATGAGTACCAAATTCATATCCTAAATTATACGCAAAATGAGATGACATGTAAAGAACTTTGTATTTGATATGATCTTATTTTATTAATTGGATAAAAAAGTACATGATGATCGATATTTATGAATAAAAGTATAACTAAACTATCTAACAACTTTATAACTAATTGACTAAACTAACTAACTCTATAACTGCCTCACTTCAGTTGCACGTGTTGGTTTAATTGATTATTTTTCAATCCGCCTCAAACTGATGGGGAAGGCAGTCACCATAAGTTTGGATGTTAAAAACTGAATGTGATAAGAGGGAAGGGCTTTGGTAAAAATGTCAGCTAACTATTCATGTGTAGGTACATGATGGATGATAACCTATTTGGTAAGTACTTGTTCTCAGATATAATGATAATCAACCTCAATTTTTTTGTTCTGGCATATAATATATAATTAGAATCTAGGGCAACAACTGATAGATTGTCATACCACAATATTAGTTATTAAGGAGTGGTAATGTGAAGATTATGAAGTAACATTTTAACCTAAGATAGTTCAGCTGTAGCTTACGCAAGAGCTTTATATTTAGCATATGTAGATGATCTGCCTATAGTGGATTATTTCTTTGCAGACCATGATATGAGATTTAAACAAAGAAAGATACAATAGCTTTAAGTGGATCATTCATCGAGAGCATCACCAGCCCAATCTGAGTCAGCATAGGCATTAATTTGAAAAAAATTAGGAGTGAAGCTGAGACAATGAGAAATTTTGCCTTTCATATATCTGAGAATTTGTTTAAGGATGCAAAAATATGCAACTGTTGGATTTTGCATATGTTGGCATGCTTTATTGACTGAGAAAGACAAATCTGGTTTGGTGGTGGTTAAGTATTGCAAATCCCCTACCAAACTTCTGCATAAAGAGGGTTGATCAAAAGGAAGAGATGTTGGAGGACTAATAGAAGACTTAGTAGGCATAGGAGAAGAGGTTAGTTTGTAGTTGGTCATGCCTACTTTGGTGAAAATATTAAGAGCATAATGTTATTGGGATAGGGTGTAGTATGTAGAGATCTGAGTAATATAGATGCCCAAAAAATAAGAGACATTACTCAATTCTTTCATGAAGAAGTGCTTATGCATTTGAGAAATCAGAGATTGGATGTGCTGTGGATTATTTCATGTTAAGAGGATGTCATTCACATAGACTAGAAGAATGGTGATGGTACGGTTAGTTTTTTGAATAAATAAAGAGTTGCCACAATAGATAGATTTGAACCCAGTGGATAAAAGAAATGAGGAGAAGGTGGAGTACCAAGCGATAGGAGCTTGTTTGAGACCATATAGAGATTTTTGTAGTTTACAAACATGTGTAGGATTGAAGGTATCAATAAATCCTGGAGACTGATCTAGAAAAACTTCTTCATCAAGTTCGCTATATAGAAAATCATTAGATATATCCATTTGTTTGATGTACCAATTATAATGGAGGGTTATATTCAATACAATTCTGACTGTAGGTTATTTGGCAACAGGGTTGAAAGTTTCTTAAAAGTCCACTCCCTCTTCTTGTAAATATCCTTTTTCCACAAGTCTCGCTTTGTACTTTGTTATGGAGCAACCTGAATTTATTTTAATTTTAAAAATCCATTTGCAGCCAATGGAATTCTTCCTCGAGGGTAATGGAACAAGAGTCCAGGTTTGTTGATACTAAAGTGCTTGGTATTCTTCCTTTATTGTTTGGTGCTAGTAAGAAGATTACAAGACAACCTTGACATATGTAGGTTCGGTGTGGGACAAGTCTGATTTGGAAGTGGGACTGCATAGATAGGTGGGAATTTAGGGTTTCATAATAAGATCTTTGGATCGGGTAATCATAAATTGGTCCTTTTGGTGATGAGTGATGGGAGTGGGAGAGGGAGAAGATGAAATATAAGGTTGGAAATCATGAATAAGAGATGAGGGTGATGGTATAGTAGCATAACTAGAAATTATGTTAGTGGGAATAGGATTAATGGACTGAGAAGTGACCAAAATAATTTTTAAAGAGATAATAAAGAGAGATCTGTGGTAGGTGGAGGGTGATTATTGTCATTGTGATAAGGAAATGCAGTTTCGTCAAAGACTGCATGCCTTGACAAATAGATTTTTCCTGTAGTGAGATCCAAACATCGATATTCTATTATAGTAGGCTGATATCCAATAAAAATGCAAGGGACCTATCTTAGTTTAAGTTTGTGATGAGTGTATGGTCTAAGCTAAGGAAAACATCGACATCCAAAGACTTTCATGAAGAAGCAATCAGAATATTTATGAAGTAGTTTTTCAAATGGTGTTTTATGATTCAATTTTGAACCAGGCATTATTTTAATGAGAAAAACATAAGTGGCAGTTGCATCAAACCAGTAATTCAAAGGAACTTTAACTTGATAAAGTAGTGTGATGGGAATCTCTATAACATGTTTATGTTTCCTTTCCGCAACTCCATTTTGTGAGGGTGTACGAGGATAAGATAATGGATGAACTATGCCATGAGTTTGTAGGAAGTATTCGAAAAAATTCCAATAAATTCATCACCACCATATGTTATAAGTATTTTCAAAGAAATGGAGAATGGATTTTCAACATAAGCCTCGAATTCAAGAAATTTTTCAAATACTTCAGTTTTGTATTGTAAAGGATAGATCCAAGTAAATTTACTATAGTCATCTACAAACAAAACATATAATTAATTTTGGAATTTGAATGAATGAATGAATGGACCTCGAGCATCACTATGAATTAGAGACAAGGGAGAATCCACAAAAGAATTGGAAAAATACAAAGGAAACTTGTGTATTTTAGCAACTGCACAATCAGCACACAAGGATTTATTCTTAGTTTTGACAACTGGAAGTTGAGATTTTTTTACAATGTGAAAAAATTTGGACTGTGATGGATGTCCTAGTCTTTTATGCCAAAGATCATCAGTGATATGTGCTGCAAAATAAACTTTATTTAAGGATTTTGAGGGAACTAATGGAGTGCATGAGGGAAATTGATATAGAACTTATGAATGACTACCTCGACATAAAACTTCATTAGTGATTTTGTCCTGAACCACAAAGGATTTAGAATCAAGTGTCACAGTAAGGTTATTATCAGAAGTAATTTTATGAACTTAAACAAGATTTTAGTGAATTTTTAGAATATTAAGGATATAATAGAGTTTTAGAGAAGAGTGAGGAGTATGGATAATACCATCACCAATGTTATTAATGGTAAGCATGTTTCCATTTCCAATAATTACTTGACTATTACCTTAATAAGGTTGGTGAATTTAAAGATTATCAAAATCTTTAGTCATTTGGTTTGTTGCGATCGAGTTAATATACCATGTGGATAAACTATGGTTTGAATATGAGGATGAGTAATAGTCTTTTTAATTGCTGTTAGGTAGTGTGATGATTGTCCTTGATAATTTGTATCCATTCTATACCAAAATTCAATAGCTGAGTGATTTGGCTTATGACAAATTTGACACACAATTAAACTTGAACCTATGATTGTGTTTCCTTATTGATCTTTGAAATTGGATTAGTAATTTCTTCTACCACCTCTTTTTCCTCCTTTGTATCCCGTGTTTCTTCCGCTTCCTTTAAAACTATCTCGGAATTAAGATCTTCCTACCTCTGTGAAACTGATGACTCATATTCATAGCAAGCGCTACTATCAAATCAGAGGTAGTGTTAATGGTATTTTTCTTGTGTTTAACATATATTGCTTCTAAGCATAAAAGAGAAGATAATTCCCCTTAGAGATCGCTAAATCTCTGGTTTTAACTCAGGTTTTGAATGCATCATATTATTTTGGTAATTTATTCAGTGTTTGAATAATTAGATCCTCATCTTTAATTTTAGATCAAGTTAGTGCTAATTGATCTAAAATGTTCTTTATTTGTGCCATATACTCTTTAATTTATAGATCTTTCTCACGATTTTGCTTCGAGACTCTTAACAGCTTATATTTCAACTGATGAATATGAGATCTAGATAGAGAAGTGAACCTTTTGTCTAATAGATCTCAAACTTCCTTACTTTGAGTGCAATGAAGTGTAGTTGTATAAATTTAAGATAAAATCGTAGCAGACATAAAGGGAAAACCCAGTGCACGAGGCTCCCGCCACTGCGGGGTGTTGGGGGGCTAGATGTACGCAGCCTTACCCCTGCTTGCGTAAAGAGGCTGTTTCCGTGAATCGAACTCGTGACCTCAGGTCACAGCGGGGGCAACCTTACCGTTGCGCACGGGTTCATACATATAAGTATATATGCATCAATATTTTCCCACTTTGAAAAATTAGGGCTTCGTACCTGTTGTTCTTGAGTATATAGAATCAATTCTATTGGAACTGGAGTAGATCCAGCAATGTAACCAAGCAATCCAGCTGCTCTCATCAAATTTTGGAAAAGACTTTTCCATGTGATATAATTTGTAAGATCAAGTTTCACTATTACAATTGAACTCAAGTGTGATATCAGAAATGATAGAGAGGTTTCTTGGGAAGAATGATCAAAGAAGGTTTGTGAATTTGTTCAAGAAAAATATGTGTTTTCTGCCATTATTAGAGGATCAAGCTAGCTCATTGGAGTTTTTAAAGCTCTGATACCATAAAGAACTTTGTATTTGGAATGATCTGGTTTTATTACTTATATAAAAGAGTACACGAGGATCGATATTTATAGACAACAGTAGAACATAATCGTATAACAACTTTATAACTAATTGATAAACTAACTAACTATCTAACTGCCTGCACGTGTTAGCTAAACTAATTCTTTGTTAGCATGGAATAAATGTTCTACAATGCACTGTAATAATGACATATTTAATAATTGATTACTATGCCACCTCATTTGGTAGATGATTTGGGGGATGAGTTTGATACTTATAGCATTACCCATTATATGAAGAGGGGAGATAAAAGGACATTGAAAAAATTAAGGAGACGAAAAATGATGAAAAGAGTAAAGGGGGAAGAGATGAAAGACCGGGATGAGAGAGAAATAGAGACTTAAAGGGCACGTGGAGTAGTTGAAAATGAGAACATATTTAAGATCCATTTAATACACCTTATTTGCCATGACAAAAGTGTCAAATGATGGCAAATAAAGGTTTTTCCCACTTTTTGTGTGTTTGATTGCCCTTCTTTCCCATGATTTTTTTTTGCATAGATATCCATTCACACATGCAAATTTGCAATCATTTTCCAACTTTTGTGGGCAAAATTTAGTTTTCCCACAAATTTGCCATCATTTTTAAAACTTTTTTTAAAACAATTTTTTTTAATAAATATTTTCATTTTCTTTTTAAACTGTTTTTCGTTAAAAGTGTATTTTTTTTTGTTAAAAATTGTTGTTTTTTAAAAAAATCATTATAAATTGTTTTTTGTTAAAACTATTTTTATTTTGTTGAAAAAAATCCTTTTTTAACACCGTTTTCTTTTTGTTAAAGACTATTTATTTTGTTAAAAATGATCTTATTTTGTTATTTTTTAAACATTATTTTCCTAATTTATTTTTATTTTCTTAAAAACTATTTATTTTGCTAAACTGTTTTTATTTGGTTAGAAACTATTTTTTTAACTTTTTTCATTTTTGTATATCATTTTTGTATATTATTTTGTTTACATTTGATTTTTTTAATATTAGGCTATTCCATTAAATACTACACCATATAAAACACTTTTACTATTTATCATAATCCTTATTGAAATTGTCAAAAAAAATAATTTTTCACTTGAAAAATTAATGTTATCAAAGAACCATATCTTGAAAATCATAAGATTTCTCGTGATAAATTTTTGCATGACAAATTTCGTTTGGGAAAATTTATCATCCAAGCCATTTACCCACTTTTGCATCAAGCAAACCCTTATTAATTTAAGTTTTTAATTAATGAGGTACACAAGTCGTTGCAGGAGGGAATATAAGTTGCAATTTTAGATATATACTAAAGATGTCGGAGAATTTATTATTGTATGCTAAGGTCCTTGTAAGGGCATGGTCATGACCTTGAGCTTGCTTATCCTAATCTCTAATGTGTGAGCCAATGCTAGTGTCACATGACAACCTTATTCGATATGGGCTCGGGATGTGACAACAGTACACACATATTCGTATCCATTGAGATGGGCCCTAGGTCGATGGTCCATCACTAAACCTACTAAACAAATCAATCGAATAAGTAATGAAAATCCTCCCCTTCATACGCAATGTTGATTATATATTATTGATGTTGACGAGATAGTGTTAAGATATTAAAGAAGACTGATGCAAGGATGTTATTGTGAAGATGGAATAATTGAAGGTTTGGTTTCCATAGCGAGAGAGGGAGACAAATAAAAATAGGGTGTTTTCTGGGAGTAAGTGGTGGTGGGCAGCGGAGATCCATGGTCAAGTCACGTTGAAGATAATATTTTTCTTTTGAACCCCTCCCCCCCAAATATTTTTCCGCATTTTTATTTTATCTTTAAAGTTTAGTCTAACAGGTTAATAATGGAAGGATTATAGGAGTTAATAATTATTAGTGAAAATTATAAAAGTATGGAAGTATGTACCATCAAAGCTTTAATAATTTATATTTAGTAATTTAATAATACCATTAATTAATAATTAAACCAATAACCAACTTCATCCAGTGATTTACATATAGTAGTTTTACTGTTTAATAATTAATAACGTTTTGAAAATTATCTTATATAATCAATTATTAAAATGAAAATTATGGTACTACACAACACACGCACACAAATAAGTATACATAAAGCTATTAATATGTTACAAAAAGAGTTTTTTTTTTATTCTAAAAAAATGCCATTTAAAATTTTACAATAATACTTTAATGATATAAATCAAATGTAAGCTCTTCTTCATACAAAAATGTTATATTTGTGGAATGTCTCTCCCTCTTCTAAATACACCATTTTTTGTCTTTACATATATATATATATATATATATGTGTGTGTGTGTGTGTGTGTGTGTGTGTGTGTGTGTGCGCGCGCGTGCGTGCTTGCGTGCGTGTAAACTGTAACAAATTCCTTTGAACTATGTAGTTTTTATAAGAAATTTCCTCAAATCATCCTTTGTACAAACACACTTTAAATTATGCATCTTATTTCAAAATCCATTGAATCTGTCTATCAATAGTCCAAACAATGGGGTACTTTCAACAAAAGTGTTTTTACCCCCAAAAAATTAATAGTTCAGGGGTGGTTTTAACACTTTCCTCTTAATATTCAAGATGAAATTAGTATAAAAGGTATGTGAATTTTTAACTAACGTTAAGAGTTTGAAAGCATACTTGAAAATTTAGGATTAGTTTTTTGTGCTAAAAGATGCATTTAATTGTTTTGGGTTGGTAAAATACATATAGTAAATTATATTAAATTTTTATTTTTAATAATCATTAAAAAGTCAAGTCTATTAAACCATCTCCATGAGCACGTGAAAAATAAACCATTGTCAAGCCCAAGTAAATCCAACGCATTGGGAAAATTATATAAAACCTATTTTCAAATTAAAAAAATATAATTATTTTGACACAAAATTTGGGTCGAGTATGAAGGCATATATATAGCCCCCTGTTGGCAATCCCATTATTACCTAGACCCCATCAATTTACTAATGGATCGACTAATCCATGATTATCCGTATGTTCCTTTTTACTCCATTTTTATTATAAAAAAAATTGGGGGGAGGGGGGAGAGGGGAAATCGGACATCAATCTCTTACATAAGGGTGAAAGCCTTGACTACTGAGAATCTGATTTTTGTATATTCCAAATTTTACCACTAGCTAAAAACTCATGCAGGAAATTTTTGAAACCCAAATAAATTTTCCTTCATTAAATAAAATAATTAGAATATAGACTTTTAAAAACAAACCTAATTAAATAATATATTTTATTTATCGAAAAATTGAATTATCAAGGTTGACGTCGCCTCCTAAGTTCAATAATTACTTGAGAGTGGCCCTCCTTTCAACCTATCATTCATCAAACTCAAAATATTCTCTGATATCATGAAATTATGCACATTTTTTTATACTTAATGTCATCCCCTAAACCACACTAATTTCTCGGTGCCCTTGTTAGACTGGCGTGGATGCTGGCAATTTTGATGACAAAATTATGTATGGTTTTCTAATGAATAAAAAGGGAATTGATTCGTTGGTCCGTTGAAATTTCAGTAATTTTCTCCTAAACGGATAACCACTCTTTCACAAGTGACGGGCTCTAAAGTAACAACCAACTATAGAAAATCTTCACATCATTTTAAATCAATTTAACACAAGAAAGTATAAGGTATCAAATTGGGTATACATAAAAGTTTACAAATACTTATGGTCAAAGTAGCTACTGGTGGTAGTTTCATACTCGGGCGACAAAAAGCAACGCGCTCGATCTGAAAACAACCATAAGCAATTATAATCCGTAAAAGTAATATACTTACTATCTTTTGCAAACAAAAACGATTTTCTTACTATGGTTGTCAATGGGTCGGGTCCAAACCCAAACCCGATTCGGATCCAATTGTAATACCCCGTATTTTTATGGCATTTAATTGTGGGATTAATTAAATTAAATTGGGATAAATTAGTTTAATATTAATTTGAATTTTAAAATAAATATTTACTAGCGTGAAGAGAGTTAGTAATTATCAGTAAGAATTATGTTGAATATTACTTAATGGGTAAAGTAATATATGAGATTGAAATTATTAAAATTGTCGCGAGTGAATAATACGACAATTATAGAAACTAAGTCGGGATGCGCATATGTCGTGTCGGGACTAAATTAATGGAATAAAAAGTAAATTAATTCTAAGTTACCCGTATGGTCATTTAGAATGCGCCAATGTGTCCGGAAGGGTCGAGATAGTAAAAAAGGTGTACCCGAGAGTTTAGTTTGGGTCTCGGGACGTTATTAGGCGTAACTAGAAAACTAGGAGGGCATTTCGTTAATTTCCTATTTTAGGCCTTAATTAATGACGAAAATTGAGAGGTTATATCTGATGGAAGTGGGAGTCCTCGAGGGTTAGAAACATTGGAGTTGCATAGAGGCTTAGGAAGAGAGAAGAGAAAAGGTTTCCAAGGAGGATAACCACCAACCCTATACCATTCTCACCAATTCCATCACCAATGCGTAGATCGGGGAACAAGGAGTGGGATCATACCAATCATCTTCTACAATTCAGAGTTTCATTCTTGAGGCAAGTATCTAAGTTGTTGTTCTTTAGTTGATAACACATCCATACTAGTGTAGGAGATAAGTATTTTATGTTTTCATGAAAGTTAAATGATGTTCGGGAGATTTATATCGAATTTCTGAGTAGAAACCATGTTTGGACAACCCTATTCACTACACCAAATCTGCCCATTTGTCAAGGTCATTGACCTTGACAAATCCAACTTGTCAAGATCAATGACCGTGACATTTCAAGGCGAGACAACTTTTTTGTCACGGTCGTGTTAAGGTCAATGACCGTGACACGTTTGTCACGGTTATAAACCGTGACAAAGCCGTGACCCCTATTGCCCAGAATTGTCACGGTCAATGACCGTGATACGCCCGTGACAACTTTTTGTCAAGGACTTATCACGGTCAATGACCGTGACAATTCTGGGCAGAATTTAAAAAAAATCTGCTGGGCAGTATGGCCACTGCCACTGCCCAGCAGTATATTTGTACCTATTATAGCAACGTTGTACCTGTTCCAAACATCATATATCCAACACAAACTAAAGATAATGCAAATATATATTCATGACGATATAATCCAAATATTCAAAGTAAAAATAATATACATGACGATATAATCCAAATATAATTAAAATGGACAAACTTAAAAATAATGTTACTACATGTCTTGGATAAAACTGAGGAGGTGAGTAGGCCACACGACATACGAATTGACGCACCCACTAATATACGTCGTGCCGCATTGTTCGCGCAACCACAATAGGGAGTTCTCCTTCCCGGGTATGACATGCGTGACGAGCACCCTGGACTCCATCTCTCGAAGCACGCGTCCATGGACTATTCCACCCTCGACGATATTTGGGTCCCTCAACCCCCTCCATATCCGCTGGCCATCAAATACGTCCAATATGAACACGCTCGTCCAACCAAGTGTCGATAATGGTCTGTTGAAGGGTGCCAAATAGGGAAGTGTATCATCGAAGTACGAACGTGTCGGTGATGAAGCAGCGAAGTCCACATCCTCGTCATCCTGCGCCTCATCCTCCCGCACCTCCTCCTCCACCGCCTTATCCTTCTCCTTCCCTTTACCTTTCCCTTTATGGTCTCCACCCAACGTACACTTCATGAATGCGTACATATCTTGGACCGTCGCCTCCAAACGGGACAACTTCGCGTCGTGTGAATCCACCGTTCGAGCCAACCCGGTGTCGCTCGTCTCCAATCCGATGATCCTAGATTTGGCCACCCGCGAGCTCACTCCCCTTGTCCTCCCCTTGCGATCAGAGCCAAGCACTTGGCTGAGTGCGTCTGTGGACAAAGATGCATTGTCGGCATCAGACTGCGACTCATGCACTTCCTTAAGCTTTGCCTGAAACGACAAAAAGCACATGATTAGTAAAATAAGTAAACTAAAAATTTATAACGTAATTAACAATAATTAAACTGTCGGATTACTTACAATCGTGGTCGCGGCGCTCGGGGACACCTCCTTGTCCTTCCCCTTCTTCGTCCGAAGAGTCACATAAGTATCGAGCCTATGTGGCTTACCCCCTGGCCCACTCCCTACCCCCTGAAATAAAATAAAGTAAAGTAAAATTAGTATCGCCCCCGCAAAGTAAAATAATGAAGAATAATATATTTCTGTAGTTATAGATAAATTAAATCTTACCTGCATCCTATGCTCCACCTCAGCGTAAGAGGTCCGGCCGGAGTAGTGCACGTCCATCTTTTTAGCCCGATTTTCCCTCCCCGATTGGCGAGATGCCAATTGTCGATCCTCAATCTCATTGTCAATGAACTTTTGCCATTGTGCCAATGAGATCTGCTCCTTGGGCGGGACGGATCCGCACCATTTATAATGGACTCTCGTGTTTTTCCAAAGTACCGTGTCCGCATATTTTTCTTCCACGTCTTGTGTTGCTCCCTCAACTGCTCCAAGACAGAATCGCGTAGCTTTGGATCCAAGTTGAATTGTTCCTGTCCAACAAATACAATGTTAGTTGCGAATAAATATAAATATAAATATGAAATTGAAATTGAAATTGAAATTGAAATATATCCTGTAGTGCAGCCCAAACAGCTAACTTGAGCTCATATGGCACCTCCTTCCAACTCATAAATCCCGGGCCGATGACCGTCTTTAGCAGCTCGAGGGATCTCGCTAATAGCTCCGACTTGCTCTCGACGGTAATCCCAAATTTTTCATATTTGGGGAGCCTAGGGGCGGAGGAGCCCTCCTCGCCTCCGCTACCACCGAACCCAGACGACATCATCATAAACAGCATCATCATCTTCGCCTTAACATCTGAAGGAGACATTTTTGCTGTAAAAAAAATGTTATTAGTACAGATAAAAAAAAATGTTAATAGTACACATACCCCACCCCCACCCCCACCCCCACTACCCCCCTCCCCACCACACACCACCATACACACACATATACACATACAATTGGCAATTGGCAACATTTTGTGTATGGATTCTAACTAATGATATTCCTAAAAAAAATGTTAATAGTACACATACACACACCCCTACCCCACCCACCACGCACACACGCACAAACCTACGCACACACACCCCCACCCCCACCCCCTGCCCCCTCCCCCTGCCACACACATATACACATACCCCACCCGCCACGCACACACGCACACACCTATGCACCACGACCGTGACAACTATATATATTGTTTATCAATAAAATTATGACATGAGATAATTATAATTAGAGCATAAATTTCATTATCATAAAGGGATAAATCCAACCAAGTACAGAGATTCTACAAATTAAAGTGAGAATTAAATTTAAGACTTTCTAACAACATGCATGTGTATGGATTCTAACTAATGATATTCCTAAAAACATACAATTGGCAACATTTTGTGAATTTACTAAACTTTATATAATATTATCAAATTCTGTTAAAAAATTATCTAGGGTTTTACCTAATTGAATTAATTGTATGAATAAAATTATTATCAATTTAAATGAAAATATCAATTATTATACAATATTTTTGAATGAAATATTTATTTTGAATGAAAATATCAATTATTATCCAACTATTATCAATTATTTATTTTGAATGTAAATAATATCCAAAAATATAAATGTAAATAATATTCAAAACCCCACCCACCCCCACCCCCTCCCGATGTTTATTATTTTCACAACGTTCTTACAATATTTGTTGATGAACTACGTGGGAGTATAACCCATATTGAATTATAAAGTAAAAATCTATAAAATTGATGTCTACTTTTAGTGTTGTGTATATATGTTAGTTGATGCCATTATATTTTTAGCCTAATTAGATTCTAAGGTTATCTCAATTTATATTTTTCTTTTTCTATCTAATAATTTTGAGATTCTAAGGTTGATGCCTATTTTTTATCTTGAGATTCTATATTATAACGTATGTATAAGTTCCGTCAATACCATTTCGTTTCAATTTTGTAATATTATGTTTTTTTCAAATATTTTAAAAGTTATTAAATGGGTGCCCCACCCCCACCCCCTGCCCCCTTCCCCCCGCCACACACATACGCACACACCTACACAGACACCCCACCCCACCCCCTGCCCCCCTCCCCCACCCCCTCCCCCACCACACACATATATACACACACATACACACACATATACACATACATATACACACGCACACACCCCGCCCCCACCCCCACCCCCTGCCCCCTCCCCTCGCCACACACATACACACACATATACACATACCCCACCCCCTCCCCCTGCCCCCGCCACGCACACACGCACACCTACGCACGCACACACGCACACCTACGCACCACGACCGTGACAACTATATATATTGTTTATCAATAAAATTATGACATGAGATAATTATAATTGGAGCATAAATTTCATTATCATAAAGGGATAAATCCAACCAAGTACAGAGATTCTACAAATTAAATGTAATACCCCGTATTTTTATGCTATATTAATTTGGGGATTTATTAAATTTAATGAGAATGATTATTTAATAAAAATCTGAAAATTAATTATGTTATAATTATTAACGTGACGAGAGTTAGTAATTATGGAAAACTTGTTAAATATTACTAATGAGCATAGTAATATACTATATTGGTTATATTGAATGTCATAAGTGAATTAAATGACTATTTCGAAAATTTAAGTCGGGACGTGCCCGTGTCACGTTGGGACTAATTTTGTTAAATAAAAAGTGAATATTTTATAAGTTGTTCGTATGGTCGTTTTGAGTGCGTCAACACGTCCAGAAGGGTCGAGATAGTCAGAAAAGTGTACCCGGGGGTTTAGTTTGGGTCTCGGGGCATTTTTAGGCCTAATTAGTACCCCGGGAGGGCATTTTAGTCATTTTACATAATTGGGTAATTAAACCCACGAATTTCAGCAACCTATATCAGCCATTAGGTTAGCTTCTTAGGGTTAGAATATCCAGAAATCAAGTGACGGCCATTGGAGAAGAGAGGAGAGAGCTCCAAGGCATTTCAAGGCCAAAAAAAGCCACCGGATTCCACCGCCACCACCACCACCGCGTAGATCGCGAGACAAGGAACGCAGCCATACCAAAATCATCCGTGAATCTGCATACCAAAAATCCCAGGCAAGTATTTGACTTGCGTATTTTCGTTAATGCAATCTTCATATTAGTCTAGGATTGTTTAGAGACGGAAACTATGGAAGAAAACTCAATTTGTGTTAGGATAATGAATGTAGTTTTGATTATATGGAAATTCTGGAACTCTTGCCATGTAGAGGAATATAACCCACGAAATTTTGATGTTATATTAGAAGGAATTTCTGGTAAAAACATATTAGAACTTTGATTAAGGAAAACTCTAGGGTTCTTGATGATTAGATGGGATTTTGAGTTAATTATCCATGTTTAATGATAGTTATACACATGCTTCACGTTATAAACACCTGGTATAATGTTATAATGATGATAGTAGGATTTTTGGGACGATTGGAATGGAAAAACATAGTTTTGGATGAAGAAGTTTAGTAAAACCCGTAACTGCATTCTGCAGAAATTTGCCCAGACCTGCTTGATCGATCGATCGAGCCTAGAGCTTCGATCGATCGAAGGTTCGATCGATCGAGCCCCAAGCTTCGATCGATCGACCCCACCTGGCAGACTCCTAATTCCCTCTTTAAATGAGTTAAATTCAAATTGTCGTGATATAATTCTTGGGCATTCTTGATAAAATTATTTGGGAGACATTGAGGACCAGTAGGGCATAGGAATAAATGTTTGGACCTTTAATCTTCAACGAGAATGGTATTTATGGGACATGTACTTTAGGTTGGTAAACTTATAAATTTAAAGGATGAGGTGCGTAAGAGAGTTACGTTGGAACCTAATAAAGACACTTTCTGAAATTCAGATTTATGAGGATATAGCCCATGAGTGTTAGGTAATAAGTGGGAAAACCCTTCGAGTTAAGGTTAGGAATGAAACCTTATACGTAATTTTATAAATGTGAGATTTAGGATAATTGGTATAATTATGGGTGACGAGAAGAACCTATTTCAATATGATAAAGTGGTATATTTATATGATTGTGTGTACATATATTATATGCATGTGAAAAACATACCGCGCTACTTGCTATCCTTGAGGTTACCGCGCAGGGACAGTCTTATCTCGATGGGACCTTTATGGGGGATATTGACTTGTACCCTAGAAGATATATATCCTTGGTACAGGCTATCGAATTGATAGTTCAGACGGTCCTAAGAGACGCGAGTATGTGCCATCCTCTTAGAGACTTGGAATCTATGCTTCGCCTCGATATTGTTTGTGTATGTGTTAATACAATTCGAGAGTGATTCCGAATTTGTATTCCCCTTGATTTGAGTGGCATGGAATTTGGATAGTGGAAGTATGCACGCACCATAGTTTTATTCGTGGTGCTGTTATATATATATATTATACGAGTAGTTAATATATATATGAGATTATGATATTTGAAACTGCCTACTGAGATTTGATAAGTAGGACATGGTTGTTGGCTCAAATTATTAAATACTTGTTTTGAAAAAGTATAATATGTCACTGTATAACTTTATTGATTTTATAAAGTTAAAATGGAGAACTTTGGTTACTGTTTGGAATATTCTTTTTAAAATGGAATCGTGAATTGTGAATCTTACGAGTAATCTAAGATGCGTTAAATCTTTTAGAAAGACTAGTGCGATAATTGATAAAACAAACCGTTGGGAAGATTAGTGCGATAGGTGTGCACATTAGAAGAGAGGTGAGTATTTTCTCAAGAGAGTGACGCACTAATATGTTGTTGCATTGGCGTGTATCAATTTAAATACTTGCTAAACGTATTTTAAATCAAACACACTTTCGGGCTTTGACCCGTTTCTTTTTCTCTCTCTCTCTCTCTTGTATATATATATGTATATATTTCAGGTGCCCATCCACAGGGGCGTCTTACTTAGGATCCTTTGAGAGGAACGTGCTGCAACTTAGGTGGGAGTTGCAGGTCACTTGCGTAGACGACTTCCTTTATTGACTTCACTTCTAGCATCCTCATTTATTGGGCATGTGTCGCCCTTTCCATTATTTCATTTGATGTTGGGACATTTATATTTCAGTTAATTCCAGTATTGTTCTATGGGATTTATTCAGTATGGATTTGTGATTCTAGTTTCATATATTGGCATTCGATTGGCGAATGTATTATATATTTTGGTTTATCATGGTGTGATTCTTAATTGTAGAAATGTTGTTTTTAAATAAATAAATCTTTTTCGTTAATTAAAATTTGGAAAGTTTGTATGAAAATGTTTTTGACACTTAGCTTAATTATTTAGGGTGTTAAATTGGAAAATTTATTTTTATCGACAGTGATGCTGAGAATGAACCAACTGTTTATCTTGATTTAATTTAATAAAGGAGTGATCGCCCGGTATTTAATTAGGCGGGGTGTCACATTAAAGTGAGAATTAAATTTAAGACTTTCTAATAACATGCATGTGTATGGATTCTAACTAATGATATTCCTAAAAACATACAATTGGCAACATTTTGTGAATTTACTAAACTTTATATAATATTATCAAATTCTGTTAAAAAATTATCTAGGGTTTTACCTAATTGAATTAATTTCATGAATAAAATTATTATCAATTTAAATGAAAATATCAATTATTATCCAATATTTTTGAATGAAATATTTATTTTGAATGAAAATATCAATTATTATCCAACTATTATCAATTATTTATTTTGAATGTAAATAATATCCAAAAATATGAATGTAAATAATATTCAAAACCCCACCCACCCCCACCCCCACCCCATCCCGATGTTTATTATTTTCACAATGTTCTTACAATATTTGTTGATGAACTATGTGGGAGTATAACCCATATTGAATTATAAAGTAAAAATCTATAAAATTGATGTCTACTTTTAGTGTTGTTTATATATGTTAGTTGATGCCATTATATTTTTAGCCTAATTAGATTCTAAGGTTATCTCAATTTATATTTTTCTTTTTCTATCTAATAATTTTGAGATTCTAAGGTTGATGCCTATTTTTTATCTTGAGATTCTATATTATAACGTATGTATAAGTTCCATCAATAACATTTCGTTTCAATTTTGTAATATTATGTTTTTTTCAAATATTTTAAAAGTTATTAAATGGGTGACCCACCCCCACCCCCACCCCCTTCCCCCCTCCCCCGCCACACACATACGCACACACCTACACAGACAGACATCCCACCCCACCCCCTGCCCCCCTCCACCACCCCCTCCCCCACCACACACCACCACACACATATATACACACACATACACACACATATACACATACATGCACATACATATACACACGCACACACCCCACCCTGCCCCCACCCCCCACACACGCACACACATACACACATATATATACACAAACATATATATAAATGGAAGAGAGAGAGAGCGAGAGAGAGAGAGAATTAAACCTGAAAGTAGAGAGAGAGAGAGGGAGGGAACGGCGCGGGAGGCAAAAAAGAAGGGGGAAAGGGTTTTTGCTGTTAACATTGTCATGGTCGTGTCAAGGTCATTGACCGTGACAACTATTTAAAGAATTGTCACGGTCATTGACCGTGACAAGTAAATTTGTCACGGACTTGTCACGGTCAATGACCGTGATAATTTCTTGTCACGGTCGTGTCAAGGTCAATGACCGTGATAAAAAACGCGTGTTTTTTGTCACGGTCAATGACCTTGACAAGGGCGGCCGGCTGAAAGGTGACAATTTGGCCATTTTGGTGTAGTGATTGTTATATGTAAATGATTAAATACGAAATTGATGTCCAGTAGAGGTTAAATTCTGGAAGAATTAGGAAGATGATGATGATGATGATGATGATGATGATGATGATGATGATGATGATGATAAAAATAGGGTTCTTGATGAATTAACTTGAATTAACCCTTTAATTGATGGCCCTTGATGAATTTGTATATGCTTTACGTTAGAAATCATGTATGTAAGATAATATAACTCTTGATTTTATTGTTTGGGAGTTTGGGACGAATTAACAGAGGTTTTGAGAATTTAAGTTGATGAAACCCGTAGGTAAAGAATTGCAGAAACTGGGCTAAGAACTGTTCGATCGATCGATCAACTCATGAATGTCGATCGATCGACCTTTTCATTAATCGATCGACTCCTCCTGGAAATTGAAACTTATTTTCCTTTTAAATGTTAATCAAATCCTAATATGTAAGGGCCTTTGGACATAATTTAAATATCATAATGGGACTTGAGAAGGACCAGTAGGGTATAGGCAAGGTCCAGGTAACACGACTCTATGTGGAATTTAACCATGGGATTTCGGGGGTATGAAATGGAGTGAAAATTATGCGTACGTTAAATTAAATCTTGTGAGAATTAAGAATGACTTAGACCAGTAGGGTAGAGAGAGTATGCCTAATGATTTTATATTTACCAAGATGATACACTTCGAGAGTCGAGAAGCACTTAAGGACTCACGGTAATTGAGAAAGTAAAAGTGGATTAATTATACATAGGACTCAGGCGCTACGTGTCACGTATGGTCAGAACATAATATGGGTCATTTGTGTACCTATCTGAATGATGAAAATATAAATGTATGTGAATATTTATTATATTAATATTTGTGTGTAATCATACCCGCGCTACTTGCTATCACGGAGGGTTCCGCGCAGGGACAGTCTTATCTCTATTGGACCTTATGGGGGATATTGACTGGTACCCTAGAACATAGCATCCTTGGTACACGCTATCTGATAATGATAGTCAGGCGATCCTAAGAGATGTGAGGGTATGTGTTGACCTCTTAGTGACTTGGAACTATGCTTCGCCTCCAGTATGTGTGTTTTGTGTTAATACAATTCGAGGGTGATTTTGAACTAGTATTTCCCTTTTGTATGAGAGATACGAGGACTTGATAGCAGAGTATGCCAGCACCATAGATTTATATGGGGTTCCCTATATATATATATATATATATATATATATATATATATATTATGAGTGATAAATATATGTACCAGTGATTAATTTACTGTGTTTTTAAGTAGATAAAATTGAATAGTTAATATTAAATGAATTAAGTGGTTGTGAATTTAAGACGATATTGAGATGAACTTAGTTGGCTTACTAAATTCATAAGGAAATGTTATCAGATATGAACTATAGTCATGCGATCACTTGAATGAGGATTTAGTGAGGGGAAATTGGGTTAGAATAGTTAACTGGGTTAGCCTTATCTAGTTTAACTCGGTAATACGTTAGGCGTGCACACTAGTTAAGAGGTGAGAATTCTCAAGTGAGTGTTGAGGTACTAACATGTATGTAATATCAACATGTAAGCATTTTAAATACTTGTTAAACTATTTTTTAAGTTGTTTTACACTCGGGCTCTGACCTGTTTCCTGTCATCTCTTATTTCTTTTGTGTATATATATATATATATATATATATATATATATATATATATATGTACTACAGGTACCCAGCCATAGGGGAGTCAGATTTAGATCTTTGGACTGTCGACGTGCTGCAGCTAGTGTGGGAGTTGCAGATCCTTGCAGTAGACGACTTCATCCTTATCTTCTCAGTCTTCTATTTAGTGTTTATTATATAGGTCATGTGTCGCCCATTTCGAGTTTTTATTTAGTTCATAGAGAGACTTGTACTCTTTTATTTCAATATTCAGTTTAGTTATGATTGTTTTAATTATTTCATTGTCGTGCGATATGGGATATATTATTTGGATTGGTGAATCTATCATGGTTATTTCATTTAAATGGTTTCGTTTTTAATATTATTATCCGTCGTCATAAAAATGGCTTCGTATATTAAATTATAACAGTAGGACTTAATCTATTAAATTAAATGTTTTGACACTTAGCTTAATTATTTATTAGGTGGTTAATGAAGAAAAATCGTTTTTTGACAGTGATGCTAAGAATGAACCAACCGGACACTTTGATTTAATTTAATAAAGGACTGATTACCGGGTATTTAATTATGCGGGGTGTCACGCCAATTCGCTTACCGGGATTTGGATCATATATTAGAATATGATTACTCGATTATTAAACAGATTATATATGGATCTTGTCTTATTCGATCCTTTAAAACTCCGATCTAGTTAAGTATAATATATACTATAAGGTTTTATATATATATATATATATATATATATATATATATATATATATATATATATATAGTACATGTATTATTTATACTAATTAATTAATAAAATACCTTACAAAATATGTTAATCTAAAGTTAAAAAATAAAGAAATGAGATAAAATAACAATAAAAATAAAATAAACTTATATATTTGGTCCAGATCAGAGCCCAAATTCAATCTGAAACCATATGAATCAGGATCTTAATCTAATATAATAGATTCGACCAAAACCTGAATCCGAGTAAATGTTTATTAAACGAATTTAAAACACCATAAATTTGGTTGGAGCATGTGTACAAGCCTAATTCTTACCAACTTTAAATGCTATTACATTTACTTTTGTATATAATCAAATAAAAAATTCTATTACACATTTTTTAACCGAAAGTAAACGGACTGAACCAACAGGTATATAGTCAAATAAGATAAAAAAAAAAAAAAGGCACCAAAAGGAGGGTTTTTAGTGACCGGATACCAAAACAAACAAAAGCTACCTTTTAAGATTTGAAGCCTTTTTTCTCAAACCTTTCATTTTCTTCTTAACCTTTTAAGCTTCTTCAATAACATTGTCCATATTTTTTTGGCGGAACATAAATGGAGCACACTAATCATCACCAACACTCATCAAAGTAAGTTTTAATTTGGTTCATCTCATTTATACATTTGTTTAAATATTAAAATTTAGGGATTTTATAACAGTTAATAGTTTATATTCTTTTTTTTGTCAAAACTATTTCTTTTGTATAGAATATATATTAAAACAAGTTTTTTTTTAAAATATAAAAAAGGTAAATATACACTCACGGTGATTTTTACAGGGCTAAAAATTTCTAAAAAATTATCTTTGAGTATCTTTAAAATGAATGGTTAGAAATTCGAAAAAATTATTTTGTTTTTTTACTAAATCTCAGGTTTCAGTTTTTTTTAAGGTGTGCTTTGTTTAGTTAAAATTAAATAGGAATGGATCTTGAATTTTCTGAAGAATCTCGTAGCATTGACTTGAATAAGTTTAATGAAGAAGTTGAGGAAAATAAAGGTGAAGAAGTAGAAGGTATTGGGGAAAATGAGGAAGAAAAAAATGGAATTTCAAGAAGAAAATATGGTTGAACCTAAAGTTGGAATGACATTTGACACAATTGATAATATATTGGTGCATCATAGAAAATATGGTAATGAAAAAGGTTTTCATGTGATGAAAATGACTTCAAAGAAAGGGGATGATGGTGTTGTATGATGGGTTAGTCTTACTTGCACTCGAGAGGAAAAAAAGAAATTACGAGTAAAAATTCATTCAAAATACCACCAAGTTGTCAAAGTAATTATGGTGCCAAAATTAATGTTGTGTTATGTTATAATGGGAAATGGATGATCAAAAGTGTATCTCTTGATCACAACCATCATGTGAGCCCAAAAAAATTATGATATTTCAAGGCTAATCGAGCAATGACTAAAGTGGTGAAAATGAGACTTGAACTGAATGATAGGGTTGGTATACAATCTAATAAAAATTTTGATACGTGCATAGTGGAAGCCGATGGGAATGAGAATGTGATGTTTTTTTTTATCTAGGATTGCTATAACTATATTGCCAATGTGAGAAGGTTGAGACTTGGGGAGGGATATGCTTTAGCTGTTCAAAACTACTTTCGTAAAATGCACGCTAATAATTATAATTTCTACAGTGACATGGATTTTGATAAAGGGAAGAATGAAGAATTTGTTTTGGGCGGATGCTAGAAGTAAGGCGGTGTATGAGGATTTTGAGGATGTTATCACATTTTATACAACGTACTTGACCAACAAGTACGACATGCCATTTGCCCCTTATATTGGGGTGAATCATCATGGCCAAGCAATATTGTTGGGAAGTGGGTTGATATCGAGTGAGGATACAAATGCATTTAATTATATTTTTAGGTCATGGATTTCTTGCATGAATGACCATGCTCCCCACAAAATCATAATTGATCAAGATAAGGTCACGAAAAATGCCATTGAAATTGATTCCCAAACTAGCGACAAAGGTGGTGCTTATGACATATTATGATGAAATTATCAGAAAAATTAAAAGGGTATGCCCAATATAAGTCCATGAAGAATTCCTTAAAATGTTTGATTTATGACTCTCTCACTGTCATTGAATTTAAAACAAGTTGGCAAAGATTAATTGAAAATCTTAACCTCGAAGAGAACGAATGATTGCATGGGCTATATAGCGAGAGGCATCGATGGGTTCCTGCTTATGTTAAAGATTCAATTTAGGCAGGGATATCTGCCACTCAAAGAAGTGAGAGTATGAATGCCTTATTTGATAGGTATGTAAATTCAAAGACCACTTTCAAATAATTTGTTGAACAATACGAGACTGCATTGCGAAGTAAAGTTGAAAAGGAGAGCCAATAAGATGTGTAACTATATATAAGATTGAGAAACAATACCAAGATTGTTACACTAATGCAAAATTTATGGAGGTTCGAGAGGAGAAGAAAGGAAAGGTATATTGTAATTTTTCTACTATTACAATGTGACACTTGCCTATTAAAATAATGGGTAGCCAGTCCTCTACCAAAATGTTGGTCTCATATGGCTCATTCTTAGCATCATTATCGAAACATAATTAATTATTAACCACCTAATTACTTTAACAATTCGTGTCAAATTTTATCTTTCATTAACATATAATAAGATTAACCAATACCCAATACATCCATACACAATGACAATATAAATAAAACACCATATAAAGTCTAAAACTGAGATAAATAATTAAGGTTCCCGAATAAACCATCGGGTAAGAATCCAATACAATAAATCCAACGAACCAAAAAGTCTGAAAACATAAGTCTGAATAAAAGGGGAAATATTCCCAATAATACTAAAATAGAGAACCTAATCTAGAATATCAATAATGAAATCGCCTACTCAAGAATCCTACAAGTTTTCACATCAGTTGCAACTACGTGTACCTGAAAAGAACAATCGTCCTTAACGTCCCTGTGGCTGGACACCTAAAAGTTTTGGAAATAGATCGAAAACAATTTAGAGCCCAAAACCTTTTAAAAAACATTTAACAAGTAATTAAGATGCAGTATATAAATATGCAGTTAAACTTTCCATATTTAAGCCGGTGTCGCACTCTCATGAGATTACCCCTCACCTCTCAACTATTATGCACACATAGCGCCTACATCTTAACCCACCTAGTTACACTAACCTGTCCCACTAGTCTTCTTTTCAAATCTCACTAACACACTATCATGACTCGAGTATTGTCTAACTTACATTTTTTAATTAGTTATGTCTCTCATTGGCTTAGTAAATCATTAATCAATTTTATAACTTTACTCTAGTTATTTAACCACATTCATTATTAATGTATTAAGCCTGTATATAATTTATTTCACTATTATTACGTTTATAAGACATGTCACAACAAGACATATGTACATATATATCACTTGTAATATATGCAACCGCATTTTCGAATGTCCTCCACATTCTGAAAGCGATCTCATTAGCATGCTATCGTGCTCCAGGATTGTCCACCATATTCTAGACAACTAAGCCGAAATCTTACCACCGGACCTGAAAATCACAAACGAATATTGGAGGCGGTCATGGCCTTAAGTCCGTGATCATAACCACACCACATTAGTCCACAATGCTTCAAGCCTACGTCACACGGCCGTGCACAATGCCTATGACCCCGGGAACAGTACTACCTCTACTGGGATTCGCCAGAGTGACCTCCCACGGCGCGCAACCTCGCTGATAGCATAACATCTAGGATATGTATGTTTCATATAAATATCATACACACACACATATATATATATATATATATATATATATTATCTTTATACCCGTATATATAAATTAAATCTCAAAACCCGACTAACTCGTGCTTATTGCTCAAGGCACTAACCTACAAATCCCGAGTCTATCTCACGACTCTTAATTAATTAAATTCTCATCTATTAATTAAATATAATAGCGTCACCATGCTAAAAAGCCCGAACTTACCCAAACAGCTCGTAAATAAATCATTAAAGTTTATCAAGCAACATCACTTCGATAAAACACCCGGACTTAACCCAACCAGCCCATTCATTTATTCCTGAACTCATCTCACTAATTCGATATTTAAACCTTATCGTCAATTATCTTTCTCACGATTTCTAATTCAAATTTATTTACTCACTCACCCCTAGGCAATAAATCTCTTTAAATCACCCTGCTAAACTCTCTCCCAAATTTGGGCTTATAAATTTCATTTGGAACTCCCCAGAATTTATCCAATAACAAAACACCAAAATTCTCCAAAAACATCTCTCATCAATCGATCGATAATCCCAAACTACTCAAGTTATGGTTTCAATAATTTATTTCAAGTTTACACCTAAAATAACAAAATTGCTATTTTCTAAGCAACCGAATCGGGTCATAAATTTTTTGGCAGATTAAACATCCTGTTGTAAAATTACGATTTTTTCCTCTGCCGAAGTCTAAATGACCTCATTCAAAGTGCATTAGAAAGCTAAGACCTAGATCTTTTCATACAACTATGACACACAATCTAATTCTAAGTACAATTAAAATGGAATAAGTTTAAAGTAACGTAAAAAAATTCTGACAGGTTGATATGCTGACAGATTAAACAACCTGTGGTAAAATTGCGATTTCTCTCTCTGCAGAACTCTAAATGACCTCATTCAAAGCTCATTAAAAAGCTAAGACATAGAACTTTGTCACACAATCTAATTTTAATCACAATTAAAATGGCATAAGTTTAAAGTAATGTAAAAAATTCTTAGAGATTGCCATCTTATGTTCATCAATTAAACCCTAAGTTACTCAAGATTCATGTTCTTCAACCAATAACCCAACAAGATTTTTGTTTCTTAAAGATCAGATTTTAAAATATAATATAATTTCAGCAATCATAAATGATTTTACTTCATTAACTGATCATCTAAACTACACATGATATCAATTTCATTAAAAAAAACATTTACACGTAAGAACCCTTTCCATTTTTTTTGTTCTACACCTACCATGATATGAACATGAATATACTTCAATTTGATTTGAAGCAAGTTAATTACTTGCCTTAGATTGTTCGTAGGGTATGATCTCTCTCTTGTGTGTGTTGATTTGATGTTAGAATCCTTGAATCTCCTTCCAAATTAGCCTCTTCTAGATTTCTCTTTTGATTTATCTTCTTCCTCCTCTCTCCCTTATCTCTTAGGGTTTAGAATAAATGTTATGGCTACCTCACATATCTAACCCTTATATTTTAATTCACTAATCTCGAAATTAGGTTATTAGCCTACATTAAAATGACCCAAATACCCAACGTAATCTCGGGCTAGTTTAAAAAGCTTCCAGAATCCAATTACTATCCAGGGTATATAATTCTGACTATTTCGACCTACTTCGGACCAACCGTAATCACCATCCAAGTCACTAAACATAATTATCCTATTTCATCCTAAAAATAGTCCGCACAGATGCCCCGGTTGCAATACCGTCAATTTTTGTCGTTTTCACTCACATACGACGTACTACAATTGACTTAATTAAATTTACTTAAACACGCTAGTAAATTTACCACATATATATTATTCTTATTCTCATAAATTAATATTTACTAATTTCACATTATTTTTCATTTATATTAAATTACGTCACACATGCAATTTAACCGCTAAAATAAATTACTCAAAAATACGGGTTGTTACATACAAGTGATGGTGGGATTGAGTTGTATGGAATAAATGAGGATTTGGTTAGAATTAGAGAACGAGACGTCACTTTTATGGTCACTTTCAACCCTATTGATTGTAATGTCAAGCGTAATTGTTGCTCATTTGAGTCGTGTGGTATCCTATGTAGATATTATCTCACAACCTTAATTAAAAAAAATATGATTTTGTACCCGAAAAATACATTCTTTGGCAGTGGAGAAAAGATGTCAAAAGGAGACACTCAAAGATTAAAATCATCCACTCGAATTGGATAATGAATCTCGAGAATGAGCGTAAGTATAGAATGTGTAATTCGTTTTATAAGGTCGTGAAAAAAGCAATGGAAAGTGAAGATCGCACGAAATTGGTGATGAATTGGATTAAATGGTTATCTAATGAGTTGGATAATGGTGAAATTTGTGAAGTAGTCAACCTATTCCATTTATAATTGAACAACTCAAAACCTCATCATATGGGGAAAATTCTAATGCTAAAGGAAGCGCAACTATTCGTTCTCCATTAGTCGTTAATAGAGAAGGTCGACCCCGTTGTAGAAGGCAACAAAGAATGATGGCGAAATTTGTTCATAAAAAGAAAAAAAATATAAGAAAGGTTAGTTAACTAAATAACTTCAATTTTATTAAAATTTAATTTTTTTCAAACGTTTATCATTACTATTTAATGTTGTTTGATATTTTATAATTATAGGAGAAAGAAGGTACTACTCAAATTCCTAACCAACAAAATACTTTCGAAGTGACACCTAGTCAATTTGATACTTCACAAAATCAGTTTCCCATTTTGAAATACTTTCAAGAGTCAACTCACGATGTAATTATGCAGATAATTTGAGGCTTCACAAAATTATTATTATTATTATTATTATTATTGTTGTCATATTTTAATAATAAATTAAATATTATTTCATATCCATTTTGAAATGGCATCGATGAATGGAGCAATGAAATGCAAATGAGAATAGACCAAGTTCAAATGTAAATGGGCAAAAAAAAAAAGTAATGACTCACTTAATTTTTAAATTTAGTTATTGTGGCTGTATTAAGTATATTGATCCTCTTTATAATTTATTATTTTTTTGCTGAGGTTGAGATGGGTATCAGGTGTAGCTTTTTACTACCATTTTCAGTCCAAAGATAGAAAGTAGTTACAGTAGAAACGCACTAACCAAATACTAGGGAGAAATGGCAAGGGTTTTCAATGGGCAAACTCCCCAGACATTTCTAACCTTTAGCTTTATCAAGTGTCTCCATTTCGTCTCCAATGGGTTCTTCTTCATATATCAACAACACTTTCTCACTCTATCCCCACTCAAAATTTCACAATCCCAAAATTAAAAACTCCATTACACTTCACACACTCAAACCACCATCCATCCTCACAACCCACATTCACAAATTTATCTCTTTCCACCCCACATCCATTTTCCAAACTCCCCAAATACCCTTAACCTCAAAACCCCACAAAGAAATTTCCAAGTTTTTATCAGAAAAGATTGTATTTTTCCTTGTTGGGTCATTTCTTTTCTTGGGTAGTCTTAATAATAAGCCTGTTTTGGCACTACCTGTCCCAGAATGTATTTTTAATGTATATACAGAAGAAAAGAAAGAGACCCAAAATGGGAAAGTTGAAGATGAGGAGATGTTTATGAATATGAAGATTTTGGAGACAAACCCAAGAAATGTTGAGGCTTTGAAGGTTGTTTTGAGTGGGAAAATGAAGAAAGGGAAAACAAGTGAGGCTGTGGAGTATTTGGAGTATGTGGAGAGGTTGATTGATGTGGAGCCTAATGAAGTTGAGTGGAGGCTTTTGCAGGCTCTTTGTTATGAGATGATGGGCCAATTGAGTAAGTCTAAGAGTCTGTTTAAGGAGATTTTAAAGGAGAGGTCTCTTTTGTTAAGGGCTTTGCATGTATGATCCTTGACCCATTACTATATTGCTTTTATTGTATTTGTTTTGGTGTTTTTACATGGTTGATATATACCTTGTACTAGTATGCTTTGGTTGGTTTGATGATTGTGTAGCTATCGCATACCCCATTTTTCCCAAATCAATAGTCGCCGTGTGAAAGTAAGAAATTTAAAAAAAAATTGCTTTCCAAAGAACAATGATGAATGCCTTTGAGTTGAAACGCATGCACTTGAGTCATCCGTCACTCATGAGTATTGTTGAGATAGATAACTTTGTAATCTCACATAATTATATATACTATATTTAGAGACGCGAATTTTAATTTAGGACAAACAAAAAAGGAAACCGCAACTATTGATTTGGGACGGATGGTGTATATAAATTATGTAATTTTAGAATTGTGCAATGAAATATTTGGGGGTGAATTCCAAAGTTTAGTGTAGGCATATGAGAACATATATGGTTGTTTGAATAGTACTTTGTTTCCAAGTGCTTATCTGAAAAGATTGTGTTTTTCCTTGTTGGGTCATTTGTTTTCATGGATTTTCTTACTACTGGGGAAATTTTGTCACAAAATACCCCAAAAAAACTAGTTTAAATGAAAATATCGAACAAAAGAGAGATACCCAAAATGGTAAAAAGGTTGATGAAGATGAGGAGATGTGTATAAAACTATAGGAGACGAACCCTAGAAATGTTGAGGCTTTGAATGAGATGATGAAGAAAGGGAAGACTAATATGGCTGTGGAGTATTTGGAGAGGTTGATTGATGTGGAACCCAATGAAGTTGATTGGAGCTTTTGTAGACTCTTTATTATGAGATGATGACGCAACTGAGTAAGTCTAAGAGGTTGTTTAAGGAGATATTAAAGGATATGCCTTTTTTTAAGGACTTTGCATGTATGATTCTTGACGTAAATACCCTTTACCCAAAAACCCCAGAAAGAAATTTCTAAGTTTTTATCTGAAAAGATTGTGTTTTTCCTTGTTAAGTCATTTCTTTTCATGAGTTGTCTTAATAATAAGCTTGTTTTGGCACAGCCTGCCAAGAAAGTATTTTTAAGGAAGATATGGAGCAAAAGAGAGAGACCCAAAATGGTAAAAAGGAAATGAAGATGAGGAGATGTGTAGGAATATGAAGCTATTGTAGACAAACCCTAGAGATGTTGAGGCTTTGAAGGTGGTTTTGAATGGAGAGATTAAGAAAGGGAAGACAAGTGAGGCTGTGGAGTATATGGAGAGGTTGATTGATGTGGAGCCTAATGAGGTTGAGTGGAGGCCTTTGCAGGCTCTTTGTTATGAGATGATGGGCCAATTGAGCAAGTCTAAGAGGTTGTTTAAGGAGATGGAGAGGCCTCTTTTGTGAAGGGCTTCGCATGTACGGTTCTTGACCCATTACTATCTTTGGTTTTGTTCTATTTGCTTCAATGGTTTTATGATACATATATATTGAGTTAATTACCAAAAAGTGCATCATTATACATGTCTATTTTTTTTGTTGTTTGTGCGTACGTGGCTGGCAGTGTGGGTAATATCATAATATGCAATATTTTTTACAATTATGACAATATACTTACTAAATCTTTTCATTTTGGGCAGTATTTCCTTTGTAGATTCACAAGTATATCATATTGACATTCTTGGTGATTTACTCTTTTATATATATAGCTTTGCGTGCCTTGGATTTTTGAGGTTCTTGGACTCACATATATAGGACAAATACACAAATTTTACAAAACTAGAACAATAATCACATAGTTCTTCATTAAAAAGGACTAAATACAAATCGGGAGGCTAGGTCACAAAAAAAAGTAATTCTCACAACCCAAGAGGCTAGGCGGAGTATTTATAATAACACAATTTGTTTTTGGGCCCTTTTATTTTTAATAAGTTAGCATTTTGACTTCTTTATTATTTGGGCCTTTAGTATTGCACATAGTGTAGAAAGTTTGGGTTATATTAATTGGACCACAAATAGTGTTAAGGTTTTACAAATAATTTTTTAGACTAGGGGGCTTCACTATTTGGGGGCGCAAGGCAGCCTTAGTTGCCTTGGGTCAGGACCAGTCTTGTTGCGTGGCTGTCAGATATGAACAAGGATAGACGCGTGCATGCAACTCAGAATTCAGTGATTGGAATTTTCACTGACCAAATCAAATCAAATTCAGTGATATTTTGTTTGTTTGGGCAGCATGATGTATAGGAATCATTGTGTAACAAGGTTCTAAAAGGCGCGAGGCGTGGTCGAGGCGTAGAGGTCAAGCCTCAAGCCTTAGGAGCCTAGGCATAAAAAGGCGTTTTTCCTTTTTTTATTATTTTAATTATTCCAAGCCTAGTAATATAATAAAATGGTACATAACTTGAATTTTGAAAATATATCCATACGTTTGGTAGCCATCTTTTTAATATTCATGCTCCATAACCATTATTTGTCAACTAATCCTTTGTTTTTTTTATAAAAAAGTGTGCCTTAAGCCTTTTACCAAGAATAAGGCGTAATAAGGCGTAGGCGATGCGTTTCTCTCAAGCCTCAAGCCTAGGTGGGCCTTTTAGAACAGAGTGTGTATATTATAATTATTGTGAAAGTTCAATTCATCACAGAAGAAAAGTAACCTTCAAAATCTTGGTGGATTCATTTTTAATGTAACTTAGGAGGTTGCTTGATTCTTGATGATCCATCTTCTTAGACATTTTAATTAAAATCTATGTTGTGTGCTTGATTGCTCGGATCGATAACTCTGTAATCTCACCTAATTATATATACTATTTTTAGAATCACAACTTATAATTTGGGACAAACAAAAAATGGAAACCATGGCTATTAATTTGGGACCGATGGAGTATATAAATTAAATGTAATTTTAGAATTGAGCAATGGAATTTTGGGGAGTCAAGTCCAGTCTTAATGTAGGGCATATGGGAACTTATATGGTTGTTTGGATAGTATGTTTGTTTCCAAGTTCTTATCTGAAAAGATTGTGTTATACCTTGTTGAGTCATTTCTTTTCGTGGGTTGTCTTAATAATAAGCCTGTTTTGGCAACTGCTATCCAAGAAAGTATTTTTAATGAAAATACAGAAGAAAGGAAAGAAACCCAAAATGGTAAAGATGAAGATGATGAGATGTGTATGAATATGAAGCTATTGGAGACAAACCCAACAAACATTGACCCTCTAAAAGTGGTTTTGAATGGGAAGATGAAGAAAGGGAAAACAAATGAGGCTGTGGACTATTTGGAGAGGTTGCTTGATGTGGAGCCTAATGAAGTTGAGTGGAGGCTTTTGCAGGCTCTTTGTTATGAGATAATGGTGCAATTGAGTAAGTCTAAGAGGTTGTTTAAGGAGATATTAAAGGAGAGGCCTCTTATGCTTAGAGCTTTGCATGTATGTTTCTTGATCCATTGCTTTATTTTTGTTTATTGTATTTGTTTTGGTGTTTTTACATGGTTGGAATGTAAATGTTGTAATCTATATAACTATATAAAAACTATAGACCGAAATCTTTTGAGGATGACACGTGGCATTGACATAAATGCAAATACCAAACACTTACCATCATTTGCTCTTTGCCCTTTCATTTATCCAATCGTTTTACCAAATACTGTCTTATATTTCCAAAGCATTCCTTTTCCACCATTCCAAGGCATTGACATAAATGCAAATATCTAAAATGAAAGCCACGCAGGAGAAACCAAACACTTACCATCATTTGCTCTATGCCCTTTCATTTATCCAATCATTTTACCATCTTATATTTCCAAAGCATTACTTTTCCACCATTCCAATAAATGAATTTTCATGAGACCTTTCTTCCTCATATTTTTTTTGTCTCTACTTATCCGGGTGGGTGACAACGGTGTGGTAAGAGTTTTCGACTAAGATGGACAAATTATCTTAGACCAGACTTGAAGAGAGGCCTGCTATCTGATTCCGAAGAGAAAATGGTTATTGAGCTTCATGCCCAACTTCGCAATCGGTATATATATATACTTCTTTTTAAATCAACTCTCCCTTTTCTCTTCCTTTTGCTTCTATTCTTAACAATCGATCAATGCCAAACTTGATAAAGTTATACTCCCCAATATTATCACTTCGTTGATCTTTCCTCCTTATGGAGCTTTAACAAAACAAAGAAAAAATTCCTCGGTTTGTTGATAGAAGTGGCCGACAATATAACTGCAATGGAATGATCTTAAATTAGGCACCCATTCCATGTATCTTCCCATTATTTTAATAATTGTTATATCATCTTATTATGAATGTCGTTCTTTGCCTTTGCCAGTCCCTGACAATATTAGTTTAACACATCTTCTTAAATGTTTAGTTTTTTTAAGAACATGAACATGTTTCCAGTAATTTGTATTATTATTTTTTTGTGGGTTTTTTTCCTTATGTTTAGGCTAAATTCTTTTTCAATAAGTTTTTATGTGTTATATATATTTTTTTAATGTCATATTTTATCATGTAAATGCTTGCAGAGGAAAAAGAGGGAATCGAGATAATACCTGTCTTATTATTAAAATGAGTTGCATATAATACTTCTATGAAAAGTGTCTTTATTCATTTATTTATTTTTTTGTCACAGAGTTCCATCTAAAATTAGTTGGGCTAACTGGTAAACCTGATGAGATAAAGAAGGCTTAATGTGTAAAGAGTGTTATTCTTCACATATGGATATCTCCTCTCTTGCTAATGTTTTTTTTCTTGCACAAGTTGTGTACGTTGAATCACCGTGGCCATTTAACAATGCATTATCACTTCAATCCTTTGAAAGGTATGATATATTAACATTGTATTTTTCACCCGATTTATATTTCTTTACCTTAAAAATTTCTTGGTTTTAATTTAATTATAATTTTCAATTGTGCAGAAAATTTATTGGTTTCCTTCAACTATCTGAGGTCTCAATTGAAAAGTATATTTTTTTTGGTTATGTGAGATTTTTTTGATAGTATTTACATTTTTATTCATCTCATTCAATGTAATTTGCATAAATTTATTAAATACTTTGGCTTAGAATTTTTAATTTTTTTGGTGCCAATTAGGTGTTTGTTAAAATGTTAAAGTAAAAAAACTGTTTATTGTTATAGATAATTTTTATTTATTCTAACATAGGATTATAAAATGCTTTAATAAAAGTATATTTTATCAGTTTTTATAATCAATTATATATATACCCGGCCACGCATCGCGTGGCCTTCATGCTAGTATATATTAGTACTAGTATGTTTTGGTTGTTTTGATTATTGTGTAGCTATCATATACTCCCCCGTCCCAAATTAAGAGTTCACTATTTCTTTTTGTGTTGTCCCAATTTCCCAAATTAAGGCTCTACTTTCCTTTATTGGACATAATCAACGAACCAAGTTCCATGTTGGTGGACCGTTGATTGAATGTATCCTTAATCTATACAACATAAAATATGTACTCTTAATTTGGGATGGAGGGAGTATATAAATTATAAGGGCATAGATGCTCATGTAAGTTTTGAATTGGGCAATGAAAGTTTTTGGGGTCAAATGTAATTTTAGTGTAGGGCATATGGGAACTTGTATGGTTGTTTGGGTAGTACGTTTGTTTCCAAGGTTTTTATCTTAAAAGATTGTGTTTTTCCTAGTTGGGTCATTTCTTTTCATGGGTTGTGTTAATAATAAGCCTATTTTGTCACAACCTGTTCAAGAAAATATTTTTAATGAAAATGTAGATCAAAGGAGAGAGAGAGACCCAAAATGGTAAAAAGGAAAATGAAGATGAGATGTGTGTGAATATGAAGCTATTGGAGATAAACCCTAGATATGTTGAGGCTTTGAAGATGGTTTTGAATAGGAAGATGAAGAAAGGGAAGACTAATATGGCTGTGGAGTGTTTGGACAGGTTGATTGATGTGGAACCCAATGAAGTTGATTCGAGGCTTTTGTAGACTCTTTGTTATGAGATGATGAGGCAACTGAGCAAGTCTAAGAGGTTGTTTAAGGAGATATTAAAGGAGAGGCCTCATTTGTTATATTTGTTTTGCTGGTTTTTCATGCTTGGAATGTAAATTGTTTAATATATATAACTTATTTCAGTATGCTTAGGTTAATTTGATGATTGTATAGCTATCAGATATGTATAGACAATAGACATAGAGGCCATTATTATGTAAGTTTGGCCGAAACAAATTTTAGTTTGAGGCATATAGGAACTTATATGGTTGTTTTGACAGTATGTCTTAATCGAAACAACTTTCTTGTCTCAAATTGTTGTGAAAGTTAGGTGCCATCTGGTTTTTTAGCCTCAATTTTGAAGGTTGAGGAGTATATTTTTTTCGTCAATGAACCTGTGCATCTATGTGTTTGTTTAAACTTAAGTGGTTATGTATGTTATATCATTCATTTTACCTTTATTTATTGTTTATTTACTTGCTTCGTGTTAGTGTCATTCAACAAAATAATAAGGGCAAATTGGAATAAAATTTTATTAGAAATTCAACCTTTGGCAGTCGACTTGCTGAATTTCAACCCTCATCTCTTAATCACACTAAATGAGAACCATTCTCCAAATACTGGTGCATTCACTTTTAGCTTGAACTGCTCGAGTCTCGATTATCCTTCTCCCCAGACCTATTAATGTTCGCAGCAATTTATATAATTGAAAGTTCGTTTTTTGTTTTTGTTGCAGTAATAATACAGTACCTTGTTGCGATGGCAAGTGCTCTCGCCCAAGCTAGAGTTGGTCTCGGGTTTGAGATGTGGGAGGAGCCTCTCCATATATGGGGGTAAGGTCAACCGACATCCACCTCTCCCAGACCCTGCAGTTAAGCGGGAGCCTTGTGCACTAGGTACGATCTTTTCGATAAGACAGTTCAACTACATTAGAATTGTAGCGAGGATTTTTGACACTTGAAACACACAGGTGCACACCACTTGCACGTATAAGCATAATTAATCAGGGCCATTATAAGAGAATAGTACATCATTGGGGTTTTCTTTCCTTTTAATAGGTGATTGCTATTGAATGATGAAACTTGCGTTATGGCTATCCTCTTTTGACAGGGTCTAGCAATGGTGATGCACAAGAACTTGGAAGGGCCAGCTGTTTTTGAGATGCTGAATGAGGCTTTGCAAACTGCTCGTCGCAAAAAGAGAATCACCGAGGAGAGAAATATACGAATATTAATTGCTCAAATGCATGTTGTAAAGGTGATAACTTAGACTATCCTTGCCAATCAATATCATTTAGGGTGTGTTTGATTGGCATTGCAATTTATTTTCCATGGAAACTTCTTTGTTTTATTCATTTTTACCTTTATGGTGATAGTCTTAAATGTAACATACGCTCCTTATTTTCCTTAAAAAAATGTCTAACCTACCTCAAAAGGATTGAATTCCATAGGAAAATGAAAATACGTGAACATTTTTATCAAGCTACTCATTTATTTTTCCATTCTACCCTTAAGTTACCTAATATTTTCGTTTATTTTATTATTATTGTCTTGTACCTGAGAGGCCTTGTTGCTGCTGGACTCCTTCGAGTCTTGTGTATTTTTACTTTTCCAGATTTGTTACCTTTTTATACTCTCTGTATACGGGTTTTTGCCTCTGTTTATCAATTTTTCAATACATATTTATATATATAAAAAAAATATAGATTTGTGCTGGCAGCTAAAAAACAGAAAATCAAATTTGTTCTTCATTCCAGCTCACCATTTCTTCTATCTCATTCGTAGGGAGAGTTGGAGGAGGGCTTGAAACAATTTCAAGGTCTCGCTAATGAAAATCCTAGGGACTTCCGGCCTTATCTTTGCCAGGTGAGTTCGATTAGAATATATTCTTGTTGCTTGTAATTGATGTAGTAGTTTTTATGGTTATTTGTATATTGGGGTTCCTGTAGTTCTTTATAATGCACTTTGGGGTCCAATGTTTTTATTATTTGCACTTCAGGCGTAATATCACTTTTTGAGATACTTTTGTGAGAAAAAATGTTGCAAAAGTAGTAAAAATATGATGAAATTTATTATCCAACTTACAAGAACGTTTATGATTGAAAAAGAATTCATTGGACACCTAATTTATATAACTGAAAGAGTTAAAAGGTGTGTTAGAATCGTTGTGAAGAAAATAAATAATAGTTAACACCTTTGGTTTCTACTTTTGTACTTGATGTTTTGTTACCATCCATGACACAGTTAAATAATGCATTATTGGTGACATCTTCGAAAAATGTTCAACGGATAATATATAGTTATTACCCAGGTATGCACTGAAATTACAACTGACAGTGACCACCTGAAACGTAAAGGGGGGATCGTGACCACCTGAAATGCCTCATTGTTGAAGTGAGCCTACTTATCTAGTTAGTCAACCCATCGATGACCCGATAATGTTAAACCATAAAATTATAACTGCGTGCTGTGTTCATATTAGATTGGTTCCATTTCAAGAATTGTCATCCGAAGTTAAATGTCATAATAAGTTTACGCATGCGCCATGACTTATATATTGAATTATTATTACCCAATGAAAGGATACAATAAATAGAGATAGGTTAAGAGAATATTCCTCAAATTTCCTAACTGCTAATGGAATGTGGTATCATCTGGTTATATATTCCTGAAATTTCCTAACTACTAATGCAATGTGGTATCATCTGGTTATGCCATTGATGAAATCACAATGATAATGGCATATGGCATGACCTCACAAGAAACTTCTACATTCTTTTCAACAAAAAGGACTAAACACCATCTCCTAACTATAGTGCTACTAAAATATACGAAAGTAAATAAAACAGCCGTTTGTTTTAGAGGACGAGGCACCTCGAAGGAAACTTAGAATGGGCTGAACTCATTTTTTTCTTCTTCCAATCAACGAGTGAAACGAGCGCGTGGGGTTTTCTCAGTGGTAGGGCACCCACCCAACCTTGGAACCCTCCAAGGTTCGAGTCTCACTAGCAGCGTAGCTGCACCCCCTCTCCTTTGTAATAGTTAGAATAGATTAGGCTAGAGTAGGTATTTCTGTGTCAAACAAAAAAAATAACCGGTGAAACTCTTCACTTGGAATTTCAGACCAGTGTTTTAAATACTACAAAATATGGGCAACCTGATTCTGATATTGTCTTGCGATTCCTTTGAACAATATGATTGGAGCATCAATTGAGGGATTTAGGGAGAAACGAGGGTCGCGATTGATGGATTAGAGGGCAAATTGATGGTCAATAAGGGTGCTTTTCAGTTGAAAATGTAAGGATACTAACCACTTGTTCAATTGTTATTTTTTCTTATTCACTGAAAAATTTAATTTGTATTTTATTATCCAACTTATGTTCTGAATTTCTGTATTGCGCGCAAGTTTCCAAATGGTTATTGTGAAAAATCATAATTTGGATATTATTATGTAACTTTATGCGCTGGGATTATTATATGGGCTTATTTAAGTTATATGACTTTATTTGGAACAATGGAGTCCTATGTTTGGGACTTTTTATTTGGAATGATGTAGTACTTTATGATTATGACTTTATTTTATTTGAGATGGAGTATTTTTCTTGGAATGATTGTTTGAACTTATTTATATATGTCTGTTTTTAGGGAAAATCGCAAAGTGCGCAAGGTGCCCCAAACTATTGAATTGTGATAACTAACACATTTTAGTTATAATTTTAACACATTTTATGCACCACATCAAGTTTATATAAACTTTTTGTTAACAAATATGTGTTTTTTGTCACGATTCCCTAGTTTAGGGAGCACTTTATCGGGTTTTTTTACATTAGGGGGTGATTTTTAAAACCATTATAGTTCAGAGGGAGTTTACTGTAATTTACCCTATATTTATATATATTTATTTATATATATTCAACTAAAAATCAAGGGGTAATAGGTAACATGTCTCATTGAGAGTTGGTCAATTATGCAAGAGATATTTTGACTGGGTCAGTGGTATCAAATGTTCTATTTTGTCAACTCAGCGCATTAAAATGACCAACATACTCCAAAGATATCCTTGACAACTCACTACCTCATTTTCCCCCAAAAAACCCCCGTCAAATCTTTAAAGGTCCATAACTTCAAATTTACAAACCCAAAATTCACAAAATTTATATATTAGGAATTTACTCGTCAAGATTTATCAAACAACGCTCATATTTGATTTTTTGATGAAAAATTCGAAATAAATAAATTTATTGTTTCTATAAAACCTCCACTTTTTTCAGGAAAAACTTTATTTTTCCCGACCAAAAACCTTTTTCTCCAACTTCGACGTTGGCGCTAGTGTCGCGGATTAGAAATAGGAAACAAATAGGAAAGAAATTGACGAAGAGAGAAAGAAACGAGGAGAGAAACATTCCAGGAAGCATATTTGGTGGCCTTTGGCAAGCTTCTCCGACGGATTGTTCTGGTGAGTCTCCGGTGGGGGGTACTAGAGAGAGAGTGTGTGGTTATGTGTTTGCTTTTAGAGAGAGATTTTAATATGGGTATGCGTGAGGGGTACATTTATCTAAATATATGTGAGTAATTTCATAGGAACATAGGAGTTAGACATAATTTGGTAGATATATTGATGTGTCATGTCATGTCTGCATTGGTTAGTGTTTGAGGTCCACTGATTCTCATTCAAAACCCCAAACAAATATAGACACGACATATCAATGTGTCTACCAAATTTTGTCTGAATCCTAAGTTCCTTTAGAACTACTCAATATATGTGCTCTATAATGAAAAAGGACTTGGTGATTTAAAAAAAAATCAATGGGATCTTATGCATCTTTCACCCAATAAATGGCACTAACCCATAATAATGCCAAAAATCAAATGCACAAATTGATTGCGCAATGTGATTTACGCAAAGCAACCCTGGAACCAAAATGCAATACCTTGTGCAATTGTGATTTATAACATTGTTTCGAACCCGCAACCTCTCACCTGTGAGGGTATCTGCAATAATCATTGAGCTATGAGATGTGCATTCTTTGATTAGTTTGATTTATTTATTTATTTAATTCACTAATTAGTTATTTGTTGGATTTATCGAAGGGAATCATCTACAGTATACTTGACAAGAAGGAAGCTGAAAAACAATTTGAAACTTATCTAAGCCTCGTACCCGAAGAATATCCACGAGGATTCCTTTATGATATTCTATTAACTTATCGAATCCTCGTACCCGAAGAATTTCCCGAAGAATTTCCACAGAGAGGATTCTTTGATGATGTTGTATTGGCTGCAAAAACAGAATCAAAACAAGAGCTTGAGAAGAACTTTAAACCTGAATTCTCATCTAATAAGTGAAACATTTTTTTCTTTTCTTTACTGGTTGGCCCAACTGTTGACAGAGGTAGTTCTATGCTCTTGGTTTGGTATAGAGTGTATTGTGGGGAAAACATTCAAATTTGTATGAGAAAATGTTACTTAGGCTGTAATGTACTTGTTATTTGGCGTGAGTTCTTGTTGGATAAATACATTTGTCGCTTAAATTTAAGATGTGCCCGTTTGATAGCAAATGGTTGGCAAAATTTGTCACGAGTCTTTTGGATTTCTCATCTTTTTGGCATGTTTGATAGTCTTTCATTTGGCTTGCAAATTTTGGCAACTTACGCGAAGTCCCACCCGCTAATGCACATTGTGATGACTTGCAATGACAAATTTCTTTGGGGTGACGCGTTCGGATAATAACTGCCAACTCTTCACGTGTGGTTCTTGTTTGTAAAGTTTCCATCAATGGAGCACAGACTTGCACGTTATTCACAATTTTTCCAAAAATTAGGACGGACACATTGAGATACGTATAATATTATTTATATTTATATATTAAATTATATATAATTTTTCTATGGGACAAGTTCATTTTGCATTTAGTCCACCTTATATTTTTATGTTTCAAAAAGTCACTGTCTATTTTGTTGGCAAATTTTTCTTGGGTTTTAGGACGAGAAAAAAGAGTGTGCAAGTGTTTTACGTGGGGAGGGACATTTTGGAACAAAATAAAAACGATTGAATTAAACGTTAATTAAAAAGTTCTCCAGGGACTTTTCTTCAAATGACACATTTTTTAAATATACTTTAATTTTATAGTATTTATTGTAAATTGTTTTGATCTAATCCCTAGTTTAAGAAAGAGAAAGATCGAATATGTTTCGTAACCCCCCAACAATGTCGAAGCCTTGAGAAGCGCGAGGGAAGTTGTGTTATGTTCGTAAGTGATGAGCTTGATCTTTGTTTTTTATACTATCCCGTCCTAAATTAGTAGTGACTGTTTGAAAATGATGGTTTTAAGGAGTCACTTAAACAATGGCTAAGGCAGTATCGTAAATTTGCTTTGTTGATTATGTCCAAAAAAGGAAAATGATTATTAATCTGGCACGATAAAAAAGGAAAATTTGATTATTAATTTGGGACGAAATGTGTAAATATTTCATGTCAACAAATTTTGACCACATTTAAAAATTTTAAAATAATAAAACTTTCCCCGCATGTCCAAAAATGTGACCCAGTGTGTTCGAGTATATCGCGTGTCTTGCTCGAGTAAAAGATGATGCGTCGCATATGTACCCATCACGGGGCACGTAATCTTTAAACAATTATTTCACATCCTAAGGGCTAATTTTGGTAGTGGAAATCCATGTTCGGTCTTTTTTTTTTCCTTTTTTTGGGGGGGTCCAATTTGGCCTTCTTTTCTGTTTCTTTTTGGGCACAAATATAGCCCTTCCAACCACCTTGGCTAGTTAGATTTCTTGTCTGGCTGGAAAAAAGTTTGATGTCCGATCTGAGACATTAAAACTTTTTGATGTCTTGTATTGTGGTGGTCAATACTGTTGGTGGGGACTCACATCACTTATGGAAATGGGTCCGCGTCAGCGGTATTGACTAATCGAAATCCAAGACATAAAAAAGTTTGATGTCTCAGAGACATCAAATTTCTATCCAGTAATGCTTCGGGTCTTCCACATCTTGTGATTTCTTTTTGCGCATCTATCATTCAGTTGTAACATTGACCCTTTTATTTTCGAGCATTTAGTTGAGATTTAGAGTGTTGCTTTCCTAGTCTAGAAATTAATTAATTACAATATTATCTAGAAATTAACTAATTATTTTTTGGGGAAAGTACTCTTAGGTCCCTCGCAAATAAATTTTAAACACTAAAGGAATTTCGACAAATTTTAAATACTTAGGTTCACTAATTCTCTTCTTGTAGAAGTCCACGCTAGTGGCATAACAAGTAGACCTAATAGTAAATTGTTCTTAAATGTTTAAAAAATATCAACAAGGGACCTAATTGTAAATTGCCCTTATTTTTTTAAATAGTAAAATATTAAATTTTTTTATGAAACTTTTTAAATATGACCTCCATAATGAGGAGATTGTCTCCAATTTTTTTCATAAAAAATTCAATCAAAAAGTGGGTGAGATGATGCATTTTCGACCGTTGAAACTTATGATGATCATCTCACCCACTTTTTGATGAAAACAACTGAAGATGATCTCCTCACTATGGAGATCATATTCCAGAAATTTCATCAACATATTTATTTTTTTACTATTTTAAAGAAATAGTATGCACCAGAACATGTAGATAAGAAGCTTTGTGAGACTTTATAATATATATATATATATATATTTGTGTGTGTGTGTGTGTGTGTGTGTGTGTGTGTGTGTTAGATCTCTAAGACTTTGTCAACCTAGTAAAAGACGTATTTTAAAATTTTTGGGTTATTTTGAATTAATTTCCTAAGACAATAATACTGTATTGACTTTTTCAACCTAGTAAAAGACGTATTTTAAAAAATTTGGATTATTTTGACTTAATCCCCTAAGACAATAATACTGTATTTATACTTAACTCCTGCAACGTTAAAAACTAAAATCCTTTAGATTCTGAAACCTTTAGTCTTTTGCTAAAAGACACCTTTATTTCACATTTAGATTTTACCAAATCAGTTATATTGGACCAAAATACCCTAATCCTAGTTGCAAACAAATTGAATCCAATGACACATAAATTGAAGCAACAATCTAGAAATTTTGAACCAATAAATTTTAATCGAATTGAATCGAGTTTATAAGCAAATTGCACCCACCTACGAGATCTAAATGTGTGTGTTGGGTGGGGGGGGGGGGGGGGGGGAGGGTGTGGGGGGGTGGGGGGACGGAGACTGCTTGTGGGTGAACATGTCGTGGGATTTTTTTGTGGAAACAATAAGAACAAGCGGGATACAGCTTCTTATTGTGTACGCAAATACATGCAGTGGATTAAATTCAATTTTAAGGATGTTATAATGTCGCCATCATTATCATCGTCATCATTAGCAAGAGTTGAAAAGGGAAAAAATTATGGGAGCTTTTTATATAGGATCAATTATCAAAATTCTTCAAACATTTTTTAATACACATTTAGTCCAATTTTTTTTATTTTATTTCAAGAAGTCCCTCAAATACCTATTTAACCAATATTTTCTTAAAAAGATTCGCGCTAACGGCACCCCCGCTTGACCTCTCCTCCCTCCATTGCCAGAGGTCCTTTTTTGAGTATTTTTATGTGCGCGAGGGACTTTTTGGAAAAAAAAAAACTTGGACTAAACGTGTATTAAAATATGTTCGAGGGACTATTTGGTATATGCTCCTTTTATATAAGTTTCATCTTAATAATTTTTTTTCAAATAAGTACTTTTGATTAGTCAACCATCAACTAAATCCTATTAGTACTAAGTAAATAAAAGTAGGACCAAACTAACCATAGAAAACCTAAAGTGTCAAACACTAACATTGCCACCATTGTCGTCTACAACCACGTTGTCTTCATCACCACTACCTCTGCAATTACCATCGCAATGGGAGTTTTGGCTCGAGATGAGTTTTTAGTTCTTTCCATTTCCCTGTCGAGACTTTTTTATTTCTTGACTTCATTATCCATAGGACCAAATAAGTGAAAATCTAAGGCAATGATTAAAAAGTCCCCACCGTCGTTCGAGACCTTACAATGGAATGGCCTCACCACATACCAAAAATTTATCTTGACTTGTTACTTTTGCATATGCGTTGTTGTTATAAGGCCATAGCTAACTTTGCACCATGACAGCTGTAATACCCCATATTTTTATGAATTAAATAAATGACTATTTAATAATTAATTAATATCGATTATGATCATTTGGCGAGAAATTTATTGAAATTATTTGGTTTTTATTATTAACCAGAATTTAAATAATATGTGAACGACTCATTACTTTAATAATATGGTAGTGATTAATTTGTTTGTTATAGATTCATATGGTTGGACCGGGCTCTAGGAGAATACAAATGCCGTAGTATTGTTTTTAATATGCCGAATTAGGCTCCAGAGGTATGGACCCCTCCAGTCCAAATTTTAGGAGTATCTCATTAATGTTTAAGGCTTATTTCAAGGTTAAAAAGTGGGCTCATAGAGACATGCGAGATTAGGGTAATAAAAAGACAATCAAACCTCATTAAGCATCATAATACATCATATTTCATAATCTAGCGGGAGAAGAAAACTTTGGGAGAAAAGAGGTGCCAAATAAGGAGGCTTAATCCAAGTTTAATCTTCATTAGGGCAAGATATATTATCTTGCTTATCATATTACTTATAACTTGTTTATGATTATCAAATCTAAATATGAAGCGATCATTATAAACATGCTTCAAGTGTTAAATCTGATTAATGGTAAATATGCTTTGACTAGTTTAATATGTTCATATTGATTATGAACATGAGAAACATGGCTTATATTGTTGAAAACCCATTATTAATCCGTTTTAATTCATTACTTGTTGTATATCTAAAGTTGCATGATATAGGATATAGACGAAGGGTGGTCAAAATAAAAGTCAATTTTTTAAATTTTCAAATCAAATATAAAGCTTGAGTAAGTTAACCCAAATTAAAACTATGTACCAATTTTAAACCAATTATAGCGATAAATGATTTACCAAATTTTATCATGTCCTAAAATATGCATCTAGGTGAGTACAAGAATAAAATAAGATTAAGTACACAACACACCTATGTACGAGAAAAATTCACAACAGGAAAAACCTCAGACAACCCAGCCACGTAAATTTCACTGCGTACGAAATTAGAAAGGACACAATAGAAGAATTTGTAAGGACATAAATTTCCAATTGAGTCCCTTTATTGTTTTGACTTAACTCCGTGAACAAAACTGTGTTTGTAATATGTCATAGGGAGAATTTATTTTATCACGATCCCATTTGGTCTATGACGTATTGAAGAAATTAAAAACGTTGCGGCAAAGCTTCAAAGAATTAAATCATGCCGAAGTTTAATTGGTGCAAGTTTAATCGTCTTCAAAGTTAATTTCATTTCGAGATCACTCAGGTATGAATGCGTATAATTTATGGTGCTCGAAATTATTTTATAAAAGATAAGGATGTTTTTTTTATAAAGAACAATATTTTTAAATATTTTAAAAGTGTTTTAAAGGTTTAAAATACGTTTTATGATGATAAGCTCGTAAAAGAGTTTGACATTTTTGGATCTCTCTTTGGAAGAGACGTTTTGAAATAAAAAGTCAAAAAGCCAAACTTTCGCGATGTCGTTCAAACGACATCTAATCTCGTTCGAACGAGATAGGGATGTCGCTCGAACGAGTTCCTCAAGTCGTTCGAACGACACGTTTTTTGAGGCGGTGTTTAAATCCTATTTAAATAGTGTTTTCATCATAATTTCGTAGGTGTGTTTTCTGGAAAACAGTTTTACGAACCAGAACCTTGTTTGCACATGTTTTCTAAGGTTTACAAAGCATAAACACATCCTTAGAGTTTGCAAAGATCCGAGTTATCATTCTTATATGTTTACGTGATCTTGCTGCACCAAATTTGTTTGTTCTACGCATTGAACATCAAAGGGTTTTGCGGTGAAGGAGCGACGAACATCATGTTCGACATCGTAGACGAATCAAAGCCATATCGGTGGACACCGAGACATATGTGGATGCGTGTGTTGTGGGCAGGTATCGTAGAAGATGGAATTTCTGCGTGGGCACTATTGAAGAACGGTTGAAGATCAGAAGGAGCGTCACGACCCTTGGGGATCGAGTCTTAGTGTAAGGCTAATCTGTCTTTATAAAACCATTGTTCATAGTGATTGTCTGGCTTGGGCCGTCCGAGGTTGTTTTCCCATTTTGGGTTTTTTCCTCGTACATCCGGCGTTGTGAGTATTCTTTACCTTATTTTACTTGATTTAATCTCTAGATGCATGTTTAGGATTAATCAAGATAAAACTGGTTTAAAGTAAGAATTGGGTTTTCACAACTTGGTTTGGTGCATAATTAAAAGATGGATCTTTTTCAGAGAAAAATTGATTTTGTTTGAAACACACATATCGGGCACTCTTCAAATTGGTATCAGAGCGGGTTACGCTAATTTATTGCGTGATCCTGATTTTTCAAGAATTTACTTTCTGATACAATTTGTCTACTCACGTTTTCAAATTGGTATCAGAGCTAGAAAATATTTTTATTTGTTTTATGATCCCGTGTATTTTCAAAGATGAATTCTGGACATAATGAATTTTCTCGAACTCCTGTTTTTGATGGCACTAATTACACTTATTGGAAGATGAGAATGAGATGTGCTTTAAAATCTATTGATGAGCCTATTTGGCTTGCAGTTGAGAAAGGTTGGACACCCCCTGTCACTATTGTAGGTGAGGTCACTAGTTTAAAGCCTATTGCGTCATGGACCGAAACTGAACAAAGACTTTCACAATATAATTCTAAGGGTCTGCACGTTATTTCTTCACATGCCACACAGGAAGAATATAATAGAATTATGACTTGTGAAACATCAAAAGAGGCTTGGGATATTTTGGCACTCACTCACGAGGGCACTAGCACGGTTAGGGCGTCAAAAATTCAAAATCTCACTACACAGTTTGAGACCATTAGGATGTTAGAGAATGAGATTTTTGATGAGTTTTATGCTAGGTTGTCCAATATTGTCAACTCGTCATTTAACGTAGGTGAGAAAATTCCTGACAACCGTGTCATTAAGAAAATCCTTAGATCGTTGCCTAGTAGGTTTGATGCTAAAGTGACCATTTTAAACTCCTTGGGTAGGTTAGGGTCAACGAAACTAGAAGAGATTGTAGGTGACTTACAAACCTATGAAATCGACATGATTACCTCCAAGCAAGTGCCTAAGAAAGAAAAGGGTATTGCTTTGAAAACCTGGAAGGAGGAAATTAAAGTTTCAGATTCCTATTCCGATTCCGATTTTGAGGATGTTGCTTTGTTGGCAAAGAAATTTAAAAAATTTATTAAGTTTCAAAAGCAATCGAAAGATTCCAAGAAATTTAAAAAATTCAAGAACAACAAAGTAGATCCCACCTCTAAGGATAAGTTTGAGAAGCCTAAGAGAGATGAGTCGGATAAGTGTTTTGGGTGTGGGGGGTACGGTCACAAGGTTAAGGAGTGTCCCACTAGACTTAAGAAATAGGGCAAGCAACCCGTTGTCTATAATTCCACCTTAAGTGATAGTGAACCGAAAGAGGGAGAGAGTTCCCCCATTGAGCGTAACTTTGTTGCGTTTATGGCATGTCATGTGAGCGACGACGATACAACTCATGTGAATGACACTTCCGAGGAGGTTTTGAGTGAATCCCATATTAGTGAGGGTGAAGAGAGTGACGAGGAGGAGGTTGATGTGAAAGAATTGCAAAATGCGTTTAATGAGTTGTATGCCGAAACGGTGAAGGTGAAAAAGGCTAACTCAAAATTGCAATCTAAGTTGAATGAGCGTGCCGTAGAAAATAATGAAAGTTTGATTGAGGATCTTAGGGCACGAGAGAAGAAGTTTAGGGAGAAATTAGAGTTTGTGGAGAAAGAGATAGATAAACTCCGTGGTTTGATGGAGTCCTTGAAAAAGGAGATTTTAGAGTTTGAGGAGTCTAGGCGTTTGCTTGAGTTTAGGATTCATGAGTTGGAGGAGAGATTGAGAGACTCGTTTAGAGTCAAGTTTTATTTGGAGGCTAGGTCTGAGAAGTTAGATAAGATCCTAGGCACCGTCCAAATTAAGGAAGATAGGGGAGGTATAGGATTTGGTGGAGAGTTGTTCTCATTCCCCCCGCACGTGTGAGAAACACTAGGATGGTTAGAAAAGGTCCACATAAATGTAATCATTCCCACCACCGCTACACTTGCTCATTTTGTGGTAGGAAAGGTCACCTTAAGCGTTATTGTTACGACCTTAGACAAGCTCCTAGGAAGTTTAAGAATAAAGTTGCACCGGTTACCCAATCCCCCATGCATCGCTTTACACCTACTTAGGTTAGGAAATCGGATTTAGTGACTTTAGGAATTAAACTTCATGATTCTCGTTTGGGTGCACTTGATTTTTCCCATGCTAAATCTAAAGGATGATAGTGTTGCCAAGTTTGTCATATGCTAGTTTGCTTCATGATATATTCATTGCTAGTATTATGACATGCGTATCATTTTGTATTTTATTTTTTACTTTGTTTGAGTCTTATTTGAAAAATACAAAAAGATTTTGTTTTTTGAGAAGACTTTTGAAAATCCAAAAAGATTTTTCTTTTCTTTGAGTCAAAATATGTTTGAAAAGCCAAAAAGATTTTCAGTTTTTGTTTTTGAGTTTACATGTTTGATGTGGCATATTGGTGTGCTTGGACCCCCCCCGTCGTTTCATTATCCATGTGGCTAGGACATTTGGTCATTATTATCGATGCTTAGAATGATCTTAACCATTGTTTATATGGGGTTGTTTCGAATTTGATATGCATTTTGATTCGACTTTGTATATATGCCAACATCGCACACATGCACGAGTTTATATGGATGTTTGACTTCTCTTGCATATTTGAATTTGGTGAGGCGTTCTTATCTCAATCTTGTCATCTATGTGTAAATAGACTTAAGGAGAAGTGTGCATGTAATAACCGTTTACCGTGAGGATTTAAAATTGGTAAAAATGATGAGTGATTCACAGGAAAGGGCTGCAAGAGTTCAAAATTAACTCGTTGTGAAAGCCACCGTTTAAAAGAGCCCAAAAGAAAAAAAAAAATGCTAAGAAAAGGGCCAATAAGATTTTCTCTAAGTTGAGAATGCTAGAAACCTCAAAAGAACTTGAAAAAGTATATATATATGAGAGAGTTTGGTGGGAGAAAATTTAAATGGGTTTTCACAACTAATCCTAATGTTGAAACATTGCAAGTTGATGCTATTGTTTGTAGAATCGTCAAAATTATGGATTTGTGTGCATATAGTATGTTCAGTTCATTAAGCCCACTCTTTAATTGTCATATGGCTATAATAAAGTTTGATGATTTATCGCTATCAATTAGAGCTTCTTGATCATTTCGATGTGTTGGAATTGTGACTCATTTGTTGTAGTTTCACGCCCATTCATTCCATGTCCATGTTTGAGCACATCGGTACTATGTTTGCATGTAACTCGCATTTTAAGTTTCTTATGAGTTTTTGTGTTTTGTGTTAAAAGCCTACTGTTTTAACACTATTTTGATTCTGTCAGACCCTTCCTGGAATTTTTTGGTGGAAATTTTTTCACTGGGCAATACTTTATAATATTTCTGGGAAATTGGGAAATTTTGGCAGGTCGCGCGAAGTCGTTCAAACGACAACTCATCTCGTGCGAACGACTTTTGACTTCGTTCGAGCGATGTCCCTGGCTCGTTCGAACGACAGGATGAAAAATAGCTTCTGATTGGTTTGCAGTGCTCAGGTTCAAATTGGTATATTTTTGGTACTGCGGGAAGCATTTCTGGACTGTTTGGTTTATATGCAGGTTCTTTTATGTTCCAATTGGTATTTTTCATATGAGTCCGTTTATCACACTTGATTTGATTGATATACTATTTGTGTGATTCCTTGGTTTACTAGCTACTGATTTGTCATTGCTTGATCATATTTAGCTGGTTGTTTCATTATTATCTAGCGGTTTTCAATTCTCAAATTGGTACAAATTGGTTTCATATTCTCATGCTAGATATTTCATATTGGTATATCTTTTCACCAGATTGTCTATTCGAAACAAAAAGGGGGAGAGATGTATGTGATGTAGGGGGAGATTTATTGAGCTCTATTATTGATATCTGGATTTACATATTGTTTGATTATATTTGTTTCAAATTTGGTATCATTTGTTCCTCCATACTTCACTGGGTATCTGTTTGTCTGTTTCATGTGTGTAGGTATGCTTTAGCGATTAGAGATTTCAAGACTACATCACATTCAGACAATTCATGTTTGTCGGTGCTATATATTCTAGTCCGTCTCCTGTAAATTTTTTTTTGGGTTTATGGGATGGGATTTATGCGTCATACGACTTGACGGCCCGTTTAGGCATTTCACTGGTTTGGTTTTGTCCCGGAATAGTCAAAAGGGGAGATTTGTAAGGACATAAATTTCCAATTGAGTTCCTGTATTGTTTTGACTTAATTTCGTGAACAAAACTGTGTTTGTAATATGTCATAGGGAGAATTTTATTTTATCACGATCCCACTTGGTCTATGACGTATTGAAGAAATTGAAGACGTTGCGGAAAAGCTTCAAAGAATTAAATCATGCTGAAGTTTAATTGGTGCAAGTTTAATCGTCTTCAAAGTTAATTTCATTCTGAGATCACTCAGGTATGAATGCGTATAATTTATGGTGCTCGGAATTATTTTATAAAAGATAAGGATGTTTTTTTTATAAAGAAAAATATTTTTAAATGTTTTAAAAATGTTTTAAAGGTTTAAAATACGTTTTATGATGATAAGCTCGTAAAAGAGTTTGACATTTTTGGATCTCTCTTTGGAAGAGACGTTTTGAAACAAAAAGTCAAACTTTCGCGCTGTCGTTCAAATGACATCTAATCTCGTTCGAACGAGATAGGGATGTCGCTCGAACGAGTTCCTCAAGTCGTTTGAATGACACATTTTTCGAGGCGGCATTTAAATCCTATTTAAACAGTATTTTCATCATAATTTCGTAGGTGTGCTTTCTGGAAAACAGTTTTATGAACCAGAACCTTGTTTGCACATGTTTTCTAAGGTTTACAAAGCATAAACACATCCTTAGAGTTTGCAAAGATTCGAGTTATCATTCTTATATGTTTACGTGATCTTCCTGCACCAAAGTTGTTTGTTCTACATATTGAACATCAAAGGGTTTTGCGGTGAAGGAGCGACGGACATCGTGTTCGACATCGTAGACGAATCAAAGCCATATCGGTGGACACCGAGACATACGTGGACGCGTGTGTTATGGACAGGTATCGTAGAAGACGGAATTTCTGCGTGGGCACTATTGAAGAACAGTTGAAGATAAGAAGGAGCATCAAGACCCGTGGGGATCGAGTCTTAGTGTAAGGCTAATCTGTCATTGTAAAACCATTCTTCATTGTGATTGTCTGGCTTGGGCCGTCCGAGGTTGTTTTCCCGTTTTGGGTTTTTTCCTCGTACATCTGACGTTGTGAGTATTATTTACCTTATTTTACTTGCTTTAAGCTCTAGATGCATGTTTAGGATTAATCAAGATAAAACTGGTTTAAAGTAAGAATTGGGTTTTCACAACTTGGTTTGGTGCATAATTAAAAGATGGATCTTTTTCAGAGAAAAAATAATTTTGTTTGAAACACACATATCGGGCACTCTTCAGACTTACAAAATTGGCTCGACACCCTCGCAAGCCTTGACGCTCTTCATTCCTCAACATTCCCCACAGTGATATGCAGGAGTCAACCCAGGAAGCTTCTACAACGTGTGAGTCCATACACGTCTCAGTATCCACCGATAAGGCTCAGTAACCGTCTACGAATATGGAATACGAATGCATCGCTTCTTCACCGTAACACCACACAATGCAGTCCACCCTGTGTAAATATCAAACCGAGTATGGAATCCACCGTACAAAGCTTTTTTCTATTAAGATGATGAGATAAACAAATTATGGTGCCCACAAGCAAGATCTCAAAGCATATAAGATAATGAAACTTTGATCTTAAAAGGTTTGGGTGAAACAAGGGTTTTGAAGATTTTAGATAAGTATAGGAAAGTGGTTTTCATCAAATATCACTCTAAAAATAAATGTCAGAATCCCTTTATATAAAAACACACTTTTCTAGGCAGCACATTTTGCGAGAAATCTCGTTCGAACGAAAATAAGGGTCTGTTCGAACGAAAATGCTATCTCGTTCGAACCAACTGAAAACTCATTGAGTGAACATGGCAATCTCGTTAGAACACACTTCAAACAAGTTTCGAACAACATTTTTTTTTTCTAACAAAAAAATATCGTTTGACGTTCATTGGAAGGTCGTTCTAATGATATTGACATTTTGTTTGAACGAACAACCTAAAATCGTTCGAACGACTTTAAAAAACATTCTTTTGAAACCTTTTACAAACAACTCCAAATATTTTATAAAAACAAACACCCAAAATAAAATTCCAAGGATCAAAATGTCTATGCATTCATACCTGAGATGTCCTCAAAAATACGAAGACGAAACATGGCACTAAACACGACATGATAATGCAATCTCTGAAGCTTTGCCGCTACATCTTCAATCATACATGTCATAGACTTGAAAGGTCAACATACAAATCTTGGCTTATGACTCAAAATATTTTGTCAAGAATTAATCCAATATATATAAATTGACTCAATAAAAAATTTGTCCCTATAAATCTCCCCTTTTGGATTTTCTGGGACAAAACACAAAATAAAACCCCTATGGGTCGTCAAGCTCTCTAAAAAACTCAATTTCCAACCCTAAAAGGAAAAAGTACAGACTTTACTGACACATATGTTAAGTAGTTTTGCTCACTTGTAAACTTTGACGCATATTGCAAACGTGCACATTTAAACACACCTACAAATGCAAAGAGAATATATAAGCAATATAAATATGCATAAGAATAAACTCCTCCCATGTCTAACAATCCCCGCCTTTGTAAGACGCCTTCCCCTAATATAAAGATCCCTTCCTAAATCTAAAGTGAAAGATACCATTTCTACCCCCTTTTGTTCAAGAATAGACAAAGTAGGAATACATAATAACCATTTCTCCCCCATAAATCTTATCTCCCCTAAAATGTGATAAAATATGATATCAATAAGAAATATAAAGGAAAGAATAATATCATACATTGATGTAAAATGCAACAAAACACACATGGAAATACAAGCACAAATAATCCACATAATGATCAATCAATACTAATATTGAAGTAAATATGATACCAACTTGAATACATAATAAATCGTGAGATATCAATGCAAACAGGCAACAATAGATGCCAATGTGATCATATAACATGCCAATTTGATTCAAAGATGTAGAGCATGACAAACGTGGATTAAATGTAAATGCAAAGACTTAAAACCAAAGATATCACATATATAAATATGAAAAATATACCAGTGATACACAGATACACACACATATATAGGTACGAACAACCACAAAATAACACAAAATACATAAGCTTTACACCGTAGCATAGTATCGATATGTCTGAACATATGGAATGGAGTGAAGGGGCATGGATTAAATACAAATAAAAAGACCCAATCACTCAAAAATGTTCAAGCAGTTCTATTTGATCGCAAAACTTTATCAAACTAAGATTTAGCCTCAAATGAGAGATAAAGTGAACTCAAAGAACAAACATGCATAATGCACACAAGCCTATAATTTTGATAATTCTACAAATCAATAGCATCATAATATGATAAGTGTTGATGTAAAAAACTAGATTTGATCTAATTATTTTAATCACAGATAAAAATAGATAAATGAATATAAGACAATAGATTTTTAAAATGGTTCAGCCTTATGAGAATGGACTACGTCCACTATTTTTGTATTGCTGACTGTTTGCCTAGAATTCTTGATAAGTGAGTTTACCAAAAAATCCAGAGTCCCCTTCTGATGAGGAGGTTACAATGTATTTATAGCCCTGAGGCTGTTCATGTGAATGGACAATGCGCTGTTATCTAGTAGACATATACATCTGTACGATAATAAAGATTATTTAATGCGCAGTCATCTTTTTGATTCTCTTGATTTGGATGCTCTACACGCTAAGTAGCTCGGACCGCTTAAGTTTCTCGAAGCGCTTGAGTTGCTCGGTACGCTTGAGTTGCTCGGAGCGCTTGAGTTGCTCGGGGTGCCTAGGCTGGTCGGTATGATTAAGTTGCTCGTAATGCATGTGTGTTTGCCATGTGGTTAACACATGTCTTCAGATGATTGGGCCATGTCAGCAGACTAAATTTGGTATCAACAGAATCCCCTAATGTTTCACAGTTGAGTTTGAATGAGAGTGTGGTACATTTTGTTTGAAAACTGCTTGGAATACTGGTCTTCATGGATTTTAGGAAAATTTTCCTTGTACAAAATTCCTTTTTGAGCGCACAATATCAAGCTTCATAAATATTTTGAATTTTCACGATCGCATCGATATTTGTGCCCTTTTCTTCCTTTAGTCGTCGAAAACGCAAACGTCTTTCCATGTAATCATTATTTTTCTCTATTCCCGAGGTAAAGTATTTAAGTGTGATAGAAATCCTATCGTTTTTCACTTTTCAAATTTGTATCTTTGAACTCTTCATTTTCTCTCTATCTTGAGCCTTCGTTCTTTCCATCGTTCATTGACAACTGATCTCTATTTTCTCTGTAAGATTTTCTTCCTTCCTCTTTATTTTCTTTATTCGCCATGGTTTATCCTGTTGAATCATTAGACAAATTTCGGTCTGAGTTTTCAATCCCTTCGTGGGTTATCTTGGAAGAAATTTCTAGTCCTTGTAATTATTTTTCTTTGGCTGAAGGACACTGGTTCCCAAATCTTTTTGTAGTCGAATGTGGCTTTTCTTTCCCGCCAAATCCCCTGTGTTTGGAGTTTTGCCAATATTTTGATATTGTACCTGCAAGAATAGCTCCAAACACATGGAGGATAGTTAATGGCGTACATAGGTTGAATCAACTTCATGGAACCCGTTTAGGGATTCCAGAGATTATGTATTGCTACAGATGGATTACCAGTGACAGTACTTTCTATTTAAAAAATAGGTTTTTGACTAGAGCGTTAGTTGTCAATCTTCCTGATGCCAATATGGATTATTTTGATCATGGGGTTGTGATGAAAAATTGTCAACACCCTCCATTAAATGGAGATGATGTATACCAAGGTTCTAGGTGTCCACTTTATGGCAATGGGATAGGTTGTTTTTATTTTTTGAAATCTTGTTTTCTTTGTATTTGATAAAATGCATCATTGACATTTGATTTTTGTTTATTACAGTTGACAGTAAAAGAAAACCTCGAAAGGAAACTGATGTTAATATAAAGCATTTAAAACTTATCTGGATCTTGCACCAGTCTGTTGCTAAGGAGCATATTAGATATGCTTCTTACTTGTTGCAATACAAGAGCTACACTTCATCTTTCACTGCTCGTCCTCGTCCAGTTGTGGTTGATCTTGATCAGGTACCAGCCTCTGAGACTAGTGTGGAAGGTTCTTCTTCTGAATCCAATATTCCTATCACTGATCTGATGAAGAAGAGAAGAGCTCCTGCCTTTTTTGACAAGTCTACCTCTGCCACTGTGGAGGCAAAGAAGAGTAAACAAGATGTCCCAGAAGAAGGGACAAAAACCATAGATGTTCCCCCTCCTGCTGCTGCCAAGAAGGCTGGCGAGAAGCCCCTTGTGGCTCCGAGCAAGACTGTTGTTGTTTCTCCTTCAAGTGATGTTATTGTCATATCACCAATAAAGACAGCGTCTTTAGTTGAAAATGCTCCTGCTCCTCTGAGGAGATTAAAGAAAAGCTCTTCTGAAAAACCTGCCGAACCTATCTCTCAACCTTTAAATGTTAAAGGTAGTGTTCCAACTTTTGTTCCTCCGAGCTCTGCTGTGGGCTTGGTAAAATCATGGACTATCCCAGAAGTCCAAGGCCTTGAAGATACTCTTTCTCGTGAGAGAATTACTACTCTAGCTGCTCAACACATTGCCTCAGTAAGTATTTTTAGACTGAGTCTTTTATTTTATAATATTATGCTCATATATTGACTTAAAGCTCTTTCTTTTCAGCTGGTGACGTGTTTCAACAGCATTTTGAAGAAGGATGAAGCTATCAAGGCTTCAAGATCCTCGGGAGGAGTAAAGGAAGCTTTTGTTGGGCTGACTCAATCTTTTAAAGATTCTCGTCAAAAGTACGAGGAAGATAAAGTTGTTTGGGAGAAGCAATTCAAGTCCATTGAGCTAGACAGACATCAAGCTGTGAATGCCTCCAAGGAGTTGGAGAATAAGTTGAAGGAGTTTGAATAGATCAATAAGGAGCTTGAGGCTAAGCTCAAGTCTGCTGAAGAGAAAGTTGTTAAACTTCAAGATCTTGAGCGACTGAAAACGGAGCTGGAGAAAAAGTTGAAATCTACCGAGGAGCTTCTTAGGGAAAGGGCCTCCTCGGAGAAGGCAAAAAGGAAGATTGCAGTTAAAAAATCCTTCAGTGCTGGTTGGGATAAGGGCTGGAACAAGGGCCTGGCTGTCATGTCTTATCAAATGGAGTATGCAGGTGTTAATTATTTTAGGGATGGATGGGTTGCAGCATTACAGGAGCTGAAAGTTGTTGAAAATTCTGAGTTATTTTAGTATCACACTCATGGCCCTCCTCCCTCTCCTGGATAAGAAAAAGAGGATGAAGCTGCTTCAGATGAATCTTCTATGATGATTGGAGATCAGGTCCCTACTGTTCCTGTTGTTCAACCTTTTGAGCAACTCCAACCAACCAGTACTTCTGTCGAGCAACTCCTCTTATCCTCCGAGCAACCAGCCCCTTCCTCTAAACCTTCTGAGGAAGTCGTAGGAAACAAGGAGAAGGTGTAAAGTTATTCGGGTTTTTTATTTTATTGTTCTCTTAAATGTAACCTGGAACTATGTATCTCTTCTTATGATGAATAAAATTTCGAACTTTGGTTGTTTGTCTTGAATTTCTCTTTTATTCTCTTTGTCTGCATCATTATTGATTCTTTTCATTTATTCTCTTTGCTATTTTATGGCCAGGATGGAGCTCTTATCAGCTCATGACACAGAATTAATGAAGAAATGCAATGACTATTTTAAAGTTGGTCATACAGATCTTAATGAGGCCCAGATAATTGACATCCTCGGATCAGGTGCTTCTGATCGAGCAGTTGAAGCTTACCAATACCTGAAGTGCTTGCTTGATCGTTATGTTGCCAACAATGTGGCCTACTATGAGATGATTGAAGATCTCCAAGGAACGATCGAGGAACTTCAGCAGCAGTACAAAGAGTCCTCCACACTTTTGCATCAAGGATACGAGAAGAAATATCAGCAATTGAGTGCTGACAAAGGGTATGATAAATTCATCTCTGCCCACGAGAAGAAAGAGAGTATTCCGAATCTTGAAGTTGAAGAGCACATGCATATCGCTAAGTTGTTGGAGCAGGAGAACATTACTTTGCAAGAAGAGATAAAACAACTCAAATCTGCTGCATCCTCTTCGGGAGCCTTGGTCCCTGTTAATGATGAAGGTTTTTCTTTCTTGGAGGTAGAAAATGCCAACTTACGAGATGAGTTGGAAACTTTAAAAAGAACTAGACCCTCCACATCTACTTGTGGACGAGCAAGGGCTGGTAGGGTTTCTATTGAAGAAACGAGAACTCAATCGGCCTTGGAGAATTAGGCAGTTCAATTGATGGCGAAGAATCAAGATTTGGCAGAAATGTCCAAGAAGATTCTGAATTTTACTGACCAACTTTCTTCCCAGAGTTCTGTTTTGGAAAATAAGGAAATTCTGGTGAAGAGTCTCCAAGAGAAATTGGAGAGGTTAACCTATCAGTTCCATAAACAACCCAGAGAATTTTGGATGGCTGGGTATAATGAAGCCCTTTACCATCTTGATGCTCGGATCCAACGGACAAATAACGAGGGGTACAAGCAAGGGTGGTTGAATGCACTGTGTGTGCTAAAATTGGAGCAGGGCCACTACTTATGAGATTATTATGACCCTGGAGTGCTTAATTTACCCGTGCCTCCTTTTAAGCTTGACATTAGTTGGATTCCTGCCCGGGAAATTCCACAATGCTTGATCTCCAAGTATCTCGCGATTACAATCTTCATGAAAACTTTGAGATATCTCGCCCAGAGCACTTGCTTGATCGGCCCTCCGTGATGAATGTTCGAATGCTGCGAGATCTAAATTTTATAATTCCCCTTATGCATTAGATGATCCTCCTGCTGGGGTAGAACCTGTATCAAAGGCAGAAGGGAAAAAACCAATAGAATAGGGTTTTTTGTGTAACGAAGTATATTTTTCACATCGTATGTAATTCTACTTGATCTGAATGAAGAAATTTTTAGTCTTTTGCCATTTTATTTACTTCTAAATAATTTGTAGAATGTCTTTGCTTGTTGGTTGGTAAATATATATGTATATATTATACTTATCCCATTTCTTGTTTAATTATAGTGACTTGTGTAACACCCCGCATTTTTCATGCATGAATTATTTAATTAATTCGGGAATTGAAAATTACTTGTGAGTCGTAATTTAATTGAATTAATTAGGGAAATTTTATTTAAATATTAATCGAGGAGTAAATGGTTAATATTTACGGGAAGTTATTTACTAAGTGAATAGTAATTATCTAAGCCATTTCGAGTATTAATGACAAGGTATGCACTTATCTCAACCGGGAGTCGGTATAGACTAAAGGGGTGAGGGGATAAATATTTTTATAAATTAATTCGAATGCCAATTCTGAGTGTACGATTGAGTCCGGATGGGCCGAGATAGTCGGAAAAGTGTACCCGGGGGTAGTAAACAGGTCACGGGGAGTTTTTAGACATAGCCGGGCCCACACGGGGGCATTTGGGTCACTTGGGCTTGGCCCATTAGGCAAAAAACGGGATTAGGTAAATTAAGGAATTGGGAGGAATAATAAAACGGCTGATAGAGTTTTAGAAAAGGCTAAGTGTATTAAGGAACCCTAATAGCAGTTAAGGGCAGCTTTGGGATCACTTGAGAGCCAACAAGGATCGTCTTCAACCTTGGAAATTCATCTCCGAATCAGACACTACGAAACCTAAGGCAAGTGGATAACTTGCAATAGTATTGAATCTGTTTTGAAATTCATATTCATGTGATGTGTTTGATAAAAATTCGTTTTGGGTGTTCATGGCATAAACATGAGGCTCGAAAAATAATAATCTGATTTACGAATTTGAATGAGGATTCTGGTAGAAATCTGATATTATAAATTGATACATATCTGGTAGGATGATATCTGGATAATTAGAAACGAATTTGGCGAAGGGATTTGGGATGTAAATGGGTAAGGAATTAAAGATGGATATTTCCCCAAATTTAGAAAGTGTAGTTAATGGACGAATTAATGATGTTGGTGGACATTCTGGAGGTCCCTAATAAGGTTTCTATCATGTATTAATGATAAGAGGGCTCAAGGTTGCTGGTAGAGAAAACTAGGGTTTGAGAAATTTCGTCCATGGCTGATTCTGTCTTCGCAAAGAAGACGAAGACCTGCTCGATCGATCGATCGAAGGTCTGGGGTCGATCGATCGAAGGTTGGCAGATTTTGGCAGCTTTGCCCAGTTATGTATATAAAAGGGAATTTATATAATAATCTTTATGTAATTAATTATTGATAAATTAATACATGAGTTTAAACCTAATTAATCATGAGTAAAGTTAATTAGAATTTGAGGGGTTTTTGGGTGTCACGTCATGATTAAAAAAATTCGGAAGTCGGGAATTTAGACTCGGGTGAGGTTATTTCGGACTACGAGAGTAAGTCCAATTTTATGGTGGGGGCGACACCAAAGGTGATTTAATTAATTAATGTGCGAATTAATTAATAATTAGGGTTGGACCATAAACTCTTAATTTTAAATAGGCTTGTGTCACGGATTCAGTACATGGTGTAGCCGGGACATTTTATATTTTTATACATATATATATACGGAGTGTGATAGTATATATATATAGTGTGGGCATTAATATCAGTGATTGAATATTATTAGTGTATACTCTAGTGCTATAGGGGGAGGTTGCGCGTAGTGGATGAATCCTCTAGCTTGAGGAGTAGGGCGAGTATAATTCCAGGTCATAGCGTCCATTATATGGGTGAGGGGCATCTCACTTTCAGGGAAGGAATATGACCGCCTCCAATTCGTATGTTAAACTAAGTTAGTGAGCGAATCTAACTTGGATAACTAGGTTACGTGAATACACCTAGTGGGATAGCACTTGGGAAAATTTATATTTTGTGAGTATTTTTACTCGGTCGAAAGTTTGTATTAAATGTTATTTCAGTATGTTTGTGAATACTGTAATATGATTAAATATATAATTAGGTAAATAATTATATATGGGATAATTAATACATAGTGAAAAATGTATTATGTGCATAACAGGTGTGAATATTATATGAAATTAAAAGGAGTAATGATTTAATTAAGTTTGACGTTTATAATAACTTAAAAATCATGAATTAAGGCATACTCGGTTAGAGTAGGTAAAATTCAAGGGTTTAAATAAGCATTGGGTCAGGAGCGTAGGACCTAGTAAATTAAATGGAAGCGTTAGTAGTGCACATTAGAGGAGGGGTGAGGAAGTCCTCAAGAGAGTGCGGCACTAACTAAAATATGAAGCGCATGCATATTTATTTATTACTGCAAGTTAATCATTTGTTAAATGTTTTCAAATGTTTTTGGGTACTAACCCTTGCTATAAAATTCTTTTAAAAACCTTTTAGGTGTCCAACCACAAGGGCGCCAAGCTTGACTCCATTCCAGGTATCCTTTGCTGCAGCACATGTGGATGTTGCAGGGTTTTGATAGACGCCTCCTTCTTTCATTCGTGTAGAGACTCTCTAGTAGTTATCTGAGCTTGTCGCTCACAGTTCATTTATCAGTATTAGGCTTGTTGAGATGTTTTTCTGATATTTACTTGTATTGGATATTTGGACCGATGGTTTATTCGGTTAGGTGTTTTATTTGTGGATGGTTATTTTAATTAACTGTGATTGTGTATTATTTTATATTCCACATGAGTTTTATTTAATTAATTGAAAGATAAAAGTTGCCACCAGTCTACTTTTCTCACTTAGGTGGTTAGTAATTATAAAAAAAAAGAGACGACAGTGATGCTAAGAATGGACCAACTGAGAGACCTTTTCTAACTTGATTTAGGATTGATCACCCGGGATTAATTAGGCGGGGTGTCACAGATGGTATCAGAGCATCAGGTTCTAGTGTCCTTAGGATCTGTGCGGCTTTCTACGTTTCAGTGTAGCACTCGTTTGTTATAGAGCCCTATTATTAGGACTGTTGATTCATTTTCCGCTTGTGAGATATCATATTTCTGCTGTGTATATTTTTGTGTAAATTGTGTACTTATACAATTCAATCTATTTCAGATGCCAACGAGGAGACTGAGAGTGGAGAGGGCCGAGGCTAGGGATGAAATCAGGGAGGCTCATCAGGAGCCACAAATACCGCTACCACCACCCCCACCCGAGTTGATTTTCACTACTCAGGTGGCAGTGATAGTGGCCCAGGCGGTCGAAACAGCAATGAGAGCTATGGCAGCTCACTTTCCACAGTCCCAGGCACCGCCTCCAGTGGCACCAGTAGTCCAGGCTCCAGTGGGGCCACCGTCTTGGCAGAGAGTTAGGGAGACCTTTCAGAAGGGTCACCCACCTGAGTTCCGGGGTAGTACAGATGTGATAGAGGCTTGTGACTGGAAGAAGAACATTCAGCGCTATCTGCGCATGCTAGAGTGTACCGAGGTACAGAAGCAGATGCTTGCTACCTTTCGTCTATCAGGGGCAGCCTTACAGTGGTGGGAGTCAGTTACCACCGCCGGGGAGCGAGACTTGATGCCGATAGCAGAGTTTTGGGTGCGGTTCGACCGCAAATACTTTCCACCAGCAGTAGAGACTGAGATGAGGAAGAAATTAAGTGATTTAGTTCAGGGTGACCGATCAGTGGCAGACTACGAGGAAGAATTCACCTGTTTGGCAAACTTTGTGCCAAATGAGGTGAGCGATGAGGAGCGGAAAAAATCGAGGTTTATGGACGGTTTAGCCTGGCGAATCAGGCAACACTTGATTGGGAATCCGGCGTTAGTAACGTATACAGACGTCGTTAATGCCGCACTTGTACACTGCCAGGACCATCGCTTCCATGCGAAGGGGAGCAAGCGAACAGGGGAGCCAAGCCAACAGGGCAAGTCTGTTACTAGTAGTGACACAAGTGGTACTCAGCAGCAGGCGGGTAGTCAGCAAGGGAATCAGGCTAAGAAGTTTAAGCCTGGTGGTTTCCGACAGGGAGGATAGGGGTTCAGGCAGGGGCAGCCGGGACCGAATCAGCAGTAGCAGGTTCCTCAGGGCCATCAGGGCCAAGGGAACAATGGGGGAGGCCAGCAGGGCCAGGGCCAGCCGCGTCAGGGCCAACGATAGGGGGATGGTCAGAGACGCTGTTTTGTGTGTAGCCAGCCAGGACACTTCAAGAGGGAATGCCCACAGAGGGGCAGAGGTCAACAACAGGAGGCCCAACAGAGGCAACGGGGGAAATTACCACCAGCAGCACCAGCCCCACCTGCCCCACCTCAGCAGGGGCAGATGCACTACGGACGTGTGTATAACGTCTGGGATGTTCCTAATCCCCCGGCGCAGCAAGCACCGCCAGCAGTTGAGGGTATGTTTCTCATTCATGGTTATGAGGGTAGTATTCTTTTTGATATGGGAGCATCACATTCATTCATTAAATTAAATTTTGCTAAACGGGCTGGACTACTAGAGACCGCGGGAGGTCTTCGGATGTGTGTAGAGTCGCCAGTTGGCAGCGGGGCTACGATTCACTCGATTTGTCGGGGTGTGGACATTTTGATCAGGAGACTTAGTTTAGCAACGGACCTACTAGTGTTAGATATGGAGGGGTACGATGTCATCTTGGGTATGGATTGGTTGGCAGGTTATCGGGCGACGGTGGATTGCTACGAAAGGACTATCGTGTTCTCCATTCCAGGGCAGGAGATGTTCTTAATAGCAATGCCACTACCCGAGGGAGGGTCACGCACACACTTGTATTACATTGAGGAGGAAACCTCACAGGAGGTGGCTATTCCGTTGGATTCAATCCCAGTGGTGAGAGACTTTGAGGATGTGTTTCAGGAGATACCAGGGTTACCACCTAGCAGGGAAATCGAATTTGTGATCGATTTAGCATCGGGGACGAGGCCAATTGCTCGGACCCCATACCGTATGGCCCCTTCAGAGATGCGTGAGCTGAGGGAGCAGATTCAGCAGCTTCTGGGTCAGGGTTTCATACGACGGAGTACATCACCGTGGGGTGCACCGGTGTTATTTGTGAAAAAGCGAGATGGCTCACTACGGTTATACGTGGACTATAGAGAGCTGAATGAGGACACGATACGGAATAAGTATCTGTTGCCTAGGATTGACGACCTATTTGACCAGTTGAGAGGGGCGTCTTATTTCTCTAAGGTCGACTTAAGGTCAGGATATCATCAACTACGTATCCGAGAGGAAGATGTTCCGAAGATCGCTTTCCTATCGCGGTATGGATCTTACGAGTTCAGGGTGATGCCATTCGGACTCACTAATGCACCAGCAGTGTTCATGGACCTCATGAACAGAGTATTCAGGGAGTTTCTCGATCAGTTTGTTATCGTGTTCATTGATGACATCCTGAGCTACTCGCGTACCGATGAGGAGCACGCAGAACCTACATATAGTGTTACAGACATTACGGGATCACCAACTCTATGCCAAATTCGGTAAGTGTGGATTTTGGCTACGGGAGGTCTAGTTCCTTGGCCACGTGGTGTCAGACCGGGGTATTACGGTGGATCCAAGTAAAGTATCGACGGTGAGGGAGTGGGGACAGCCCACGACACCGACAGAGGTGCGCAGTTTTTTGGGGTTGACCGGTTATTACAGACGGTTCATCAAAGGATTCTCAAAGATTGCGAGCCCTTTGACGAATCTTACCCGGAAAGGGGTACCTTTCACTTAGAATGATCACTGTCAATTAGCCTTCGACGAGTTAAAGGACAAGTTGACATCTGCACCGTGCTTGCATTGCCGAAAGGAGGATTAGAGTATCGGGTTTGCACTGACGCATCCTTACAGGGACTTGGGGGTGTGCTTCAGCAGGAGGAAAGGGATATAGCTTATGCGTCCAGGAAGCTAAAGCCCCATGAGAAGAATTACCCCACTCACGACCTGGAGTTAGCAGCAGTCGTTTTTGCTTTGAGGATATGGAGACATTATCTTCTGGGGGAGCAGTTCATGTATTCACGGATCACAAATCACTTCAGTATCTCTTCACTCAGAAGGATTTGTTTATGAGACAGAGGCGATGGCTAGAATTCATGAAAAACTATCAGTTTGATATTCAGTATCATCCTGATAAGGCTAATGTGGTGGCAGATGCATTGAGTCAGAGGCCGACTGGGGAAATATCAGAAGTCTGGAAAGCGAAGTGGAGAGAACTTCGATACGAGGATGATGTAGCCAGGGCTTGCATCTCAGCATTATCCATCACACCCGAGATCATTATGCGGGTTGTGAGGGCTCAGGCAGAGGATCAGACCTGCCGGGATAGGGTGAGCCAGTTGCTAGCTGAGGGAGTAGAGGGCTACTCGATCAGCTCGGAGGGAGGCTTACGCCATAATGGGAGGTTGATTGTGCCAGAGGATGCGGAATTGAGGCACGCTGTTATGACGGAGTCTCATGGGTCGAGATTCGTGGTACATCCTGGTGGGGATAAGATGTATCAAGATATGAGGAGGCAGTATTGGTGGGCAGGGATGAAACGGGACATAGCAGAGTTTGTTTCGAAATGTGCCACGTGTCAGCTTGTGAAAGTTTACCATCAGAGACCATCAGGGATGCTACAGCCACTTGAAATTCCTGTGTGGAAGTGGGAGAGCATCTCTATGGACTTCATTACAGGGTTACCGACATCACAGAAGGGTCACGATTCCATATGAGTTATTGTGGATCGGTTGACCAAAGTGGCCCACTTCCTATCGGTTCGCACAGACTTTGAGACGATGCGTTATGCACAGCTATTCATAGCGGAGATTGTTAAACTGCACGGGGTACCGGTTAATATTGTGTCGGATAGGGACAAGATCTTTGTGGCCCATTTTTGGCAGAGTTTTCAGGAGGCCATGGACACGGAGTTACGTTTGAGTACAGCCTATCACCCACAGACTGACGGGCAGACCGAGAGAGTCAATCAGATGTTGGAAGATATGCTCAGAATGTGTATACTAGACTTTAAGGGAGGTTGGGAGAAATATCTTCCTCTGGCAGAGTTTGCGTATAATAACTCTTACCAATTCACGATCGGCATGGCACCATTCGAGGCATTATACGGGAGACCTTATCGTTAACCCGCTTGTTGGTTAGAGGTGGGGACAACAAACTGTTGGGGACGGAGATTGTTCAGGAGACATCTTCCAAGATAGAGCTGATCCGAGGGAGGATTCGGATAGCTCAGGATAGGCAAAAAAGTTACGCTGATGCTTCACGGAGACACGTGGAGTTAGAGGTTGGGGATCAGGTATTGGTCAGGGTGTCCCCCATGAAAGGGGTGATGAGGTTCGGCAAGAAGGGTAAGCTAGCACCGAGGTACGTGGGACCTTTCCCTATTATTGAAAGGGTGGGGCCTGTAGCCTACAGGCTAGGATTACCGGAGCATCTTCAGCGGATACACAACGTGTTCCATGTAGCATCGCTGAAGAAATATCGCCGGAGTGAGAGGGTCTTCTCGTACATTCCACTCGAAGAAATTGATTTGCAGCCAGACATCTCATATGAGGAGAGGCTGGTGGCTATCCTAGACCGTAGCGAGCGGAAATTACGATCCAAGGTTGTTCCACTAGCTAGAGTACAGTGGGTCATCACAACATTGATGAGTCTACCTGGGAGCGGGAGGAGGATATGCGGGAGCAATATCCAGAGCTTTTCATCACAGGTATGACCTAATTTCGGGGACGAAATTCCTTTGTAAGGGGGGAGTATGTAACACCCCGCATTTTTCATGCATGAAATATTTAATTAATTCGGGAATTGAAAATTACTTGTGAGTCGTAATTTAATTGAATTAATTAGGGAAATTTTATTTAAATATTAATCGAGGAGTAAATGGTTAATATTTATAGAAAGTTATTTACTAAATGAATAGTAATTATTTATTTAAGCCATTTCGAGTATTAATGACAGGGTATGCACTTATCTCAACCGGGAGTCGGTATAGACTAAAGGGGTGAGGGGATAAATATTTTTATAAATTAATTCGGATGCCAATTCTGAGTATACGGTTGAGTCCGGATGGGCCGAGATAGTCGGAAAAGTGTACCCGGGGGTAGTAAACGGGTCACGGAGAGTTTTTAGACATAGCCGGGCCCACACGGGGGCATTTGGGTCACTTGGGCTTGGCCCATTAGGCAAAAAACGGGATTAGGTAAATTAAGGAATTGGGAGGAATAATAAAACGGCTGATAGAGTTTTAGAAAAGGCTAAGTGTATTAAGGAACCCTAATAGCAGTTAAGGGCAACTTTGGGATCACTTGAGAGCCAACAAGGATCGTCTTCAACCTTGGAAATTCATCTCCGAATCAGACACTACGAAACCTAAGGAAAGTGGATAACTTGCAATAGTATTGAATCTGTTTTGAAATTCATATTCATGTGATGTGTTTGATAAAAATTCGTTTTGGGTGTTCATGGCATAAACATGAGGTTTTGAAAAATAATAATCTGATTTACGAATTTAAATGAGGATTCTGGTAGAAATCTGATATTATAAATTGATACATATCTGGTAGGATGATATCTGGATAATTAGAAACGAATTTGGCGAAGGGATTTGGGATGTAAATGGGTAAGGAATTAAAGATGGATATTTTCCCAAATTTAGAAAGTGTAGTTAATGGACGAATTAATGATGTTGGTGGACATTGTGGAGGTCCCTAATAAGGTTTCTAACATGTATTAATGTTAAGAGGGCTCAAGGTTGCTGGTAGATAAAACTAGGGTTTGAGAAATTTCGTCCATGACTGATTCTGTCTTCGCGAAGAAGACGAAGACCTGCTTGATCAATCGATCGAAGGTCTGGGGTCGATCGATCGAAGGTCAGCAGATTTTGGCAGCTTTGCCCAGTTATGTATATAAAAGGGAATTTATATAATAATCTTTATGTAATTAATTATTGAGAAATTAATTCATGAGTTTAAACCTAATTAATCATGAGTAAAGTTAATTAGGATTTGAGGGATTTTTGGGTGTCACGTCATGATTAAAAAAATTCGGAAGTCGGGAATTTAGACTCGGGTGAGGTTATTTCGGACTACGAGAGTAAGTCCAATTTTATGGTGGGGGCGACACCAAAGGTGATTTAATTAATTAATGTGCGAATTAATTAATAATTAGGGTTGGACCATAAACTCTTAATTTTAAATAGGCTTGTGTCACGGATTCAGTACATGGTGTAGCCGGGACATTTTATATTTTTATACATATATATATACGGAGTGTGATAGTATATATATATATAGTGTGGGCATTAATATCAGTGATTGAATATTATTAGTGTATACTCTAGTGCTATAGGGGGAGGTTGTGCGTAGTGGATGAATCCCCTAGCTTGAGGAGTAGGGCGAGTATAATTCCAGGTCATAGCGTCCATTATATGGGTGAGGGGCATCTCACTTTCAGGGAAGGAATATGACCGCCTCCAATTCGTATGTTAAACTAAGTTAGTGAGCGAATCTAACTTGGATAACTAGGTTATGTGAATACACCTAGTGGGATAGCACTTGGGAAAATTTATATTTTGTGAGTATTTTTACTCGGTCGAAAGTTTGTATTAAATGTTATTTCAGTATGTTTGTGAATACTGTAATATGATTAAATATATAATTAGGTAAATAATTATATATGGGATAATTAATACATAGTGAAAAATGTATTATGTGCATAACAGGTGTGAATATTATATGAAATTAAAAGGAGTAATGATTTAATTAAGTTTGACGTTTATAATAACTTAAAAATCATGAATTAAGGCATACTCGGTTAGAGTAGGTAAAATTCAAGGGTTAAAATAAGCATTGGGTCATAAGCGTAGGACCTAGTAAATTAAATGGAAGCGTTAGTAGTGCACATTAGAGGAGGGGTGAGGAAGTCCTCAAGAGAGTGCGGCACTAACTAAAATATGAAGCGCATGCATATTTATTTATTACTGCAATTTAATCATTTGTTAAATGTTTTCAAATGTTTTTGGGTACTAACCCTTGCTATAAAATTCTTTTAAAAACCTTTTAGGTGTCCAACCACAAGGGCGCCAAGCTTGACTCCATTCCAGGTATCCTTTGCTGCAGCACATGTGGATGTTGCGGGGTTTTGATAGACGCCTCCTTCTTTCATTCGTGTTGAGACTCTCTAGTAGTTATCTGAGCTTGTCGCTCACAGTTCATTTATCAGTATTAGGCTTGTTGAGATGTTTTTCTGATATTTACTTGTATTGGATATTTGGACCGATGGTTTATTCGGTTAGGTGTTTTATTTGTGGATGGTTATTTTAATTAACTGTGATTGTGTATTATTTTATGTTTCGCATGAGTTTTATTTAATTAATTGAAAGATAAAAGTTGCCACCAGTCTACTTTTCTCACTTAGGTGGTTAGTAATTAAAAAAAAAAAGAGACGACAGTGATGCTAAGAATGGACCAACTGAGAAACCTTTTCTAACTTGATTTAGGACTGATCACCCAGGATTAATTAGGCGGGGTGTCACAACTTGTCACTCTTTGGGCCTAAGCAATGGAATGATTTGCATCCCATGTTCCTGCTTAGTTGTAGTAATCTCGTATGGATTACCATGTTGCCTAGACAGTGGATGCCCCGGGAGGTCATCCAGCTTCTTGCCTAGTTTGGTACTAACCAATCGGAGTTGATTGTAATAGGTTTACCTACCAACCGGAGTTGGTGGTAATGATTTCCCGACCAACCGAAATTGGTGGTAATTAGTTCCCGACCAATCGGGGTTGGTGGTAATTGATTTTTATCCGACTGGAGTTGATGATAATTGATTTCCGACCAACCGGAGTTGGTGGTAATTAATTCCCGACCAACCAGAGTTGGTGGTAGTTGCTTTGAATTTGACAATTGCTCTGAATTTGGTAATTTCTCTGAATTTGGTGTGTAGTGTGTAGCACTAATATATTCCGAAAAAAATTCAATAAAGAAAGAAACTGGGTGAAACATCACTTTATTCATACTGAAGAAATTGACATCACTTTATTCATACTGAAGAAACTGCATTACATAGGAATTTCAATTACTGATAATACTTGCGCAGATGCTCTGCATTCCATACATTCTTGAATTCTTCTCCTTCCTGGGTTTCAATCCTATATGTCCCTGGACGAACAACTTCTGTTACTCTGTAGGGTCCATGCCAGTTGGCTTCCAGTTTGTTGTGCTTTTGGATCACTTTCTTCAACACATAATCCCCTTCCTTTAAATCACACTTCTTCACTCTTTTATTATAGAATAGAGTTGTTCGTTGTTGATATGCCGCATTCCTGATTGCTACTTCTTCCTAACTTCCTCAAGCATATCTAGGTCTAATCTTCTCATCAAATCACTGACATGAGAATTAAAATTAAGCACCCTATTCGTGGGTAGACCCAATTCAGCAGGTATGACAGCCTCACTCCCAAATGCCAGCATATATGGAGACTCTCCAGTTGCTGTTCGTGGTGTGGTACGATAAGCCCATAGTACAGAATGTAGCTCGTTAATCCAATTTCCTTTTGCATCATCTAGTCGTTTCTTCAAACCATTCATCAGCGTTCTATTTGTCACCTCAGTTTACCCATTGCTTTGGGGATGGCCTGGTGCAGAATGGGTCTTCAATACATTGGAATGACGAAAATACTCAGCAAACTCCTCGTTATCAAACTGGGTTCCATGGTCAGTAATGAATGCATGTGGGAGACCATATCTGTAGATAATATTCTTCCAAATAAATTGATAGACTTTGTCGTATGTCATATCAATGAGAGGCTCAGCTTCCACCCATTTGGTAAAGTAATCCCTAGTAACCACGAGGTATTTAAATCTTCCCCTGGTCGTTGGAAGTGGCCCGACCAAGTCTATTCCCCACATGGCGAATGGCCAAGGAGACGTGATGGGTGTTAACAATGCTTGGGGAGTTCTTCGGACAGAAGAGAAGCGTTGACATTTATCGTACTTCTTGGCATAAGCTACACAATTAGCTCTCATCGTTGGCCAGTAATACCCCTGCGTTGTTATTCTCTGTAAAAGCGTCCGACCTGCTACATGGTCTCCACAAGATCCTTTATGAATCTCTTCGATCAAATCCTTCAATTCGGAGGGATGGACACATCTTTGCATCCCCGCTATAACTCCTCGTCTATATAAAATGCCATTGGTCAATACATAACGAGCAGCTTTAAACTTCAGTTTCTTGGCTTCTAGTTTATCAGTTGGTAAAGCCCCTTCTTTAATATAGGCCCTGATGGGATCCATCCAAGATGGTCCCAAGTCAAGAGCAATGAAGTTCATCATCAGATCTTCGTTTATGCTCCGACCAGTCAGGATTTCTATTGGAATTGCTCTTCGTAGCTCGGTGTGTGTGGCTGATGCTAACCGAGCTAGGGCTTCTGCTCTTGCATTCTCCAATCTGGGTATTCTAAACAACTGAACTGCAGTAAAACTTGATACCACGTCCATTGCTTTTACATGATACTTGACCATTAATTCTCCTTTTTCTACATACACCCTCAGAATTTGATTTACGAATAACTGGGAATCACTGAATACAACGACCTGCTCTGCCTTCATGGTTTTAGCCAGATTTAAGCCCAAGATCATAGCTTCATATTCAGCCTCATTATTAGAAGCTTTAAATTGAAAGCGCAGAGCATACTCCATATCAATCTCATCCGGACTGTTAAAACAATCCCTGCTCCACTGCCTGTAGTGCATGAAGAGCCATCCACATATAAATTCCATATAGGTACTTCATTATTAAACTCTTGATCAGACAGAATTCCTCGATGGAATATTTGGTGCTTCCTTTTATCCTCCTTCGGTGCTTCTCGCTGCTCGTTGATCATCTTCTCTTACTCGTCTACCGATGTGAGTTGGTCGGGGTTAAAATTTGATGATCATGTAACATCCACGGGTTGGTCTGTATTCAACTCCTGTTCTTCGGAGGCATCTTCTCGAGTAAACTCTGCGATAAAATCCTCTATTGCCTGCCCTTTGAACGACGATCTAGGCTCATAAACTATATCATATTCACCAAGTTCTACTGCCCAGTACATCAATCTTCATGATTTCTCCATTTTATGCAGATCTTGTCTTAATGGCATATCGGTGTACCCCACTATAGTATGGGCTTGGAAGTATGGACTCATCCTTCTGCTTGCTTCGATCAGTGCTAGTGCTAATTTCTCCAACCTTGGAAATATGATTTCTGCTCCTCGGAAAGCCTTGCTAGTGTAATAGACTGGTTTTTGTACTCTATCCTCCACTCTTATCAACGCCGAGCTTACTGCATTTTCTGAAACTGCCAGGTACAAGTATAGTTTTTCTCCCATCACTGGTCTAGATAACAATGGAGGTGTCCCCATATATTTTTTCAACTCTTGAAAAGCCTCCTCGCATTCGTCATTCCATTCAAAAGTTTTTCGGAGTGTTGTGAAGAATGGGAGGCATCTGTCAGTTGCTCGTGACACAAACTTATTAAGTGTTGCAACTCGTCCTGTGAGACTTTGCACTTCCTTCTTCGTGGTTGGAGATCGTAGCTCCAATAGAGCCTTGATCTTTTCAGGGTTCACCTCAATTCCTCGTTGGTTAATAATATATCCGAGAAACATGCCTTCTCGTACTCCAAATATGCATTTGGTGGGATTCAGCTTCATTTAATATTTTTCTAGTTGATCAAAGGTTTGACCTAGGTCAACTAGATGATCAACAGCTTTCTTGCTCTTCGTAAGCATATCATCAACATAAACCTCCATGTTATGACTGATTTGCTCTGCAAACACCTTATTCATCAGCCGCTGATATGTCGCACCTGCATTTTTAAGTCCAAAAGGCATAACATTATAGCAATAAGTTCCCCTTGGGGTGATAAAAGAGCTGCTATTCATCTGCCAAACAGGAGAAACGCGAAGAATCCAGAAAGAAGACTACTACTTACCAAGTGGATGAAATAGAAGATGCAGAGATTTAAACGTTAGATCCTAGAGACGAGTCTCAGCTCGTAAAGGGACAGGTCATGGAGGCTACCGAAAATATCATTCTGGACGACGGGTATCCAGAACGAACAACTCAAATTGGTGCATCACTGGATGTATCGATAAAACATGAATTGATAGCATTTCTAAGGCACAGAAAGCAGACTTTTGCATGGAGTCATGAAGACATGCCAGGGATAGACCCAAGTTTCCTGTGTCACGAGCTTAATGTGAACAAGGAAATCAAGCCAGTGAAGCAGCGAAGAAGAGTGTTCAGTCCTGAGAAGAACCAAGCCATACATGAAGAAGTAGAGAAGCTATAAAAAGCCTTTTTTATTGAGGATGTCAAATATCCTAATTGGCTAGCAAATGTGGTGATGGTAAAGAAGAAAAATAACAAGTGGAGGATGTGTGTAGACTTCATTGATCTTAACAATTCATGCCCCGAGGTAGCATCCACTAGTTGATTGATTCGGGACAGAGGAAAATGATCCTTTGGTCATGCCTTATTAAGATCAGTGAAGTCTACACACATCTTCCACTTGTTATTTTTCTTCTTTACCATCACCACATTTGCTAGCCAATCAGGATATTTGACATCCTCAATAAAAAAGGCTTTTTGTAGCTTCTCTACTTCTTCCTGTATGGATTAGTTCTTCTCAGGACTGAACACTCTTCTTCGCTGCTTCACTGGCTTGATTTCCTTGTTCAAGTTAAGCTCGTAACACAGGAAACTTGGGTCTATCCCTGGCATGTCTTTATGACTCCATGCAAAAGTCTTCTTTCTGCGCCTTAGAAATGCTATCAATTCCTGTTTTATCGATACATCCAGTGATGCACCAATTTGAGTTGTTCGTTCTGGATCCTCATCGTCCAAAATGATATTTTCGGTAGCCTCCATGACCTGGCCCTTTACGAGCTGAGACTCGTTTCTAGGATCTAACATTTCAATATCTGCATCTTATATTTCATCCACTTGGTAAGTAGTAGTCTTCTTTCTGGATTCTTCGCGTTCCTCCTGTTTGGCTGATGAATAGTAGCACTCCCGAAATACTTTTTGGTCGCCTTTCACCACTCCTACTCCAAAGTTAGTTGGGAATTTTAAACATGAATGTACAGTAGATGGTACTGCTTCGAACTTCTTCAGACCTACCCTTCCCATGATGATATTGTAAGCTGATTGGACATTTTTATCCATTACGAAAAAGCGTACTCTTTCTGTTCGAAAAGCAGGCCATGTACCGATAAGCATATCCAACTTGACCGTTCCAAGTGGAAAAACCTTCTTGCCAGTGAAACCAAGGAGGGGCCTATGATATGGCTTCAATTGGGCTAGCTTCAGATTCAAACTGTTAAAGCATGGTAGAACATGATATCTGTCGAGCTACCATTATCCACCAGTACTCGTGAGATCACCACTTCCTTCATTCTCATCTTAATCACCAATGGGTCATCATGAGGATATAGTACACCTTCCAGGTCGTTTTTAGATAAACCAATGACCAGTTTGTCTTTATTCACCTTCCTCGGTCGATCATCTTCAGCCAGATTTATTCGTTGAATGTATGAGCCAGCTTGAGCCTCATTGAGGTAAGCTTTTCTCTCCGCAGTCAGATCTCCGCCTCCTGCATCTCCACCTGTAATAACATTACATTCAAATGATCTGAAATGGATTGAAAATACTTCACGTTCTGGCTACCTTGGTCTTTTGGGGATGTTGGGGTCATCTTCGTGATCATCTTCGTGATCTCTCTTCTTGTCTTCTTTTGCTCGACTAGGAGACTTAGATCTTTGCCTTCCTCGGTCGCTGGTCTTTCCACCATTTTGGTGATCAACATACTTAGCCAATTTTCCTCGTCTGATGAGTGCTTCAATTTCATTCTGGAGAGCTATGCAACTTTTGGTCGTGTGACCATGGTCTTTATGGAACTCGCAATATTTGGACTTATTCCTCTTGTCAGGATCTGCCTTCATTTTTTCTAGCCAATTTAGCTCCTCGTTGTTCTTGATCTCTTCCAGAATGTGGTTTATATCTACCTTCAGAGGAGTATAATTTCCAAATTTCTTTAACTATTCAAGCGCTTGCTTCGCTTTCGACTTCCTATTGCCACCATTATTCTTCTGATCCTTCTTCTCAGTCTTGTCAGCCTCGACCTTGGTTTCCTTCGTATCTGTATTCTTCTTCACAGCCATAGCTTCCTCATCATTCATAATCTTGGTTGCCTTTTCCATTAGTTCTGCCATGGTCCTAGGTGGATCTTTGTCTAGAGTATAGTACAACTTGTCTGGCAACAGTCCACTCATCAGAGCAGTAATTGTTGTTTTCTCCTCGTAATCAATAACTTCAAGTTTCTCGTTATTGAAACGAGTAACATAGTCCCTAGTGATTTCACCTACCTTCCGTCTAACACTCAGCAAGTGTGCTACTCGTTTGACTGGTTTCGCTATAAAACAGAAGTTCCCTATAAAGAGCTCTGCCAGTTGAAGGAAAGTCGCAATCTTCCCCTGAGGAAGGTTGTTGTACCATATCTGAGCTGATCCGATAAGAGTTCCTGAAAATGCCCTGCATCTCATCTCGTCTGGAACTGCATAGATGTCAGCATCAGCTTGGTATTGTTCTATATGAAGGACAGGATCAGTTTTTCCATCATACTTAGGCATCACCTCAGGAGCTTTGAAATTTGATGGTGTGGGAAAATTCACAATTACCTGTACGAATGGTGTCCCTTGGACAAAAGTTCTTTGTAGAGGATTCTTGGCCTTACCATTTCCCCTAATCTGTCCTCCAACCTTTGAATAGAGCCTTTCCATGCATCGTTTCCCACCTCGGGCCTATTTGTTCGAGCAACTGATCGCGCTGAGTTTTCCTCTTGGGATCTTTCATTCTGGGCTGTTAGTCGTGATTGCGCAAAGCCTTCTCTTAGATCGGATGGTCGTTGAGAGTTCCTCGACGCAATCCTAGGAGGACTAATATTCCTCCCAAGGCCCAAATGATCAAAAGGAGAGACTCTACTCAACCTTTCTAGAGCACTAGTCCTTTCTGGAGATAGAGTGAAGTTTCGTTAAGAATTTATACCTCATACCGAGTAAGTCCGACCAGGTTGATAAGAAGGATCATTAGATCTCTCAGTACGATACGATTCGGTGCGTCTAGATCGATATTCCTTAGGGAATAGCTTTCGCCTAGTTCGCAAAGAGGGTAAACGGGTATTTCTCTGAACACTTCGTTGTCCTGATTGGGCTGGCACTCCACCTTGAACAGTTTGTATAAGTTGACGCATGGTTGAAGCCCTTATACTTTTGACTCATTTGAGTCTAGACTGTATAAGAGCTCATCTAGTTTGGAAATTGTGACAAAATTGTGTCCATCCTATAAACCAAAGAGCCTCAGAGATTGGTTTGCTTCTTCTCTTATCCATCTTGTAATGATCCTAAGACTATAGCCATCACTCACACACTTAGAATTTAATTCTTGCATATTATATTGCACCCTTATGTGTATTAATGTGGTGAGTGTGTTCTAATCCCTCAATTTAATTTTTATTAATTTTTTGGGAATTTTAAACATATTTTAAATTAGGTTTTATTAAATTAAAACTTGAATTAAAAAGTCTTGGGGTTAATATCTAAATATGTAATGTTGTGATTTTTGGCATAAAGTTACTTTGGGTAGGAACCGAAAGCGCCAGAGAATCCAGGGTTGGGTTTGTAATTAGTTTGGGACGCGCGATTGCCTTCGTCCTATGGCCAACACTTATTGATCTCTGATTGGACAGAGCTGTGTTTCTTTACTGAGACAAAGCCTCGCATGTTTACAGCCCTTGGATCATCCCTTATCGATGGCCTGCATGTCTCCTGAGTGAATCCCTGTGTAAACCCTTAAGCCAATCACAGCCAGTTTAAACCACCGTCTGTTGTGAGCCCTTAGATTGTAGTCAAAGGAGCTTGACTCAATCTCAGCCCTTGTTTTTGAACGATGGTCTGGAATCTTCTTCCCTTCCTATTTAAGGGCCTCTCATCTCAGCCTTCGAAAGCTTTTGCCATTTTGAAAAGTCTCAGAGTATAGAGAGAGAGAGAGAAGAGAGAGGAGAGAGAGAGAGAAACCAGAGCCAAGTTAGAAACCCTAAATTCGTCAAATCCTTCTTCAACCTAAACCACTTACCTCTCCAAAAACACCATAACCAAATAAACACCATCCTTAGTGTTTCTTGAGTTTATGAGAGTTCGAGTTGAGTGATTTCTGGGTTGCTGAAACCTTTTGTTCAAAAAATCTTATTTCCAACTTAGACACTTGCTCAGATCTTGTTTCTGTTTCAATAGAAATCATAGATCTGAAGTTTTTCATGTCACAACACACTTAGTTGCATTTTATTTCTCATCTTGAGAAGTTCGTTGTTGATTGTTTTCTGATTAAAACATTTTCTTACTTCAAGATCAACAATAGATGTTTTTCTGTTTCTGTTTTTACAAAACTTAACCTGACCTAGTTGGATTCGCACTTGGAGGGTTTTCAATCTTCTAAATATTTTCAAAATAGATTGAAAAAGGTCTTGTACGATTTCTTAAGCAAGATCTCCGTGGAATCTGGGTTATTTTGAAAGGTCAATAGGTTTTTGGTTTTGTAAGAAAGAAAAATAACAATCTCACTGCATATAGACTTTATATGTAATTTGTTTAGGATTGTTTGTAAATATAAGTGTGTGTGAGTACATGCATGTGTTATAGAACACGTTTCACAAACATCTTCACACTACATACACTGAAAGTGTTGGCTATAAGATTTGGTGAACATAAGTCGACGTAAAGTGCTGAAACAAAGAAGAGTTGACAAACTGAGAAGACTACATCAACAATCAAGATCTGCAGAAAAGTTTAAGGACGCCAGAGGGTATACTCCTGAACTTGTATAGACTTGTTATTGTGTGCATGTTAGTTAAATAGATTGTAACTCACATATTTGTTTTAGTGATATTTTCTTGTTTTACTCCGTAGAGGGAGTCGTGGATGTTTCCTCAAGGTTGAGGTTTTACCACGTTAAAAATCCTGAGTATTAATATTTCTACATCTTCTCATCTCATTCTGTTGTGTGCTGAGTTTAAAATATTTTAAACTGTTTACTAAAACTTGTTATCAAATCTTGTCCATATCTCGTACATAATTTTTGTTAACACATCTTGTGTTCAAAATCTTTTTGATTTAAGTAAAGAGTTTCTTCAACAAACTTTCGGAGTTGCTTAAATAGTTTATTTTTAATAAACGGCTTTGGCAACGCTATTTCAATTGGTATCAGAGCTTTTGGTGAACTTTTTTCAAAAAGATCCTGAGTTTCTGAAACTGTTTTCTCAAAATCAATCATGGACAAGAAAAATGAAAGATATGGTAACTTTACCAGACCTCCAGTCTTTGATGGAACCAATTTTTCTTATTGGAAAGTAAGAATGATTGCTTTCATTCAAGGAACCTTGGGAGATGATGTCTGGGACATTATTGAAAATGGATACTTTTATCCTACTATACCAGCCACTGAAGGAAGTACTGAGAGGGTTAAGAAAATATTAAGTGAGTTTACTCAAGAAGAGAAACAAGTTTCTCGCAATAATAATAAAGGTAAGAATGCTATATTTATGTCTATAAATGAACATGAGTTCAAGAGAATCTCATCTTGTACCACTTCTAAGGAAGCATGGGATACCTTGATTACTGCCCATGAAGGAGACTCTAGGGTTAAGGCTGCTAAAACTCAGATGTTAATTCAACAATATAATTCCTTAATCATGTCTGAATCTGAGTCTTTTGATGACTTCTATATGAACCTGACTGATATTGTCACTAAACTGCATGCTAATGGTATAACTTATGATAGACAAGAAATTGTGTCTAAAATTCTGAGATCATTACCACAGAAATTTGACAATAAAAGATATGCTATTGAGGAAATGTGTGATATAAATCTCACTCCTGAATTACTCAGTAGTAAATTAAGAACTGTGGAAATGGAATTGGAGTTTAAGAAACAATTGACCCACACTCATAGGAAACATACCAATTCCAATCTTAGCTTTACTTCTAAGATGACTAAGCCTGAGTTAAACACTCCTAGTAATGATTCTGATGAGGACTGTGAATTAGAAAGTCTAGATAATCAGATTGCCCTAATGACAAAATAATTTAAGAAAATTGTTAAATTCAGAAACAGTATTGCAAATAGACAGGGCAAGTCTAATTATTCAACTCCTTCAAATCACAAGCCTCATGAGAAACCTCATGACAAACAGAACAAGGACAACACAAGACCTCACAGAGACCTCAAGAAGACTGAATGCTATAGATGTGGTAAACTAGGACACATTGCTCAAGACTGTAGAGTTAATTTAAATACCCAAAACAAACACTCTAGAGCCAACATCTGCAAAACCTGGGATGACTCAAGTGATTCTGAAAATGAGGAACCTAAGACATCTGATGGTTTTGATCCTTGTTTATCCTTCTTTGCTAAAATCATATATAATGATGATATGCCTGTGCTTGATATTGAGGATGAGCCTAGTAATTCTAGTTCTGTTATCTTGAATCATACTTTAACTGGTTTAGATGCTTTACTTACTGAGAACTTTAATGCTTCTTCTTCGGGGTGTGTGAGTCAAAGGGGAATCGATACTGCTGATGTCAATGGGTGCGTGAGTTTAAGAAATGAAACCTTAGGGGTCACTTCACACACCTCACTTAGTGACTCAGATAATGATGATCTCCCAGATATACACACTCTATATACTAAAACTCTAAAGAAAAGCACTAGACTAGAAAAGATTGTGAAAGATCTTACCAAAAAGCTAGAGGATCTAAGTCTGATGGTAAAACTGAATGCTGAAGAGTATACTACTCAATGCATGTCTCATGAAAGTGATATCAAAGTGTTTGATGAAAAACTGAAAACTTTGACTGAAGCTAATGAAATTCTGGAGAAAAAATACAAAGGGACATTATTAGAATTGGAACAAACCAAAGAAAAGACAGCAACTGTTTTTAAAAAGTTTACAAAATTTGAAAACAATTCTAAATGTTTTGAGGAATTCGTTGCTGAATCTAAAACCAATTCTGATGATCGAACTGGTATAGGGTTTTGCCCCATTTTGAAGACACAAACAAATCATGCTGAACCTATCAAATTTGTGTCAGAAGGCAAAAGACCTATAGAAACATGTCCAGACTTTCATTCTCTAAAAACTGAGTTTGATCATCAAAACACTAACACTGGAAATGCAAGTTGCTCTAAGCATGAAAGTTTACCAAAGGGAAAATATGTATGCCCCCCAATTAGGAAAAGTGAACCTGCCTTCAAACCTGTGCTACCTAGGAATAAAATTCAGCCTCAAAATCTCTCAAAACCTTTGTTTAGAGACTTTCCTAAGGTAAACCCCATTCTGAGCAATCTTTATTGCTCCTATTGTGATATATACGGACATTCTTTCGATAACTGCTATGCTAAGAGACTGATTAAGCCTATCTACAATACTTCCATGTATCAAAACTTTAACTACTCTAGGAGGAGTCGTAACAACTATGTCCTTCCCAGGCCACCAGACAAAAACTCCAACTATAGGAATAGAAAGACTAAACCTAAAAGGACATTTACTAGAAGGATTACCAGAAAATTTTCTAAATCAAATGCTCAGGAGTTTAAATTTACTCAAAATCATGCGCAAAATGTTTTTCAACAAAAATCTAATGCTCGCAAATTTTATCAAATGAGAGCAAACAAGCGCAAACAGAAAACCAGATCAATTTGGGTTAGAAAAGATGATCTAGTACCCCAGATGAAGTGTAATATTGTTGTTTCTGCTCTAAAAGCTGAACTTACATCTTCTGGTTGGTATTTGGATTCTGGATGTTCCAAGCATATGACAGGTGATGATACAAAACTTTTAAATAAAACCCACTTTGATGGTGGAAAAGTTGTTTTTGGTGATGGAGTATCATCCCAGATCATAGGCAAAGGAACTCTTAAAGAAAAAGGACTTCCTGTTCTTGAAAATGTTCTCTTAGTAAAAGGTCTTAAGGCTAATTTACTTAGCATTTCGCAATTTTGTGACTCAAACTATACTGTTACCTTTTCAAAGAATAATTGCAAGATTTTAAATGAAAAGGGCGAATGCTTAATTACAGGATTCAGGACTCCTGACAATTGTTATACTGTCATGTCTAGTTCTGAAATCTGTAATGTTGCCAGAATGGTTGACAATGAGATATGGCATAACAGAATGGGTCACATTAATTACGAAAATTTGAGTAAATTGTCCTGTCAACAAATAGTTAGAGGAATACCAAAAATTAAACCTATTCATAACATTGTCTGTGGTCCCTGTCAAGAAGGAAAAATTGTTAAAGCACCTCATAAAAGAGTTAAAGATATCCTTACCTCTAATCCGTTAGAACTCATCCATATGGACCTAATGGGTCCTTCTCAAACTGTTAGTCTCTGTGGACACAGTTATATTCTAGTTATGGTTGATGATTTCACCAGATTCACTTGGGTAGCTTTCTTAAAACAGAAATCCGATACTTTTCAAACTTTTTTAAAGATTCTTTTACGGATTGAAAATGATAAAGACACTCAAGTGAATAGAATCCGAAGTGATAGAGGTGGTGAATTCAAAGACACTGGTATTGTAGAATATTGTGACTATAATGGTTACAAACATGAGTTCAGTGCTCCTAAGACCCCTCAACAAAATGGTATAGCTGAGAGAAAGAATCGAACTCTTCAAGAGATGGCACGTGTCATGCTCCATGCCAAGAACTTACCTAAGTATTTTTGGGTAGAATCTATTTGTACAGCTTGCCATATTATTAATAGGGTCTATCTTAGAAATAATTCCAAACAAACCCCTTATGAACTTTGGTACAATAAAAAGCCTAATCTTAAGTACCTTAGAACCTTTGGTAGTACCTGCTATGTGTGCAAAGATAGGGAACACTTATCTAAATTTGAGAGTAGGGGAGATAAAGCCATATTCTTAGGTTATTCACCTAACAGTAGAGCTTATCGAGTGTATAATCTTCGCACTAAGACCTTAATGGAATCCATAAATGTAATTGTTAGTGACACTACTGTAGAAAGCAAGACTAGTGAACTAACTATAGAAGAAGAGTCGTCAAATATTTTAGAAAATGACTCTTCTGAAATAGATAATTCATTACATATTGAGTCACCTGAAGTACCTAACTGGGTTTCTAAAGATCATCCCATAAACAACATAGTTGGTAACCCTAGTGAGCCAGTACGTACAAGATCCCAACTTAGAAATTATGCTCTTTATGCATGCTTTGTTTCTCTTGTGGAACCAAAGAATGTAAATGAGGCATTGAATGACTCTCACTGGATTTCTGCTATGCAGGATGAACTTTTACAATTTGTCATTCATGATGTATGGTATCTTGTTCCACGTCCTGATCACAAAAAGGTTATTGGTACTCGTTGGATTTTCAAAAATAAAACTGATGAAAATGGGATGATAATTAGAAATAAAGCTAGACTAGTTGCTCAAGGTTATTCCCAAATAGAAGGACTTGATTTTAATGAGACGTTTGCTCCTGTTACTCGTTTAGAATTAGTTCGTCTGCTTCTTGCTATAGCTTGTCACATGCATTTTACCTTATATCAAATGGATGTTAAATCTGCGTTCCTTAATGGAATACTTGCCGAGGAAACCTATGTAGAACAACCTAAAGGGTTCATTGACCCTAGTTATCCTAATCATGTATTTCGGTTGAAAAAGGCTTTATATGGTCTTAAGCAAGCTCCTAGAGCTTGGTATGAGCGCCTGTCCAGTTTTCTGCTGGATAAAGGTTTCAAAAGAGGTGGAAATGACCAAACCTTATTTGTCAAACATTTTGGCAAACACATTACTATCACTCAAGTCTATGTAGACGATATCATATTTGGATCCACTTATACCTCAGAAGTAAAATCTTTTGCTGAAATTATGAGTAAGGAATTTCAGATGTCCCTTATGGGGGAGTTACAGTTCTTCCTAGGTCTCCAAGTTGTTTCTTTCGCAGACTAAGTACGCATTAGAGATAGTTAAAAAATTTGGCCTCGAGAGTGCTAAAAGTGCTAAAACGCCTATGAGTACTACAGAGAAATTATCTAAAGATGAAAATGGAAAGTCTATAGACTCTACTTTATATCGTAGTATGATTGGCACATTACTCTATCTGACTGCCTCGCGTCCTGATATCATGTATGCTGTTTGTGTTTGTGCGCGTTATCAAAACAACCCAAAAGAGAGCCATTTAAACTCTGTTAAACGCATAATTAAATATGTTAGAGGCACTCTAAATTTAGGAATTTGGTACACGAATGACACACCGAGCACTATTATTGGGTACACTGATGCTGATTGGGCTGGTTGTACTGATGATAGTAAAAGCACTTCAGGCGCATGTTGTTATATTGGTAATAACTTGGTAGGATGGAGTAGTAAAAAACAGAACTGCACATCTCTCTCGACTGCTGAATCTGAATACATAGCCGCCGGTAGCTGTTGTGCCCAATTATTATGGCTTAAACAAATGCTAAGTGATTATGGTATTCTAGAACCCACACTTCATCTCTATTGTGATAATCAAAGTGCGATTAATATTTCTAAGAACCCAGTTCAACACTCGCGAACTAAGCACATTAAAATAAGACATCACTTTATTCGTGAATTAGTTGAAACCAAGGAATTAGAAATCAATTATCTTCCTACTGATCTACAACTTGTAGATTTATTTACCAAACCTCTTGATTATAATAGATTCATTTCTTTACGTAAATCTATTGGTATGATTTGTATTGAGTAAATACCTGTTATATTTTCCAAGTTCCTTCCCTTTGTCCATTTGAGACAAAATGGGGGAGAAATTTGAGTCTACTGCATATACTAAAAAGCTTGATCTTAGTAATTCTTTGCAGGTATTCTTCTTGTACAGTCATTCTTTATTGTAATAATAGGATGTTAAACTGTATATAGTTGAGTTATGTAATTTTTGCTTTCTAGGATTTGGGTAGATAGAACTTTTATAGGAATAGGATTTTCTTATTTGTTGTCACCCTACGAGTTCTAGATGACTCAAAGGAGATTTTGTCTCATATTTCCAAAGGGGGAGATTGAAGCCCTTATACTTTTGACTCATTTGAGTCTAGACTGTATAAGAGCTCATCTAGTTTGGAAATTGTGACAAAATTGTGTCCATCCTAGAAACCAAAGAGCCTCAAAGATTGGTTTGCTTCTTCTCTTATCCATCTTGTAATGATCCTAAGACTATATCCATCACTCACACACTTAGAATTTAATTCTTGCATATTATATTGCACCCTTATGTGTATTAATGTGGTGAGTGTGTTCTAATCCCTCAATTTGATTTTTATTAATTTTTTGGGAATTTTAAACATATTTTAAATTAGGTTTTATTAAATTAAAACTTGAATTAAAAAGTCTTGGGGTTAATATCTAAATATGTAATGTTGTGATTTTTGGCATAAAGTTACTTGGGGTAGGAACCGAAAGCGCCAGAGAATCCAGGGTTGTGTTTGTAATTAGTTTGGGACGCGCGATTGCCTTCGTCCTATGGCCAACACTTGCTGATCTCTGATTGGACATAGTTGTGTTTCTTTACTGAGACAAAGCCTCGCATGTTTACAGCCCTTGGATCATCCCTTATCGATGGCCTGCATGTCTCCTGAGTGAATCCCCGTGTAAACCCTTAAGCCAATCACAGCCAGTTTAAACCACCGTCTGTTGTGAGCCCTTAGATTGTAGTCAAAGGAGCTTGACTCAATCTCAGCCCTTGTTTTTGAACGATGGTCTGGAATCTTCTTCCCTTCCTATTTAAGGGCCTCTCATCTCAGCCTTCGAAAGCTTTTGCCATTTTGAAAAGTCTCAGAGTATAGAGAGAGAGAGAGAAGAGAGAGGAGAGAGAGAGAGAAACCAGAGCCAAGTTAGAAACCCTAAATTCGTCAAATCCTTCTTCAACCTAAACCACTTACCTCTCCAAAAACACCATAACCAAATAAACACCATCCTTAGTGTTTCTTGAGTTTATGAGAGTTCGAGTTGAGTGATTTCTGGGTTGCTGAAACCTTTTGTTCAAAAAATCTTATTTCCAACTTAGACACTTGCTCAGATCTTGTTTCTGTTTCAATAGAAATCATAGATCTGAAGTTTTTCATGTCACAACACACTTAGTTGCATTTTATTTCTCATCTTGAGAAGTTCGTTGTTGATTGTTTTCTGATTAAAACATTTTCTTACTTCAAGATCAACAATAGATGTTTTTCTGTTTCTGTTTTTACAAAACTTAACCTGGCCTAGTTGGATTCGCACTTGGAGGGTTTTCAATCTTCTAAATATTTTCAAAATAGATTGAAAAAGGTCTTGTACGATTTCTTAAGCAAGATCTCCGTGGAATCTGGGTTATTTTGAAAGGTCAATAGGTTTTTGGTTTTGTAAGAAAGAAAAATAACAATCTCACTGCATATAGACTTTATATGTAATTTGTTTAGGATTGTTTGTAAATATAAGTGTGTGTGAGTACATGCATGTGTTATAGAACACGTTTCACAAACATCTTCACACTACATACACTGAAAGTGTTGGCTATAAGATTTGGTGAACATAAGTCGACGTAAAGTGCTGAAACAAAGAAGAGTTGACAAACTGAGAAGACTACATCAACAATCAAGATCTGCAGAAAAGTTTAAGGACGCCAGAGGGTATACTCCTGAACTTGTATAGACTTGTTATTGTGTGCATGTTAGTTAAATAGATTGTAACTCACATATTTGTTTTAGTGATATTTTCTTGTTTTACTCCGTAGAGGGAGTCGTGGATGTTTCCTCAAGGTTGAGGTTTTACCACGTTAAAAATCCTGAGTATTAATATTTCTACATCTTCTCATCTCATTCTGTTGTGTGCTGAGTTTAAAATATTTTAAACTGTTTACTAAAACTTGTTATCAAATCTTGTCCATATCTCGTACATAATTTTTGTTAACACATCTTGTGTTCAAAATCTTTTTGATTTAAGTAAAGAGTTTCTTCAACAAACTTTCGGAGTTGCTTAAATAGTTTATTTTTAATAAACGGCTTTGGCAACGCTATTTCAATGGTTTCTTGCATGGCCGTTTGGCCTTGGGCTAAATTAGCCATTATTCCAGCCAGATCTGAAACATTTGGGGGAATAGATGGATTTGGAGGGATCCCAGCGTTTCGATTACTGGATTTCGGATTATCGGCCATTGATGATGAATTATTTTGGTGAAAAACGTTAAGTACAGTTGTTTCCCATAGACGGCGCCAATCTGTTGATGTAAAAAACTAGATTTGATCTAATTATTTTAATCACAGATAAAAAAAGATAAATGAATATAAGACAATAGATTTTTAAAGTGGTTCAGCCTTATGAGAATGGCCTACGTCCACTATTTTTTTATTGCTGACTGTTTGCCTAGAATTATTGATAAGTGAGTTTATAAAGAAATTTAGAGTCCCCTTCTAATGAGGAGGTTACAATGTATTTATAGCCCTGAGGTTGTTCATGTGAATGGACAATGCGCTGTTATCTAGTAAACATATACATCTGTACGATAATAATGAGTATTTAATGCGCAGTCGTCTTTTTTATTCTCTTGATTTGGATGCTTTACACGCTAAGTAGCTCGGGCCGCTTAAGTTGATCAGAGCGCTTGAGTTGCTCGGTACGCTTGAGTTGCTCGGAGCTCTTGAATTGCTCGGGGTGCCTAGGCTGCTCGGTATGATTAAGTTGCTCATAATGTATGTGTATTTGCCACGTGGTTGACACGTGTCTTCAGATGATTGGGCCATGTCAATAGACTAAATTTGGTATCAATAATAAGCATAACTATGATTCATTGTGCAAACCCGTTTACCTTCAACTATAATACCTCAAAAGCTAAACAAATATCATATTTTTTTCACTCAATTTTTTTGAAGATACCATTTTTGAAAATCAACCAAATAAATATATTGGCCTTTAATCTTTTCTTTATGCCTCTCATTTTTTAGGCTCTTGCCAACACTGACTTTCCTACAAAAGAGATTTGCTCCTTTGTATCCCTTTCCTGTACACCCTCATATTTTCAATAAGAATCAACATACTCACAGGAAACGTCAAATCCCCTTTAGACAACAAATATGTAGATGACAAGATTGACGGTAGAACATCTCACTTATCTCAAATATAACATGTGAAGTTAAAATTCAAAAGAGCACGTACTTGTGTGTGTGGAGGCATATACAAAGTGAATCCATCAAGAAAATCAAAGTCTAACAATTTGATGCAATCATGATTAAGAACAGTCTAAGCATTGAAAATCATAATCAAATGTCCTAGCCACATGTAAACATGGAATGAAGTGGATTCAAAGATAAAAATATGCCACATAAAAAGTGTAAAACTAAAATGCGCATAAACCAAAAACCTTTTAAAATATCTAAACATCTTTCAAAATGATACTTTGAGTGCAATTAATCACAATAAATGAATTTTAGAAAGTAAGTAATGGAGGAATATAAAAATGCCCACACAATACAAAGATATATGTGGTTTGATAATTGCCTATTCCACGGAGAGGTTTATGAGGTTTATTAAAGTTTCTCAAAGTTCAAGAATTACATCCCATTTGACCCTAGGGTGAGGGTTCTATTTATACTGGTGTAAAGTGGTTGAGTTATTTAAGGAACTCCATGGGTTGCTATTGGCTCGTGTGATAATTCCTGATTATCTCATCCGAGATTGTTCGTAACTAACTAAGCCTATCCATATTTGAATTATAAGCGTTTGTATTTATCCACGTGATAAACGTTTGTGTTAATCTCTTTATTACTGAACTAGACTATGGCAGCGTGGCGGTCCCATTGGGCCTGCTCGGATCAGTCGAAATTAGGCTTTTATGGTTTGGACCCCACAATTCCCCCTAAAATTCTTGGCCAAAATTGGGCTAGAGTTGGGCCAAAGAATTTTTAATTTCTTGTAAGCCCAAAGAATTGACCAAATAATACTGAAGAATGTTAGTTGGTAGTTTCATAAATAGTTGGAAACCGATGGGGGTATGCTGGTCATTAGGAAAAATATGAACTGCCAAGAACTAACTCTCGAGATTCGTTCCATATGATTGCCTTGTACGAAATTCAAGCATCATATGTTCAAACTCTATACCCATCACTTTACTTCTCCTTCTTTCCTCAAAAAGACTTTGAAGTATCCTGTATGCGTTCTTTTCCCTTGAAGTTTTTCATTGCTCCTTCTTGTACTTGTTATTTACAATTTTCTTCTGCATTCTTCTCTTTCTGATAAAAATGTCAAACACTCTTCATGGGAAAAACTTAGAAGATTTTAGGAGAACCTACTCCATTCCTCCCTGGGTTAAGATTGAGTGTGCCCCTATACTAAAAAATGCCATTGCATTGAATGAGGAACAATTGATTCATACCTTAGACATAGTATAAGGATGATTGACCTTTCCCCCAAACCCACTTTTCTTGGAGTTTTACGAATATTTTAGGGTGGTCCCAGCTCAGCGTGCCTTCAATACTTGGCATATTCTCAATGGGATACACAGAATCAATGAGATGTATGGGACCAACCTTGGTATCCAAGATATCAAGTTTTATTACTCTTAGTCTCACACCACCGATGGTCTTGTACACTTGAAGGTGAGAAAGGCCAATAGGGTCCTGGTGGTTAACCTCCCGAATTCCAATAAAAGAAATTGGGATAAAGGTTTTATTGCCTAAAATTAGCAACATCCACCTCTCCTCGAGGGCGAAGAATATGTTGGGTTCCTATGCCGAGCTTGGGGGCGATATAGGTTGAAACATTTTCTTCATACACTTGTTTTTTCATGTTCAGAACTCTCTTTTACTAATAGAATTTCTCTTTCTTACTTTTGTGCAGCTCGCTAGAAGAAAAACGAGCCCCCTCTTGCCCACATAAACTGGGTTGAATTACGATTCAATGGCCCCCCAGAGAGAGAGTGTTGCTGATCGAGGATGATAATGTGGATGGTAGCCCCTCCTCTCCCAAAACGAAGTCCTTGAAGAGGATTGAAACTAAAAGCCCTAAGGATAATGACCAAGAGTCTTTAGGGAGAAGAAAAAGGAAAAAGTTCCCATGGTCCCCCATATCTCCAAAAGGGATGATCTCCCCCTCCTGCCAGGTCTTCCCATACTGTGTCTGTGGCCAAGGATCCTTCCTTGGCCCTTGGCCTTTTGAGGGGGTTGTGCTCGTAGCTGATCATAGGCAACTTAAACAAATTGCCCCTGAGCAACTTATAACCCGTTCTTCTCAAACTTTGTCCATGGTAATTAAATTTCCTTTCCTTTTTCTCTTTACATGTTGTTGCTATAGGCTCATATAATAGTTGCTTTGTTTCTCTGTTTGCATTTCGTAGCAGAGTTTGTCCAACTCTTGGATGGTCTCCAGGACCAGTCCAAGGCCAATGATAAGCTTAGTAAAGCTCTGAGAAAATGACAAGAGGCCATGGCCAATGTCTAAAAGGACTATGAGAATGAGAAAAAGTCCACCAAAGCTACCATGAACGCGCTAAAGATCGATAATGATAAGATCAAGATTTAAAACTCTTAACTGAAGGCCAAGTAATCTCGGTTGGCCAAGGGGGTTGTAAATGCGGTGTGATATCGATTGCTCGGTGAATTCATAAATTCCAATTAAAAGCTTATTTAATTAACTATCAATTTTTTATCCAAATTAATTAAACCCTAACACATGCATCTATATGTATAAATCATGCAATCGCAAACAAACATAAATTGCTGACACACAAATTTCAAGAAAAAAACCTTTCGGGTAAAAACCTTTTTATTTCACTATGAAGAGCAAATTGCAACTTACATACACAATGAAATTTGCATTGAATATTTCATAGAACACTCACATAGGCCTCAACCTAGAATCAACAATGGATTGATTACAACAAACCCACAAGAACCACAACTCTGTCTTCAGCAAGAAATACCCTCAAGAATCTCCGAGTGACCGCAATCGTAGTCAACCAGCACCTCCCTCAAGAGACACCAAATCAACAGTAAATAGATCTTCCCTACTAGAGAAACTTAACCAAATTTATGTCTTGGGTTCCAAAACAATTGGAATGATTTGTGAATTGAAAAACAAAGTTAAAAACCCTTAAATGAGAAGACAAAAATTCTGCAGTTTGCAGTTTTCGTAGATTGAAACTCTCAGGTCTTCTAAAGTAAAACGAACTCATTTAACAGGTATTTATAAAAAAAATAAGTCGGAAGCTTTGTTCGAACGACAATGGAAATTCGCTCGAACGACATCAAATGTCGTTCAATCCAGGGATTACGCAACCTATCAAACGAGGTAAGAATACCAAAATAGTAGAATGTTCTTTGATGAGATGGATCAAGCGACCTTCAAATGAGCTATCACGTAAGATGATCTATCGCTTGAAGTTGTCGTTTGAACGACTTTGTCCTCTCATTTGAATGACATTGACATATCGTTTGGATGACGTCAGCGAAAAATTATTTTTTGTTAAAACTCCACCTCAAGACTTAGAAAAATTATTTTGACTAAAAATGACGCCTCAGATGTTTAAAAACATTTTAGAAAAATTATCCCAACACTTTAAATGAACCATTAAAGGACTTAAACACAGCCTTAGTAAAATTTATCTCATAGAGGCTATTCTGTTAAAGAATGTTAATATTCGTATTCGTCTTGATGCATGAATGAGCTTTGAACTTTCTTCGACATTTGTAGCAGTATACGACATACTTTAATGTAAACGGACTATATTAAATATGTCCTTACAAATATCCCCATATTTCTATGCCGGTACAAACTAATAACATCCGAATTATCAAATCAAATGTCTTATACAAATCTAATACCCTCCCATGAACCCAAAATTGAAAAGGTACTAAAAATGTAAGTCTTTAAACTTTCTTTTAAAATCTTTAACTTGAAGTCTTAAAATCTCTATCTTTTCTTTGTTATCATCAGGGTGTGCAAAATAATGATCATCAAATCTGGTACCTACACACATGAGATAGGAAACAATACCTTTGTGATGTATCGAGTTTAAAATGAGATAAACATAAATCAAAACAATAAAATCAAATAAATCTCAAATCTTCCCCATAATTCAAACTCCTACATTCATAATTCGTTCTCCCCTTTTTTATTTGTTTGAAATAAACAAGGAAGAGAATAAATAAAAATAAGCATGGTGTGTCATGACAAGCAAAGCAAATCAACTACAATCATCCAAAGAAAAATTTAAAAGATTTCGCCAACTATTTTTTATTTTCAATCAAATTTTACAAAAAAATCACACCAGAATTTACACTAAGATAACCAAATCGTGGATACGGAATGAATGGGTGTAAACAAATTCGATAGGAAAATCAATACAATCAAACATAACATATTTGCACGATGAATATGGAAACTCCTAACGAATGACCTCAAAATTGTCCTTAGTTATCAAAAATATAAATATATATGACATCGACTCAATCTAATAGACACATCAAAGTCTAAAATGATTTTCACACCAATAACATCTAAAACTATGTAATGATTTTTCAAGACTTTGTCAGGATGTGGAAACCCATTTAAATTTTCCATCCAAACTCCCTATAATATATTCATGTTTCTTTTTCTAGCTCTTTTGAGGTTTCTATTTTTCTCAACTTAGAGAAATCCTTTTTAGAAAAATTTTCTTTTTATTGACTTAATTTTTTCTCGAGCTCTTTTAAACGGTGGCTTTCACGGCGTGATTATTATTCACTCGGAGCCCTTTCCCATGAACACTCATAATTTATTATATTTAAGCAATATCAATCCTCAGGTAGACAGTTCTTACATGCACTACTTTCATTGTCAAGTTTTATCGCATTTGGTTCGTTTTAAAGACAGGATTGAGATGGAAACACTTTGACCAACATGTGATAGACAAGTACAATAATCAAACAAATTCGTCCAAATATGCATTAAAGGAGACTAAGATCAAATGTGTATAAAGTAATCTCAAATTACATCTTAATGACTCCAAACATTATAAAGCACAAAAATGAAATGATGATGCATCTCATATCACTATCAAATAGACACATGGATATGGAATGATGTTGTGACTTGGTCATCCTAAATGTCCATCCATAAACGGTGTAAAACAAAATACAAAAATCTTTTTATCTTTTTTCAAAAATTTTATCAAAATAAAATCTTTTTGGCCTTTTCAATTTTTTCTCAAAAAAATGGAAAATCTTTTTGTATTTTTCCAAAAAAAAATTTAAAAAACTCTTTTTATTTTTTTCCTTAAAAAAATATCAAAAACGGACACACTACCCAACTTAAAACAAAATTACCCGAGGTGTCCTCTCTTCTTACAGTGGGTGCAAACATATACGGGCTTAGGAACACCTCTCCTAAATCGTTTAGGACGCTCTCTCCTATCGTGTAACGGATGCCTAGGTGGCTTGGGTTTAGAACCATATGGATCTATAACAAACTCGGGAACCAGCTCGGGTGCTACGTGGGAAGTAGATGCACCATCATTACCTATTCCTAGTCTCTCAACAATACCCAAAGCGGGATCGAGGAGCATCTTTCCTACCTTCTTAGATGTGTCCTCAATAATGACCTTTACCTCCCGGGCTCATTCGAGATCTCTCTCTAGTTGGACCACACGGGCTTCAAGTTCACTCTTTTTTTTACCTACGAGGATCAACTGATCACTCAAATTAACCTTCACCTTCCCGAGTTGACTCGCCTATGCCTCAAATCCCCTCAAAATCTCAATCTCTATCTAAATCTATCACCCTAAGACCTAACTCCTTATACAACTTCTTCGTCTTTAAGGTCTTGGCGTACAAATCTCTAAAATCTATTTGGAGATCACTTTCACCTTTGCTTTAAAAGTAACTTTCTCCCTCACTTAAAACACTCAAATCATCCTCAAGGGTCTCTCGTGCACAAATATTCTCATCGTCGAAGGACACACTAAGTGTGCTCATGTGGCTAGCTAAAAAGGCAACTCACATCCCATGCAATGACTTATCCACGAAATCATTCACCTCTTCCTCACTATCGCTAAGAGTGACTGGCATGAAAATCTTCTTGCCCTTTCTCTTTAGCCTAGTGGGACACTCAAACACCTTATACCCTTTGCCCTCACATTCAAAACATCTCTCTTCTTCTTCCTTCTCATTTTCATTCTCTTTCTCACCGCTCTCTTTGGCCTCTTCTTTCTTTTTATTTTTCTCAAAAAACTTTTTATTGGAAGAATTTTCTTTTGAATTTTTTTGAAATTTTTCACAAGCATGACCACATCATTAAAATCAAAATCGCCTTCAGACTCGGACTCACAAACTTTCACTTTCTTTTTCTTTTCTCTCTTGGAGACTTTCTCACCTTTTCTAGATTGGGCTCTAAGTATTATCCCTTTATCCTTTGACTTGATAGTGTTAGGAAACATGCTAATTTCATATGTCTGGAGGTCTCCTACCAGTTCTTCTAACTTAAAATTGCTCAAATTTCCTAAGGAATTCAACACATCACTTTCACGATAAAACATTTAGGCAATAATCTCAAAATCTTTTTAGCCACTCGTGCATCAGGAAAGTGCTCACCAAGATTGAAACTAGTGTTGTCAATATCAGACAAATGTGGATAAACCTCATCAAAACACTCAGATTCAAGCATGTTAATAGTTTCAAATTGAGTAGTTAAATTTTACAATTTAGACTCTTTGATCGCATTAGTGCCTTCATGGGTAAGTTGTAAAACATCCCATGCTTCTTTTAACGTAGTGCACGCCATGATACACCGAAACTCGTTAGGGGTGACGTCTCTAGAAATTTCATTGAGACCATGAGAATTAAAAGTTATCCATTTAAATTCATCCTCAGTCCAATCAGTCACGGGTTTAAGATTAGTGACGTTATCTGCGGTGGCACTGGGAGGAGTCCACCCCCTTTCACAAACAACCCAAACACACTCAACAATGTCCTTTCAATGCAATTTCATGGGCTTTCCAATAGGCATAATTAGTCCCATAAAAAATTGACAACCGATTATATAAGTTTTCATTCGAAAACATTGTGAAAATTTTCAAAATCAGATTTTTAAAAAAGAATCAATATCACAAAATTTTGATTAAAAAGGATCACTCAATAATTTATAGAAATCCTCTATGATACCAATTTGACAACGTGAGTAGTCAAAAGGTATCAGACGAAAAAACAAAAAATCAGGATCAGTTGATAACTTGAAGCAACCGGCTCTGATACCAATTTTTAAATGCGGTGTGAAATCGATTGTTCAGTGAATTCGTAAATTCCCATTAAAAGATTATTTAATTAATTTTCATTTTTTTATCGAAATTAATTAAACCATAACACATGCATCTATATGTATAAATCATGCAATCGCAAACAAACATAAATTCCTGACACACAAATTTTAGAAAGAAAAAAAACCCTTTCGGGTATTTTTTTTTATTTCACTATGAAGAGTAAATTACAACTTACATACACAATGAAATTTGTAATGAATATTCTGCAGAACACTCACATAGCCTTTACCTAGAATCAACAATTGATTGATCACATCAAACCCACAAGAAATGCATCTCTGTCTTCAGCAAGAATACCCTCGAACATTTGCAAGTGACCATAGTCGTAGTTAGCCAGCACGTCCCCCAAGAGACATCAAATCAAGAATAGAGAGATCTTTCTTATTGGAGAAACTTCACCAAAATTGTATCTTGGGTTCGGAAATAATTCACTAAAGCAATTGGGATGATTTGCTAATTGAAAAACAAAGTTAAAAACCCCCAAATGAGAAGACAAAAATTCGGTAGTTTGCAGTTTTCGTAGATTGAAACTCTCAGGTCTTGTCAAGAAAAATGGACTCATTTAATAAGAATTTATTAAAAAATTAAGTCGGCGGCTTCGTTCGAACGATAATGGGAGGTTGCTCGAACGACATCAAATGTCGTTCGATTCATGGATGGTGCGACCTATTAAACAAGGTAATAATACCAAAATAGTAGCATGTCGTTTGATGAAATGGATTAAGCGACCTTTAAACGAGTTATCGCGCGAAATGCTCTGTCGCTTGAAGCTGTCGTTTGAACAACTTTATCTTGTCATTTGAACGACATTGACATGTCATTTAAACGACGTCAAAAAAAATATTTTTTTTATTAAAACTCCGCCTCGGGATATAGAAAAATTATTTTGACGAAAAATGACGCCTCAGATTTTAAAATTATTTTAGAAAAATTATCCCAACACTTTAAATGAATTATTAAGGGACTTAAACACATCCTTACCAAAATCTATCTCATAGAGGCTTTTCTGTTGAAGAATGTTGATATTCGGATCCGTCTTGATGCATGAATAAACTTTGAACTTTCTTCGACGGTTGTAGCGGTATATGGCATACGCTAATATAAATGGACTATGTAAAATATGTCCTTACAGAGGCGGTCGTGTTTCTTATATCCAAGGAGGATTATTTTAATAAGGCCTTCACTAAAGCCTATGGGGATGCCAAATGCCAGTTGGCGTACATCCGCCAATCCAGCTTTAAAAAGGGTGGGACGATGCCTTGGTGAGGACCAAGGTCCCAATTGACTTCGACCTCGTCAACGACCATAAACCTGGCTCACCGAAGATTAAATAGGAGGCTACCACCAGTGTCCCAGCCTAGGCCTATCAATGGATCGAATTTTATTCAAATCCGAATCCGATCCATTTAAGCGGATATGGATCATGCCTAAAATCCGATTATCCGATTACTCGATTATTAAATGGAGCGGATTTGGATTTATATACTTTGATCCATTAATAATCCGATCCGATTAATATTTTTAATATATATATTCTATTTTTAATTAATATATATTGTATTTAATAATATTTTAAATATATATTATAATAGTTCTTTATTTCATTATCTATTGTTTTGGAACATTTGCAAAATAAATTTATGAAATAAGAATTGAAAATAAAAATGTTGCAAATCAAGTTTAACATAAACGGATAATCGGATTCGATCCGAATTCGTGTAACATAAACGGATATGGATTTAGATTTGCCTGATCCGATCCGATTAATAAACGGATCAGATCCGAATCTGTTTAACATAAACGAATATGGATTTACTTGATCTGGTCCAAATTCGATCCGTTTAGAGGCTTATCCCAACCCACCAGACTGAGGATGTGATGACCCAAGGCAAGGCTACTGTGGTTGAGGAGTAGGTAAAAGAATACATTAACTCTAGATTATGACATATTCTTTTTGTACCTTTTCTTCTTTTCTTGTTTGTAAGGGCCTTGCCCATTTTATAGTATTTTAATGAAAGAGTAATTTCCCTTAATTGTTATGTTGTTCGGATGCCTTTGCTGAATTTTGTCCTTTGTGTTTATTTATTTCTATAATCTATTACCGAGGAGATTCCCTTTTTTACTGGTAACCTGAATGATTTTCTTGGTCAGGACGCAAGTGCTCGGGCTCCCCGAGCATTTTTTTTGTCCATAAGGCATTGAAAAAGATGAAGAAGGCCTACAAAAGCTAGTTAGTGTTGGTGGCTAAATTGAAGGACCTGAAAGACTTGGGATACATGGGCTCCTTGATACAAGATGAGATAAATACCTTAAAGGCCCAACTAGCTGAGGCAAAGGATATAGGAGAGGTTGGTGCTCTGCTCTAGTCTAAGAATGATGAGCTAAAAAAGAAGCTCACCGATGCTGAGGAAGGTAGAAAAAGAGCTCATATCATGGTGATGGGGCTCAACCGTGATGTGAAAAAGCTTTGCTACTTATTTAGGATGGGTCCTCGAGTGGCCTGTTCGACAAGCTATGATAAGGGTTGGGTAAACACTATAGTCAGGCCTGAGGAGGCCAAAAGTGTGGCCTATAAGCATGATTGGCTGAACGCCCTGAAGGTTCTGAAAGATCCCCAAGACTCTTAACTTTGGTATATATACTAAGTTGAGTATCCGACGCATAGGAACCCTTCTTTTGGTTGTGACGAGAAGTCTTTTTTTTCGGATTCCATACCTCTTCATCTCGTTGAGTGTTTTCTGGAGGCTCATGATAGCGATGATGATTACCGACCAGATCCTATTGACAGCCGAATGAGGCCAGTCATAGAATTTTTTGCTCACCGACCATAGGCAGTTGTAACAATTTGTGTTGTTTGTAATGATCTTTTTATAATTGGCACTTTTTGTAACTTATAACTAGATATTATAGTATAGTTAAGTTAATACCAATTATCACGCATTTTTCCACTCCTTTATGACCTACATGTGTTATATTTGTCTTATCTTACCTTTTAGGTTGTGTCATCATACTACCTTAGGCCTAGAACAGACTATGGCAAAAATGCACCTGGTACAAGGGCAATTCACTTGTTTAGGATTTTATCCGACCAAGTCGAGTTAGTTTAATACCAAGGTATCCCTCATAGGGCTTTTCTTGCCCGGATAATTCATGAAATCGTTTGTGTTTATAATGACAAAGACCTGAAGACCTTAAGTTTAATCATAATAACCAAAGTAATCATTGTAGTTAAGCTAAAGTCTGATTGGCATTTGAAAATTAATGCATATTGTGAGATTTTTACTTTGGAACAATGTAAAGCAATTGAATAGCTAAGTAATTGAGCAAATAACCAGGGTCTTTATTAATAACTTGAATGTGAAGTGCAGGTAACATAAGTTTTGAAATTAAAATTTACAAAAATAAATATGCTGAAAATAAAACTAAAACTAAAACTTCTTGAGGTTAGTTGTGTTCCATGATCGGGGTATCTCCCTGCCCTCCATTGTTTCAAGTGATAGTCTCCTTGTAAATTATCCTTGATCACTTTGAACATGTCTTCCCAGTTGGGCCCTAGCTTGCCGTCCGACGGTCTTTTAGCTCTGCTGAGGACATTTTCCCCAACCTAAATTTTCCTCAGATTGATCCCTCTCTTGTATTATTTCACCAACTGTTACCGGTAGGAAGCCATCTTGATCATGGCTTGCTTCCTTCGTTCTTATACTAAGTCAAGTTCAGTGCGAAGGGCTTCGTTGTTCAGTCCTTGCTTAATAACATTTGTCCTCATGGTTGGCAGACCAACTTCGAGTGGAATCAAGGCTTCCATTCCTTAGGTAAGGGCGAAGGGTATTTCCCTGGTGGGTTTTCTTGGCATAGTGCTATACGCTTAGAGGAAGTGAGGGAGCTCATCCACCCAAGCACCCTTTACTCTTTCCAACATTTTCTTCAAGCTATCGAGCATTGTCTTGTTGGAGGCCCCTGCTTGGCCATTGCTTTGGGGGTATGCTATTAAATTGAAGTGATGTTTGATTTCGTACTCTTTGTGAAAACCTTAAAAAGTCCCATTCTCGAATTGTGTGCCATTATCCATTATGACTATCCTAGACACCCCAAAGTGAGTTATAATATTTCTCCAAATGAAATTGATCATGTCGGCATCTATAATGCTTGCAAGTGGTTCTGTCTCAATCTAATTAGTAAAATAATCCATTACGACTAACAAGTACTTGCGATTTTCTAGAACAATAGGGAATGAACCTACGATATCCAGTCCCCATTATACAAACGGCCATGGGCTGGTCAAAGGCCCAGGTCACTGGCCGATTGATGAAGTATGGGGAAGAATGTTTGGAACTTTTCACACTTTCGAGCATAAATACTTGTGTCCTTTTGCATATATGGCCACCACTAACCTTCTTTAATTTCTCAGAATGCCAAAAACCTTCCTTATGCACGACTCCTATAGATTTCATCGTGAAGTTCATAGAAAAAACTTGGTCTACATCTTTTAGGTCTATGCAATAGAGGTTGAGTCCTATGAAAGATCTTCTGTAAAGTTTTTCCACGGGTCCGAAGTAGAAGCGAGAAACTTTCACCCTGACTTATTGAGCCTGCTTTTTATCAATTGGTAGTACGTCATTCTATAGATAGGCAATGATTGGATCCATCCAGTTTGGACCTTTTTTAATGGAAAAATATGCTTGGAGTTCGTCGCTTTTTTAATGTTAGGCTTAGCGAGGAATTCCACTTCGATTGCTCTCCTGAGATTGGAGTCTATTGCTGAGCTTAGGTTTACTAAAGTGTCTGCATGACTGTTGTGCCCCCAGGGGAACTGTTGGATGCAGACTTCCTCAAACTTTGATATCAGCTCGCGTACTGCTTCTAGGTATACTTCCATCCTCTCGTCCTTATCATTGAAATATCCATTGATTTTGTTAGATACCAGCTTTGAGTTGCAATAAACTTCAAGTTGATTAGCCCCTAGTAACTGAGCCTTGAGCAATCCGTCTATAAGTGCTTCATTGTTAGAGGCTTTAAAGCCTAACCTAATCCCCTGCTCGATCATGGCATTTTTTGATGTTACAGTAACAATAACCATTCCTACCCTCTTGAAATTAGAGGTGTTGTCCACATATAGCGTCTAACTTTCGAATTGGTCCTGCTTATGGTCTCTTAACTGCTCGGCCATCTGTTAGTCAATAGGAGCACCTCCTATGAATTCCTTTATAAAGTCAGCCAATATCTACCCTTTGATTATTGTCCTCGATTGAAAGTGAATGTCAAATCTTCTAAGTTCTACTGATTATTTGGACATGCGTCCGGATAGATCGGCCTTACAAAAAACAACTTTGAGGGGGAAAGAGGTGATGACAGTGATGGAGTGGGCCTCAAAGTAGTGTTTCAGTTTTTGGGAGGCTATTACCAGCGGATATGCCAATTTTTCTAGTGGTAAGTAACGCTACTTGGCATCCAAGAGCATCTTATTGGCATAGTAAATGGGGAATTATTTTGCCTATTTTTCACAAACCAAGGTCGAGCTAATCGCGTGGCTTGAGACTGCAAGGTAGAGGTAGATAGGTTCCCTTTGATCAAGAATTGCAAGCAATGGAGGTTTGCTCAGGTAGGATTTGATCTCCTCAACAGCCTTTGAACATTGATCGTTCTAAGTGAGGCCTTTTTCCTTCTTAAATAGTTGAAAGAACGATTTGCAATGCTCGAATGACTTTGAAATGAAGCGATTAAGTGTTGCGAGCATCCCAATGAGCTTTTAGATATCACGCAACGTCTTTGCTGGATGAACATTATTGATCGTATCTATCTGATCGAGGTTTGTTTCAATCCCCCTCTTGCTGACCAGATAACTTAGGAACTATCCTCACTAGACCCCAAATGAGCATTTTCCCACTTCATTCGATAATGCTTGAGGAGTTCAAAGGTGCTGGCTAAGTCTTTAAGGTGGTGGTCTTTACTCTGCTTTTGACGAGCATATTATTGATATATAATTGCATCGTTTCCCCCGTTTGTTGCTTGAACATATTTGTGATGTGTCTATACTACGTGGACCCAACATTCTTAAGGCTAAAAGGCATGACCTTATAACAGTACAAACCGAACGGTGTTATGAACGAAGTCTTATCTTGGTCGGGACTGAACAGAGGAATCTGATGATACCTCGAGTAACCATCCAAGAAAATTATGCATGTATGGGTTGCACTGGTGTCGACTAGTTGTCTATCTTTTTCAGGGGAAACGATCTTTAGGGCAAGCTCTATTAAGATCAGTAAAGTCTATACAGACTCTCCAGCAGCCATTTCTTTTATGAACCACTACTGGATTCGAGAGCCACATTGGTAATTGAACTTCTATAATGAACCTTGTCTCTATAAGTTTCCCTACCTCCATTTACACCATCCTTGCCTTTTCTGAAGTAGTGCGGTAAACTTTCTGTATGATCGATTTAAATGTTGGATTCACATGAATATAACATCAAGTGACTGTAGGATTAATCCATGGCATGTCGTACCGCTCCCATGCAAAAACATCTAGGTTATGCTTTTAGAAGGGTGATCAACTCCCTTCTGTTGTGGTCGTACATGTTATATCGATCAAGAACTTCCTCTATAATCAGATTTCATCATAAACTACCTCCTCCAGCTTTTCTACGACCTTGTCAGTGGGGTGGATCCTGGTCTTCTCTAAATCTGTTTGGTTGTGCCTTAGTTGCTATTTCGAAGGAGTATCATCATTCGGGGATGTCTCTAAAAATACCTCTTTATCTTTTTTCTTCTCCAGTTTGGGTCTAATGGTGGCGATGTAGCATTTTTGGGCAATGGCTTAGTCACCTCTAATCTTTATTATACCCCGATTTGTGATGCATTTGAGTCTTTGATGATAAGTTTAAGGGACAACTCTCATAACATGAAGCCACCCTCTACCGAGAATGGTGTTGTAAGGAGAATCGATGTCAATCACCAAAACCTCAATGAGCTTTAAAATGTTCCCTATCCTTACTGTCAACACTACTTTCCCCAATGGTATGGTTATTTTTTCGGCAAATCCAACCAAATGGGCACTCACTTCGTTCAAGTTTGACATCTTCAGTTTGAGCTTGTGGAAGAGTTCCAGGTATATCACCTCCGAGGAACTCCCCTGACCCACCAGTAACTTGTCCACATCCCAGTTGGCAATCTCGAGAGTGATTACTTGTGTGTCGTGGTGTGGGGTTCTCCCCCTGACTAAATTTTCCTCCGTAAACACTATTTATTTATTGCATCCCACGTCCTTCGGATGCCTACCCTTGCTAGCTTGTCTGTTGGCATGATCTATCTAGAAAGCCTCCATCATGGTCGTGACCTTCTTGTGTTCCATTTGAACTGTGTTTTCCAGGATCTGTTTAAGGACGAACGCCCCATGTATCTTATCAAACTCATGGTATACCCCATCTCCCAGGACATATTCTGGTTTTTGGTCACCGTTGGTGATGACTTGGTCAGACTTCTTCTCTATGTACTCATTCAAGTTTCCTGCATGGGCTAACTCCTCTAGGTAAGATTTCAGTGCCTTAAAATTCTCTGCTTTGTGTCCATTTTCTTTATGGAATGCACACCGGAGTGTGTTGTTTCTCTTGGTTAGATCCCCTCCCATCTTTTCGGCCAATTAAAAAACTATTGGTCCTTAATCTTTCCCAAGATCTTGTAAATTGGTTCCTTAAAAATCATGTTGATGGCTTGAAAAGCTTTGGATGAGCCCGCCTTTCCCCCATTTTTGGTCCCATATTGCTTCGTGTTCCCCTTTTTAGGGTTGTTCTCCTTGTCGTTGCCTTTGTTTGACTTAGCACGACCAGTTTCTGCTTGGATGGTATGGATTAGATCCTCCACTTTGGTGTAATTCTTAATTCTAGACATAAGGACATCGATTGTGTCCACTTATTTATTGGTAAGGGATTGGTGCAGTATAGAGGTATGGGTCAAGATGATCTTGAAAGATGCTACGATAACCACCTCATTAAAACTCTCTCAGTACTCGCATAGGGTCTCCTATGGCTTTTTCCTCATCATAATAAGAGAGTTTATCCTCTTCAGATGTGAATTATTGGTTATGAAGCGAGCAGTTAAGGCCTTAACGAGAGCCTTAAATATCTTAATCTTCATGTGAGGCAACCTCTCAACCCACTTCTGGGTGATGTCCTTTAGGATGGAGGGGAATATACGACACATAAGAGCGTCGTTATGATTCCATAAAGTCTTGGCTTGCGATACTGGAAAACATGGTCTATGGTATCTATTTTTCCATCGTAAATCTTGAATCGTGGGGCAGTAAACTTCTTCGGGGGTTCCTCATCCTCAATTTATCTTGAAAATTTCATTTGTGTGAATAAGGCCCTTCTCTCTAGCTCCTTGGTTGACCTGGCCCCTCGATGTACTGGGTGTTGGTTTATTTCTCTCCGAACCAAGTCCTTATATCATTCATGTTGCACTCTTCATCCCGGTGCATTCTCACTAATTGACTTCAATGTTCCAAATGATCATAGTCTCCTTCCTCGACTGTAAGTTTTGCTCGCCTGAGGGCGATTACATTTTTTATTCTCCTGGAAGAGTTCTCTATCCATCCTCTCCAACCACCGCTAAGGGCATGAATTTTCCTCAATTTGGAGGCGAGTCGCCTCCTCCTGTTATTGAAGACACGCGTCATATGCATCAACCAACCTTGAGATTTGGGTTGATCATGGCTAGCCATGGCTCTCCTCGGAGTGCTACTCCTCTAGATGAAATCTCAGATTCCTATCTTGGCAAACCTCAGATATAAGCCTGAGTGGGGCTAGGTCCGCTCGCAAGTCACCAAGCTGGGGTGCACTGTTTGGGCAGTGAGATATTTTGGCTATTATTTTGTATGGGTTGCTATAGTATAAGAGAAAATCGTTTCTCAGAGACGGTGCTAATTGTAAGTGCAATTAATCACAATAAATGAATTCCAGAAAGAAAGTAATGAAAGAATATAAAATGTCGGTTGGTCAATTACCTATGTCCATGGATATGTTTATGAGGTCTTATTAATGTCTCTTAAAGTTATAGAATTACATCCCATTTGACCCTAGGGTGAGGGCCCTATTTATATGGTGTAAAGTGGTTGAGTTGTTTAAGGAACTCTCTTAGCTTCCAATTGGGTCGTGTGGTGATTTTTGATTATCTTATCCGATATTGTTGGTAACTAACTAAGCCTATCCATATTTGAATGATAATCATTTGCATTTATACATGTGATAAACATTTGTGTTAATCTCTTTATTGCTAGATCAAATTATGGCAGTGTAGTGATCCTATTGGCCCTTCTCAGATCAGCTAAAATTTGGCATTTATGGTTTAGACCCCACAATAATTAAAAAAAATTCAAAAGGAAAATGAAATCTTTTTGAATTTATCATTAAGACTCAAAAAAGTGGAAAATCAAAATAAAAAAGATAAACATGTCATAACACTAGAAATAACATATATCATAAATCATAACACTAGTGTATGATAAAAATTCAGTCACAATCACCCGTAAGATATAACATGGGATGAATTATGTGAAAGCAAACTAAAGTCAATTAGCCTAATATTTAACGCCCCCAAATCGGATCTCCTAACCCAAATAGGTATAACATGGATAACTTGAGCATGGCAAACCTTGGTGACACTAGCCTTAATCTTCCTAGGACCTTTTTTAATATCATAATAAAAATGCCTAAGGTAACCTTTCCTACCACAATGTGTGAAAGTGTAGACACAAGGAATGTTACCATTTGGTTGACCTTTTTCTAATTCCCCTAGCTTTGGTTGGCTCTCTCAAAATCCCGGTCTTAGCTTTAGCAGCGGAAGTATCCATATCATCGAAGGCAATCCCACACTTGTCATTTTTTATTCGGACAGTGGATAAAAATTTATCCAACATTTCTGACCTAGACTCCAAATCAAATTTGACATTATTGGAGTCTCTCAATCTTTTCTCTAACTCCACTATCCCAGAATCGAATAAATGGATAGACTCTTCAAACCTAAGAAGCTCCTTGTTCAAAAACTCCATCAAACCTCGAAGTCTATTTCTCTCACCCTTAACATATCCGATATTCTCCTTAAGATTCCTCTTATGTTCCCTAAGATCATTAATCATAACACGTTCATCATTACCTACAACACGTTCTTTGAATCTAGCTTCTAACTTCAAGTTTGCGTTTTCAATTTTAACGTTTCCTCATGCAACTCATGGAAGGCAACTTAGAGTTCACTCTCCTCCTCTTCTTCGTCTTCTTCTTCTTTTCCACTCTCTCTACCATCACTCTCTTGGGAATCATTAACAATGGCCTCAGAAGTGTCATGCTCAAAATTATCTTCATGGTATGATTTTTCATCATGGATCTCATGAGAAGCCATGAAGACGGTGTAGCTGCGCTCAATGGGGGGATTAGGTCCTTCTTTCGGATCACTATCACTAAGGATGTCATTGTACCTCTTCAATTTTTTGACCTCCTTCCTTAGTTTAGTCAGACACTTAACTGCCCTATGACCATAAAACTCACACCCAAAGCATCTATCTGACTCATTCCTCTTAAATTTCTCAATTTAATTTTTAGGGAATTGAGTGGCCCGGTTATACTTATTTTTCTCAAACTTCTTTACATCTTTTGATTGTTTTTCAAACTTGAGAAATTTTTAAACTTCTTTACAAATGTGGCCATATTATTGGAATCGATGCCAGGATCATCATTTGAAACATGTGTTTCCTCTTTTGGGCTTTCAAAGCAAGGCTCTTGTCTTTTTTTATCATTTAAGAGGAAAACATATCGAGATCATAAGTTTAAAGGTCACCTATAAGATCTTTAAGTTTTATAGAGTCCAAAGTACCAAGGAATTAAACTTAGTCACTTTTAAATTAAATCTTTCAGGCAGGGACCTTAAGCTTTTCTTGACTATACAGGTTTTAGGTATTCTCTCTCCAAAGTTAAATGACGAGTTCATGATATCTCACAATCTATCATAGTTTTCATCAAAGGTTTCACTTTCCTCCACCATAATTCTTTCAAAGAAAGTGGTGAGCTTTTAGAATTTGGAAGACTTAATTACACTAGTACCTTCATGTGTGAGGAGGAGTATGTATCAAGCCTCTTTAGACGTTTCACATGTCATAATATGGCAGAATTCCTCCAATTTGATCGAACGGAATAGATCATTTAGACCTTGTGAATTATAATTTCACTCCATGATTATATGAGTTTGGAAATCTTATAATCACTAGATAAGGCTATGGGTGGAGACCAACCATTAATTATTGCATGCCATACACACTCATCTATCGCCTTAAGTGATGATTTCATATGCATTTTCCAGTATGCGTAATTAGACCAATCAAACATCGTTTCCTTAGAAATCGATTGACCCTTCGAATAAATATCGCTAAAACTCATGCCTAAACTTGGATATAACATAAAAACATAATGTTCCTGCTCTTATACCAATTTGAATTTAGAGTATTGTGAGATGTGGGTTCTTAAAATATAATTAGTATCAAGCGAGGCGTAACCCCTTATCAAGATCGTGATTCATGCCCAAGACTATGTTTAATAATGATGACGGATGAGCGTAAGATATGGGATCTTCAAATACAGTTAGTATTAAATGAGGCGTAACCCCTTATCAAGATCGGGATTAACACCGATAGGAACGTAATATAGACAGTAGCCACAGGTAAATTAGAGACAAAGAGATTTAATATTCAGGCTTGCATTAAGAGCATATTAATACAGGAGACAAATGACAAGCACAATAAATGAATGGGACCAGTAGCTGGCATGGTCGGAGGGAGAAAGAACAAGCACTCCAGGCACAATAAAGGCAAGGCAGGAACTTCAAGCTCAGTTAATTCCCAATGATGGGTGAATTAAATGTGTATGGGAGTTAATGATCTCGCAATGGTTCTCCAGTATAAGGAAATTTGGGCAGAAATTCTAGGCTCGAAATGCTCTCTTCTGATTTGTTCATCTGGTCTATTTATATGAGGGCGAGGCTACTCGAGTCAGTCTGCCTTCGATCCGTCTGATAGGGTGCATTAAATGCACAAGATATTGCATTCAATGCATGGGATCTCATAGTTTTGGTGGGAAACCATTCTATTGGCTGGAAGTATTGTGGGTATTTAATGGAGAATATGACTCGTTATCTTGAGGCTTACTCTAGGATGGCTATATGGTCAGGTTTGGTGAACTAAACCTACCATTCTAAGGATAAATCCACGTGAGTGCTACATTATTGAGTCCCTAAATGTCATACGTTATGACATCAGAAAGTGGTTCAAACAGTGACTATTGTTAGGTATCTGGTCACATCAGTCAAGCGGACTGGCATCCAAGGTACTTCGAGGAGGTAACCTTGAGGGGGAAAGTATCGAGGAAGATCAGGTACCTCGAGGAGATTCATTCGAATAGGTAAGCAATGAGTAGGTTCAAGTGACATTTGTTCTGGATGAAATTTTGCCCAAGTGTGCCAAGAGGGTTGGTAATAATTCCCAACGTTGCCTTGTTCTCAATCCCCTAAACCTTGTCCCTGAAAAGTTCCCAAGAGGAGGTTTCTTGACAGAGCATGAAAGCTCTCCCATGCCCTGCCAGGCATGATCCCTCATGGCTACCAAATAGCCTCACTCGACATATACATTTATAAGATAAAATATATAATACAACATTTTATTTCTTATTACAAACTATTGTCATCTAGGTGACTTTGTTATACAGGATGGGTCCTTGGAGCCACTTACTGTGAAGAATCTTTGAAGTGGGTACTTCGAGCCACTTACTCTGAATAATCTTCGAGGTGAGTTTGTGGAATATATTTCCTTCTTCGCGCTGAGTTTGTGGAATATCTTTCCTTCTCCTTCTTTATGAACAATTGATCTGCTTAACCAAGTTAACCACTCATTTTAAGGGGACCCCCCCTACATTTTCCCCTTCGTAGAGATATTTATTTATTGGATGAAGAAATATCTGTACGAAACCTTTTTGTACATCTTTGATCTTCTCTCTTGGGGAAAATGAAGAGATTTATTCAAATTTCCCCCAAAGCTCTTCGTTCCCCAAGACAGACAAGACTCCAAGCATGTTGAATTTTTGTAACTGTCGTTTTCCCTTCTGCACATCACGCTGGGTAGCGCCAGGGCACGCGCGTGTAAACGACGTTTCTAATCATCACGTCATCCCCCGAAACATCATCATTACGACCTTTGGTTTTCTACGATCACGCGCGCTTGACAGTCACACCAGCCAAACTATTCTAGAGAGTCATCATTACGCTTTTCCAAAGTGTCACTTTTTTTTATCTTTTGGGATTCATGTTGCCCCTACAAAAGGGGGTGTAACTTTAATTCAAACTTCACCTTTGGGTTTTCATTTTCTAAGTTTGAGCTTTTATGAGAGTGAGAGGAAAACCCTTGCCTTCTTCAACCCTTCTACTCTTTTCCTGTTACCCTCAGTTCTTCTTCCTTTCAGCTTCCATGGCACCTGTGAAAAGAACTCTCTCTGTTAGGGGCACTTCCCCTGCAACTCAAGTGCGCTAAGCTCAGTGGGCACGTTATTGTCGTGCGCCTTACTTTGGTGTCAACGACCACTTCTGGGAAATAGCGGAGCGATTCCCCGGCGCCCTGGTGCCAACTGAAAACCCTAACCTATTAATGGAGGAAGGTGAGGACACTGAAGACTTTGCTTATATCCCCACGGCCACTGTTACCCACTTTCAGATTGAGCGTGGTGACTTCCCTTACTCAGAGGTGGAGTTTGAAGCTTCTTCTGGTGCCAGCGATGGATTGGGCCCTTGGACTGAGTATATCCATTCAAAGTATTCCGTTCAGTTAGCCCTTGTGGGCCTATCCTTATCCCTTTGGTTGGGTGACCTTACTCTCGCTAAGAACAATACTGCTCCGTAACTGTTGGTTTCCCGTTGGAGCCATAGGTCACATACCTTTGTGTCCGCTTGGGGTGAGTTCACTATTACCTTGGAGGATGTGTGTGAGATTTTGGGATTTGAGGCAACCGAGTTTGATACCTTCTTCGAGGAGGCTGTCTCTAGTAAAGAAATGGCCTTAAGAGAGGAACTGGAGGTGGTGGTGAAGGACTGTATGGTCACTTACAACAAGTGCACCTATTCTGAAGTAATTCGTTATTTTTATTTCATTGAGGAGAAAGTCGTTATTAGGGCCCGCGAGGTAGCGAGGGAGAAACCCCGGGGGAAAGAGGTATTTGAATATCCCCCGGTGGGTAAAGTCAATGGATCCGAGATCGAGATGGCGGATTACATTTGGGTGATACTGTCAAAGGTCTATCTTCCGAGCAAGCCTCACGACTACCCTCGAAAGGACCTGATCAACATGGCCATTCGAATGGCCAATGGTGTGAAAATCCCCCTTGCTTCCATTGTCCTTGGCTCCTTATATACCTAGCTTGATCGTGTAGCGACAGACTCTTCTTGAAGCATCGACATGTTTGATGTTTCTAATTACGCCAACAATGTTCTTTTGACATCTTTTCTCTATGCCCACTTTCCTGATTACCCCCCCCCCCCCCCCCCCGCGCGCCGGTAATTACCCTGGTTCACAGCCCGTGAAGATCCCCCGAATTTGTTGTTGTAAAAGTAAGAGTATCAAGAAGCCTTTGATTGCCCTGATTGATCGAGCCAAAAGGTTCATACCTCGCCCCTATGTTGGGGTGAGTCGATTTTTTACCAATGATTTCTTTGATGAGGAGGAGCATCCCATTGCTCAGATTGATGAAGCCCTTGCCAGGAACTTTCCTGAGAATAGTGTCCCCCTTTTGTTAATCCCCTCATATTTTCCCTCTTATACTGAGTGGTCATCTTTTTATTCTGTGTACAACCCACACCGTGTAGCCCCGCAGTTTGGTTACGACCAAGGAGCCCCTCTGTTAAGTCATTTCACTCGAGAAAATCCCACCAATTTTTCTTTTGCCTGTGCCAATGATCTGACTTCCACTGTTGTTAGTCTATGCGCCAATTACCCAGCCAATCTCGTGGTCCCGAGCAAAGGGACTCGAGGGGGGAGGTCAGCTATGTACATGAACGTATTCTAACAGAATCAGTTAGTTCATTTTTAAACCAAGCTCTTGAAGGAACCCCGATACCCTGAAGTTAAGAGATTCCCATCCACAGAGTTGGGTTTAAGAAATTGCACCACCTCATCATTTGTTTTTTCTCTTAGTATTGCTAACACCAATGTTCCCTCCGAACTGCCCCCACAAGCGCCTGTGGACCAGGTAGTTGTGAAAAAGAATAAAGTCTCCCTCATTGCCCCTGGTCCCTCGAGGCCAGTTAAAAAACTTGAATCCTCGCGTGGTGCCTCGTCTAGGGAAGCAGTTAGAGCCACCCAAAAAGTGCCTCTGAAGAAACTCAAAACCATCCCCCAGCCTCCGACTGAGCATACCCCCGATCCCAAAGTCGCCCAAGAGGTGAGCTCAATGTTTGATCAGCTTCTCCAAACCTGGGAGAATTTTAGTGAAGAAGATAGGGCATTTACGTCGACCCAAATGGCGTCTCGGGGTTTCTCGTATGCTCCTCGCACTGCTGATAGTGGTAAGAAAAGAAAGGCGATCAGTCCTCTCTAACTCGTGATGGAGGAGTCATCTGATTTCAGTGAGGAGGAACCGCCTGAGGAATATGCTGCTATAGGTTCTGGTGGTGATGATGATGAAGATGAGGAGGATAAGGAGAGAGAGAAGATGGTGGAAGAAGAAGAAGAAGAAGAAGAAGAAGAAGAAGAAGAAGAAGAAGAAGAAGAAGAAGAAGAAGAAGAAGAAGAAGAATCTGCATTGGTTCGGAGGTATCGGTTAAGGAGGATGGTTTTTCCTTCGAAACCTGCCTCGCCTCCTCGAGATTATGAGGTTCTGGAAGATGTGTCGGAGGAAGAAGTAAGCCCCTCAATCCCTCTTGCTTTGAATGTCTTATTTCTTTTCTTTTTGTGCTAATAATCCCTGCTTCCCTAACTTGCCTTGTCTCTTTTTCAGGTTGATGCGCAAGGTGATGCGCACGATGACGTCGAAGAGGATCGTCCCGTCGAGAGAGTTGTCCCTACTACTTCGTAGGTAATCTCCCATTTCCCCCCAGGGGCAATTATATCTGATACTTCGTCTGAGTCTAGTAGCAGTTTGAGAGGTATGTTCCTGATGTGAGAGCTACTGAGGATATACCCAAGTCCCCTGTGCCTGTCTCTTCATTTACCTGTGGTGAGTTTATTTTCCTTACTTATTTAAGCTGTTGTTGCTCTTTCAACTTGTTATTCTAACTTTTAACTTATATGTTGAAGGCTCTCATACTTCTTTAGAATGCTCCCTTAGTTCCCCTTCCATCGAATGACCAAATGCTTGTATCCGTGTTCGAAACTTCCATCCTGAATAAGGAGAGCGCCGATCTTGGGGTGGGTCAGGGGGAGGGTGGATAAGAACCTATTACTGAGGTAGGGGGATATCATGCAAGAACAAGTTGCTGAAATCGGGGGGGATGTGATTGCCCCCCAAAGTCAACACCTTTTGGTAGCTCTGGGTCCTATTGAGGAGGAAGATGTGGTACAAATGGCCACTCGCAAATTCGCCAACGAGCATCTTCCTGAGGTACCTTTATTCTTTCATCTATCTCTTGCATATAAGCTTGTTAATTTTTGCCAAGTGATGTTGTGTTTTGAGATTCAAAATCTCCCATAACCGAGGGTCAGGCGGGCCTAGTAGTGTAGGACTTTAAAATCAAAATCTTCCATAATCGAGGGTCTGACGGGCCTAGTCTTATAGGCATAATCTCCCATAACCGAGGGTCAGGTGGACCTAGTCTTATAGGCATAATCTCCCATAATCGAGGGTCAGGCGGGCCTAGTCTTATAGGTATAATCGCCCATAATTGAGGCTCAGGCGGGCCTAGTCTTGTAGGTATAATCTCCCATAACCGAGTGTTAGGCAAGCATAGTCTTATAGGCATAATCTCCTTGTTATCAAGATATTTTGTACGTGCTTTCCTCATTTTTTATTTCTTACTTAATTTATTTATTGCATTTCAAGTGGAGATCGATCAACCTGCAGTCCGTAGGCCCGAAGTTGAACCTGCTGCTCATGAATTAATTCAAGCGAGGAACTTAGCTGGAGTTACTTCTTTGGGAGAGTCCCCGAGGATTGGTGATGCCCCTATATTGATTGCTCCTCAAATTCAACCGAGTGATAGCGCCTCGCATACCCAACGTCCCTATGTTAGTGATAGCATTTTTAGCAGGCATCCCCCTGAGGCCGCCCCCGAAGTGGTTGTGAGGCAGACATTGGCGAACTTCCCTTCTATTTTAACTGAGGGTCCTCGCCTATTAATCGAGCAGTTACTGGTTCGTTTTCCTTCTACCATTACTGCCCGCTGCCTTCAGCCGATTCCTGGAATGATGGCGCGTCATTTGCTTGGGCTCACGATGGTGTTGGAGGAAATTCTCAGCACTCATTTTTATCCCTTAGCCCTGATACAATCAAGACCTTACTGGGAAGGGTTAATGTGTTCACTAATGATGGATTTTCTTTGACCTAGCTGGTAGAGTTAATGCGTAATTTTAAGAAGGATGATCTTCCTGCTCTCCATTATCGCCTCCAAAGTTCACATCATTTGCAAGTGGCAATCTCAGAAGATCTTGCAAGTCTGGAGTCCAGATTGGTGATATTTGAGTAAGGAGTATAGGAGGCCCATGAGGCGGTTGCTCGTGCGGAGGCCGAGCTATTTGAGAGGGAGCGAGAGGTGGAGTCCATCCAGCAGGCCATGGAGCTTCATCAAAAGGATTTGGCTGACCTTATTTCAGACCAAAGCAACCTTGAACAAGTTCTTCCCCAATATCATTACAGGCTTCTTGGATAGACAGACCTTCGTTTTATTATGGACGACCCCTAGCTCCTTCATTCGATGTTGCTATCATTTTTTGTTTTTTTGGATTTTGGATTTTGCTTGCTTGTAACCACAACTGCTTCTTTTTTATGAAATAAAGCAACATTGGTGACTTTTGGTGTCATATTTCCTTTATATTATTTCGATTGAATATTGACTAAACTTACTACGTCAATGCTAATTACGTCATGCATGATGACGGAAACAAACAATAAACTTGTAAAAGTAAAGTATTGATCTAGCATATGCCACATGAACATTGCTTCCAACTATATTAAATAAGCGAGCCCAATTGCTTTAAAACATACATCCACCTTTTCTAGAAAATAAAAAATACAATGTAATGAAAAAGGGTATTGGCAGAACATACATTCAAACGTAGTAAATCTTCAGCCACTTGTTGTTCAATTTAAAAGTCGCATTATCTTTCAACTTAGATATCTTGCAGTAACCCGAATCGTGAGCTACTCGAACACTGTAGGGGCCTTCCCAATTTGCTTCGAACTTAAGTAATGACAAACCTTTGATGTGCCTCGTGCATGCGTTTAGAACCAAGTCCCCCTCTTTAAACTTACTTAGCCTCACCAACTGGTCGTAAGATCTGGACAGTTGCTTCCTGTATATCTCAAAGTGCCTTTCGGCATTATCCCTGTGCTCTTCTAAGGCTTCGAGTTATACATGGCGGATGTGGGGGAGCATAGCACTTCGTAGGTTGTAGCGAGTAGAAGGTACCTCGAATTCGATCGGTAACACAGTTTTTACCCCAAATACTAAGGATAAATGTGTGTACCCTATTTGTTTTCTTTTCTTCATTTGATAGTCCCATAGAACCTCATGGATCTTTTTATCCCATCTGCCTGGAAAATATTCTAACATTTTTGCCAAAATGTTCACTAAAGTTTTATTGGTGGCCTCTGCCTGTCCATTGCACTTCGGGTATACTACTGTTGATTTGTGATGGATAATGGAGTACTTTTCTGTGAGCAGGCGTACTTCACTATTTACAAAGGGTGTACCATTATTCGACAGAAACACCTTCGGGGTGCCCAGGCGGTAGATAATGTATTCCTTCATAAATCGAGATACTACCCCCGCAGTGGCTTTCTTGAGGGGTATGGCCTCCGCCTACTTCGTGAAACATTATGTGGCTACTAAGATCCATATCTTTCCTCACGACGAATGGTTGATGGCTCCTACCAGGTCAAAGACCCAAATATCGAATGGAAATGGTGTATATAGAGAGTGCAGGTCCACTGAAGGAGCGTATCGTGATAGCCTCGTCAGTACAAATTTCCATCTTGTATGAAGTACCTCGGTGCTCACCTTTTTATCTTCGTAGTATCCTCTTTATCTGTTGGAATCACTCCATCTATCAAGAAATCCATGTAGGGCTGCCTCCAGTCTTGCGGCTGGTCAATGAAGTTTCATTCTGCTGCCTGGTAGAAAAGACATCACTTCGAACACTCTCTTTGCACTTCAACGACTTCCTGTCCCATTGAAGTCCAGTAGTACCCTGCCCGTTATATCCTTCTGTAAAAAGTGATATCGGTGGTCTCACAGCTATCTTCGTGCACTTCAATCAGCCTTCTTTTAGCTTCTTCGGGGTCCACACACCTGGACTGCCAACCTCTTTTATTCTTATTGTATAAGTTACCCCTGGCAATAAAGTACTACGCTAAATCGACCAGGTTAAGTATCCCTTACCCTCTCTCCAACTGCTTTCTGATTTCACCCCTCCAATCATCTTTGTCCTTTGAGGGAAGCATCTCAAACACCGTCGAGGGGGCCATTCACTTTCTAATTCGGACCACCTTTGACTCTCTATCGAAGGAAATCTTTTATGCGATGGTGTCATAGGCATACACATGTTTATTCATCGTTCGAGGGTGTCTCTTTATCTTTACCACCTCGAATTGTCCAAGAAGCCATTGGATGATCGTGCGGTAAGGCACCAGACTCATATGCTTCAGATCAAATTCCACTGTCACTTATTTCACCACCAAGTTAGAATCCCCTTTAATTTTCAGTACTTGGATGTCCCTTCTCAGTGCTTTGAGTAACCCTAGGACTAGTGCCTCGTATTCAGCTTCATTATTTGAGCATTCGAACTCCAATTTAAAAGATAAACAAATTTCTTCACTGCCTCTTCGCAGAATGACTCCCGCTCCTCATTTTTTTCTCGGCTGAAGAGCCATCGAACTCTATACTCCATTCATTTAGGCTAGATGCTACAAAATTGGCTTGGAGGTCATCACCCGGGAGCTCTTCAATAGGCGGCTCAAACGTCCATGACGAGAAGATGGCCAATAAATCTGCGTATGCCTAACTTTTGATGGCTCGAGGGACCACGCACTTGAGATCATACTCCGAAAGGATTAAAAACCATCTAGCTGCCCTGCCTATCAATAAAGTTCTAGCAAGCAAAAATTTTATGGGATTGCACCTAATTACAATATGAACCGTGAATGATAAAAATTAATGCCTAAGCTTTTATACTACAAATACAGGGGACAAATAGTGCCTCTCAATGCTAGTATATCTGGCCTCACGCCCGTGTATAATCCTACTTAGGTAATAAATAGGTTTTTCAATGCCTTGGCTCTCTTGGGCCAACAAAGCCCCAATAGATCGTTCTGTTGACGTAAGATATAAGCGTAAAGGGGTACCTGCCTTCGGGGGAATCATTATTTGAGGAGAGGTAAGGAGTGCTTTCATCTTGTCTATGGCTTCTTGGTGTATTTCTTCCCACGCAAACTTCACACCTTTTCTCTCCATCAAGGGGTGTGTTACCTCAGCCAGCCCTGGGACAAACCGCCTCAGATAAGAGACTTTGCCAAGAAAACTTTTTAACTCTTTTGTGGATATTGGTCTTGGCATATCGAAGATGGCTCGTCGTTTGTCTAAGTCCATCTGTACCCCATGGAAATTTACCACAAACTGCAGGAATATCCCATTCGTTACCCCGAAGGCGCATTTGAGAGGATTCATCTTTAGCTTATACTTCCTACAGCGAGTGAACACCCTCCTCAAATCATCCAGGTGGGAGTCCTCCTCCTTGGATTTAATCACCAAATCCTCAACAAAGAACTCCACTATCTTGTGAAAAAGGTCGTGGAAGATGGCCATCATCGTCCTCTGGTAGGTGTCCCCTGTATTCTTCAATCCAAGAGGCATGACTGTGTACATGAAATTGCCCAAAGGCGTCCATAAAGCAATTTTCTTTGCATCGTTCGGATCCATTTTTATCTGATTATATCCCACGTAGCCATCCATGAAGCTGTACATCTCATGGCCTGCTATTGCATCGATTAGGCTATCAATTGAAGGCAAACGAGAATTCATCCTTCGGGCACGCCCGATTTAGGGTCGTAATGATGACACTTCGGGGGATGACGTGATGATTAACGACGTCGCTTACACGCGCGCTGCCATGTGTGATGTGAAGAAGTGAAAATGACAATTTAATGTGACATGCTTTGACTCTTATCTGCCTTGGGAAATGAAGAGCTTTGGGGGAAATTTTAATAAACCTCTTCATTTTCCCCAAGAGAGAAGATCAAATATTTACGAAAAGGTTTCGTACATATATTTCTTCATGCAATAAACAAATATCTCTATGAAGGGGCAAACGTAGGGGTGTCCTCCCCGATGAGTGATTAATTTATCTAGGCAGATCGATTGTTTACAAAGAAGGATGTCCCACAAACACACTTCAAATATCCTCCATACAGGTGGTTCGCAAGACCCACCTCGAGGATCCTTCACATCAAGTACCTCCCAGCGCCCTATCTCGAAGAGTCTCTAATGGAACTGGCTCGAAGGATCCAATTCGAAGAACAAAGCCACTTGGATGACAGTAGTTTGTAATAATAAATAGAATGTTATATTGTGTATTTTATCTTATGAATGTACATGCTGAGTGAGGTTGTTTGGTACCCATAAGGGACCATGCCTGGCAGGGCATAAGAGAGATTTCGTGCTCTATCAAGCAACCTCCTCTTGGGAACTCCGCATGGACATAGTTTGGAGGATTAAGAATAAGGCAACGTTGGGAATCATTACCAACCCTCTTGGCACCCTTGGTCAAAACTTCACCCAGGACAAATGTCACTCGATCCTACTCATTGCTTACATATTCGAGTGAACCTCCTTGAGTTACTCGATCTCCCTCAATACTTTCCCCCTCGAGGTTACCTCCTCGAGGTACCTTGGGTGCAAACCCTCCAAACTGATGTGACCAGATACCTAACAATAGTCGTTGTTTGAACCACTTCTGGATGTCACGACGTCTGATATACTTAAGAATGCAGCACTCAAGTGGCTTTACCCTTAGGATGGCTGGTCTAGTTCACCAAACCTGACCACCTAGCCATCCTAGAGTAAGCCTCAAACTGACGGGCCATATCCCTTATTAATGCCCTTAATACTTCTAGCCAATAGAATGGTTTCCCGCCAAAACTATCAGATCCCATGCATTAAATGCAATATCTCATGCATTTAATGCACTCTACTAGATGGATCGAGGGCATGCTGACTCGAGCAGCCTCTCCCCCATATAAATAGACCAAACAAATAAATCAGAGAGAGAGATTATCTCGAGCCCAGAATTACTGCCCAAATTTCCTTATACTAGAGAACTGTCGCGGGATAATTAACTCTCATACAGTTTTAATGCACCCATTATTGGGCATTAACTAAGCTTAAAGTTCCTGCCTTGTCTTTATTATGCCTAGAGTACTTGTTATTTCTCCCTCCGACCATGCCACCTGCTGGTCCCATTCATTTATTGTGTTGGTCTTATATTTCCAGTGTTAATATGCTCTTGAATGCAAGCCTGAATATCGAATATCTTTGCCTATGATTTACATGGGGCCACTGTCTATATTGTGTACCTAACGGTGTTAGTCCCAATCCTGATAAAGGGTTACGCCTCACTTAATACTAACTGTATTCGAAGAACCCACATCTTACATTTGGTGACTTTGCTGGGGAGGTATTCTCTTTTGAAAATATGCCAGAGGATAACACCATTAGAGTCATTGACTTCGATGCCATACAACGTGAAGAAGAGGCAAACAACACTATGCTGCAGAAGGGGGCGAGAATGACATGGACGGAGCCTAGAGCTCCCAGTCTTGGAGTGACGGAGACGATGGTCACGCAAGGAGGAATAGGCCAGGCGCAAATGCAGGGGCGGATGGATTTATTCTCGAAGTTCATAAAAACTCTGGAAGCCCAAGCAATGTTAGGGGCACCCATGGGAGATAACTCCTTTACTACACCGTCAGCAGCCACGTTGGTTCCCCCTGTGATAGGAGGAGTGGCAATGTCTGATTTTCATAACGCCTTCCCCACTGTTTCTCCACCCTCAGGCGGTGCGTTCCTACCACGGTCCCACCCATGACAACAGGGCCGGCATTGCAGAGTGGGGGAGCAACTTCAGCGACTCTAACTGTAACAGTAAGCCAAGGAGCGAACGTGCCAGCCTTAATGACCCCGGTGATAATAACTCCACAGTCAGCCAGCCCCTCGCTAGCCATCTTGGAGGATATAAAGAAAGATCTTCTAATGTTTATAGATGCGTATAAAGGAGACAGTTCCTCAGTGTACGATGACTTTCGTACTCCCTACCTAGAGGCGTATAACAATGAACCCTACCCAGCAGGTTATATTCCTCCAATCTTCGAAAAGTACAAGGAGAAAGGCGCTAATCCTAAGGAGCATGTAAAGAGGTTCATCGGGAGTGTGGGAGCCCACTGCAATGATAAGAAGTTAAGGTTAAGGGAGTTTTTAAAATCGCTGATAGAGAAAGCCTACACGTGGTATTCCTACCTAGCCCCAGATAGTGTAAGATCTTGGGAAGAGTTGCATGTTTTGTTCGTGCAAAAGTTCTTTTTGGCTAAGGATGAGTTCACACTCACCCAGCTTGCACGCGAGAAACAAAAACCAGGAGAGGATGTTGTGGCTTATATTATGAGGTTCGGTGAATGCTCCGTTGATGTAAGAAAGGAGACACGAGAAAACAAAATTTTACAAGTGTGTACAGAGGGCTTGCTGCTCGAATATATATGTCACATGATTAACGAAACAAGAGAAGGTACGTTTGCAGCATTTTTAAAAGCAGCAAGGAATATTTCCTTAGTGGTAAAACTTATAGTATCCCCGCCCATTTTGCCAAGATTGCTGATGAGGCCAACAGTCACCGCGGGGAGAGGAATACCCTTAAGGGTTAACTACGAGGACGGGGGGAGTAAAGAAGAAAATAATGGCGGTCGAGGAGATAGAAAGGGCAGAGATGGCAAAAGAAAATTCGAAGATGAAGAGGATCCCCCCGAGCTACCTTGCACGGTGGAACGGGCCTTGAATCTTTATGATCTCATGGTCCGTGATAAAGTATGCAGGTCGATTAATGTCCACACTACGCCAGTCACGCGAGAAGATAGAGAGAAGACTCATTATTGCGCACTATACAACACGGTAAACCACCCCGCAAAAGTGTGTTTCTCACTCAGGAGGTTGATTGACCATCATGTAAAAAGTGGGGACATTATATTACCACAAGCTAATGTAAACGATAACCCTCTGCCACCTCATGGGGCCCATATGGCTAGCGCTTTTAATGAAAAGGCTGAGAAATTAGCAATGGAACAGTGGCTCGAAGGAAATGACGTCGAAGGATCTTTCGGTGATGGCTTCGAAGAGTCCTTAGAAGAGTGCACCCTCGAGTTGGCTCAACTCTATTTAGGGGACGTTTTTGAAGGGGAAGAAGACCAAGAGGAAGAAGTATATGATCCCGTTGAGGGACTCAACAGGTAGTTGGGAACCTGTTCTCTAGAAAAAGTTAATGTAGTGATAGCATACGATGAGGCTGTGTATAGAGATGTGGAATAAGTTTACAAGCTAGAAGATGACTGGATAGATCCATGGATCGAGTACGCTGCTGTGGCTCGCTCCCCAAAATTTTGGCTGGTTCTTCAATCAGGTTGGTCTTCCTGAAGATTCCTGGATGGAAGTCACACGAGTCATCTTGGAGATCGTGAAGAAAAATATGGCGCCGCACTTAAAATGGAAAGGACCTATAGCTAAACTGGTGAGTAAATATCTTTTACAAAAGTCAAATTCTCAGAGGCTGATAGCCTGATCAAGTATCCTCACAGCAGATCCTTCTATATTACTGCATCGGTGAATGATTGTGTTTTCTCACGAGTCTTATGAGATAGAGGGGCATCCATCAATATAATGACCGTTGGATCCTTTTATGCCATCGAATTATCGGAGACAAGGATAGTGCCCCATTCATTGGCAATATCAGGTTATGATAATCAATCCTCCACGTCAGTAGGTTATGTTAATGTGGGCATCATAATAGGGAACATCACTTTGCACATTTAATTCCACATCATGAATTACGAGTCGTCATACCAGCTGTTGGTAGGTATGGTATGGATGCACAACCATGGGTTGGTACCCTCCACTTATCATCAATGTGCGAAAGCAAACATAAAGGGTAAGGAGGTGGTGATACGATCTACCAAGAAACCTTTTACGAAGGAGGAGGCCCATATGGTGGACGCGGCTTTCTATACTGATCTGAAAAGAGAGGCAACCATGGTAACAAGATATACAAGGGGTATAAGGATCCCATAAACTTGAGAGAGGGTGCGAGCACCTGCTCGAACTATTGTAACTTATGGAGAAGAGCGCGAACTGGGAGCGATGAGTCCCCCTAGTCTATCAAGGCAGCTCCGTTATCGAATGACCCCGCGCATCGAACCTATTGAGCACCAAGTCCAAATGTAGTGTGTTATTAGTAGGCGAACAGTGAGAGAGGTGGATGATAATCACAGGAAGCGACCTTTTCATAAGCAAGTGGACCGATAATGAAAGTGGGTGGTTTTGCCTTGCGGCAAAATTATCTACAAATTATGAAGGTGTGAGCGGGGAGCTAAGAGTCTGGATGATGAAGCTGAACCGATCTATGAATGCTTCCTCGTAGATAACAAGGGGCAATGCTTGGTAATCAATAACTTCGGAATACAAGAGTTTGTGGAGGAACTTGAAGAAGAACCAGAATGCATGAGGGATAGCCTTCGACCGCAGATCCAAGAGTTGGAAAAGATCTACTTGCCTAGAGAGGGCGAAGATCTAAACCCTATTTTCATCTCAAATGACTTGAAGGGAACCCCTTGAGGGGAGATGATCAAGCTGCTATCGGAGTTTAAAGACGTCTTCATATGGAAGTACACCGAGATGCCTGGAGTAAACCAGGAGGTGAGTTGTCATAAGTTGAACGTTTTACCCTCTGCTATTCCGGTGAAATAGGGCACTCGAACGTACAAGACTGAGTTGAACCTAAAGATTAAAGAAGAGGTTTAGGGGTTGCTCATAGCTAGTTTTATAGTCTCGATACTCCGATCAGGCTCTCTAGCATTGTGCCTATGGGAAAGAAGGACAAGAGTCAAATCATAATATAAGTAGACTTCAGAGACCTAAATCGGGCATGCCTGAAGGATGAATTCTCATTGCCTTTAATTGATAGCCTGATCGATGAAATAGCAGGCCATGAGATGTACAGCTCCATGGATGGCTACGTGGGATATAATCAGATAAAAATGGATCCGACCGACGCAGAGAAGACTGCTTTTCGGATGCCTTTGGGCAATTTTATGTACACAGTCATGCCTTATGGATTGAAGAATGAAGGAACCACCTACCAGAGAATGATAATGGCCATCTTCCATGACCTTTTTTATAAGACCATGGAGTTCTATATTGATGGTTTGGTGATTAAATCCAAGGAGGGCTCTCACCTGGATGATTTGAGGAGGGTATTCATTGATGGAGCTGAGTTAACACACCCCTTAATGGAGCTGTTGAGAAAGGGCGTGAAGTTTGCATGGAAGTAATGCACCAAGAAGCCATAGACAAGATGAAGGCACTCCTTACTTCTCCTCAGACAATGATTCCCCCGAAGGCAGGTACCCCTTTATGTTTATATCTTACGTCAACAGAACGGTTTATTGGGGCTTTGTTGGCCCAAGAGAGCGAGGGCATTGAAAAATCTATTTATTACTTGAGTAGGATTATACACGGGCCTGAGGCTAGATATACTAGCATCGAGAGGCTCTGTTTATACCTTGTATTTGTAGCACAAAAGTTAAGGCATTACTTATTATCATTCACGGTTCATATTATAACTAAGTGCGATCCCATAAAAAAATTTCTTACTAGAACTGTATTGATAGGCAGGGCAACTAAATGGTTTCTATTCCTTTTGGAGTATGATCTCAAGTGTGTGGTACCCGGGCCATCAAAAGTCAGGCATATACAGATTTATTGGCTATTTTCCCGTCTGGGACATTCGAGCCGCCTATTGAAGAGCTCCCGGGTGATGATCTCTAGGACAATTTTATAGTAGCCAGATTAGACGAATGGAGTATGGAGTTCGACGGCTCTTCAGTTGAGAAAAAAGGAGCGGGAGTCATTCTGCGAAGAGGTAGTGAAGAAATTCGCCTGTCTTTCAAATTGGAGTTCGAATTTTTTAATAATGAAGCTGAATATGAGGCACTGGTCCTAGGGTTACTCGAAGCACTGAGAAGGGGCATCCAAGTCCTGACAATTAAAGGGGATTCTAACTTGGTGGTGAAACAAGTGACAGGAGAATTTGCTCTGAAGCACATGAGTCTGGCGCCTTACCGCACGATCATCCAGCGGCTTCTTGGACAGTTCGAGGTGGTAAAGATAAAAAGGCACCCTCGAACGATGAACATACATGCGGATGCCTATGCCACCATCGTACAAAAGATTGCCTTCGATGGAGAGTCAACTGTGGTCCGAATCACAAAGAGAATGGCCCCATCGATGGTGTCTGAGATGCTGCCCTCAGAGGACAAAGATGATTGGAGGGGTAAAATCTGAAGGCAGTTGAAGAGAGGGGAAGGGCCACTTAACCTAGTCGATTTAGCGCAATACTTTATTTCCAGGGGCAACTTATACTACAAGAATAAAGGAGGTTAGCTGTCCACAAGTGTGGACCCCAAAGAAGCTAAAAGAAGGTTAATTGGAGTACATGAAGATAGTTGTGAGACCACCGAGATCCCTTTATATAGGAGGATACAATGGGTAGGGTACTACTAGCCTTCGATGAGACAGGAGGCCACCGCAATGCAGAGAGAGTGTTTGAAGTGTTGTCTTTTCTATCAGGCAGCAGAATGTAACTTCATTGACCAGTCGCATGACTAGAGACAGCCCTACATGGATTTCTTGATAGATGGAGTGATGCCAACGGATAAAGAGGACGCTATGTAGATAAAAAGGCGAGCACCGAGGTACTTCATACAAGATAGGCAGTTATACCGACGAGGCTATCACGACAGGCCTCTAAGGTGCATAAGAAGAGAAGAGGCTGAAGAGGTGTTAAAGCAAGCTCATGACTAGGGCTGTGTTTCGGTCGGATCGGATCGGATCGTAAAATGCCTCTTCGAAAAAAAATTTGATTTTTTTGGAAATAAAATAACTATTCTGATTTCCGATCCGATTTTTTCAAAAAATTGAAAAAAAATCCGAATTCGAAAAAATTGAAAATTCGGCAAAAATCGAAAAAGAAACGAAATTCACAAAATATATTAAAAATCCAGAAAATTTGGAAATTCCAAAATTTCAAAAAAATAGATTATGGATTTTCGATTACTTGAAATTCTCATTAAAGAAACAAAGAAAATGGCTTAACCCAACATGTAAATACATGAGGATTTGACCCACTTTTTCATTTGTGTAGAAGTTTAGAGGATACTCTCCTTTTATAGAACATATTTTGGAGCCCTCTCCCTCTTCCAACTGAAGTGGGATATGGGAAACTTTAAAAAAATCGAAAAAGAAATCGAAAAAATCGGTAATCAGAAAATAATTTCGAAACAATAAAAAATAATTCAAAAAAATCGGATCGAAAATATAGAAAATATCAAAAATTCAAAATTATTTCCAATTTTTGATCCGATTTCTTTTCGGAAAAATCAGAAATCGAAAATCGAAAAACTAAAATATCATTCCAAATTCAAAAAAAATCGGATCGAAAATCGAAAAGTTCGAAAAGTTCGAAAAAAAAAACACAGCCCTCCTCACGACCCAGGGCACATTGGAGGAGCCAAGCTTTACAATCAACTAATGACTTTGGGTTATTATTGGCCTTCGATGGAGAAAGACTCAACTGATTTTGTTCGAAGGTGCAAAGCTTGTCAGCTACATGGAAATATGATTCATGCTCCTTCAGTGGACATGCACTCTCTATCTACACCATTCCCATTCCATACTTGGGCCTTTGACCTAGTAGGAGCCATCAAACCTTCGTCACGAGGAAAGATATGGATTTTAAAATCAACATAATGTTTCATGAAGTGGGCGGAGGCCATACCGCTCAAGAAAGCCACTGCAGGGGTAGTAGCTCGATTTATGAAGGAATACATTATTTGTTGCTTTGGCATCCCGAAGATGTTTCTATCGGACACTGGTACCCCCTTTGTAAATAGCGAAGTGAGCTTGCTCACAAAAAAGTATTCCATCATACTTTACAAATCAATAGTGGCATACCCGAAGTGCAATGGGCAGGCAGAGGCCACCAACAAAACTTCAGTGAACATTTTGGCAAAAATGTTTGAAGATTTTCCAGGCTCATGGGAAGACAAGATCTCGAGGTTCTATGGGCTTATCGAACGATGAAAGAAAGCCAACAGACTACACACCATTCTCCTTAGTATTTGGGGCAGAAGCTGTGTTACCAATCGAACTCGAGGTACCTTCTGCTCTCTACAACCTACGAAGTGTTATGCTCCCTCACAGTCGCCACGTACAACTTAAAGCCTTGGATGAGCACAGGGATAATGCCGCGAGGCACTTTGAGATATATAATAAGCAATTATCCAGATCTTAAAATTGGTAAGGCCAAAGAAGTTCAAGGAGGGGGACATTGTTCTAAAAGCATGCACAAGGCACATAAGAGGTTTGTCACTACCAAAGTTTGAAGAAAATTGGGAAGGGCCCTATATTATTCGAGTAACTCACTATTCGGGTTATTGTGAGATATCTAAGATGGAAGATAATGTGACTTTCAAATTGAACAACAAGTGGCTGGAGATTTATTACGTCTGAATGTATGTTTTTCCACTCCTGTTCATTGACCTATTTTTTTTAAAAACGGTGGATGTGTGCTTTAAAGCAATTGGCCTCACCCGTCTAATATAGTTGGAAGTAATATTCATGTGGCATATACTAGATTACTATTTTATTTTCACAAATTCACTGTTTGAAACCTTTATTATGCGCGATGTACTTAGCATTTATGTAGTAAGTGTAGCAAATATCCAATTGAAACAACATAAAGGAAAAGAAAACACCAAAGTTGCCAATGTTTCTTTATTTCAAATAAACGAGATCATTGTGGTTACAACTAAGTTAGAAAATTCAAAAGTTCACAGAAACGAGCTGCACCAATAAAAGAAACACTGAATAATGGAGTTAGGGGTCGTCCATGATAAAATAAAGATTCTCTGAACCAAGTAGCCGGTGGTGATGTTGGGGAAGAATTTGCTCAAGGTTGCTTTGATCTGCAATAAGGTCAACTAAATCCTTCTGAAGAAGCTCCCTGGTCTGATGAATGGCCTCTAATTCCCGCTCTTTCTCAACTAACTCAGCCTCCGCCGGAGCAACTGCCTCACGGGCCTCCTACACACTTCATTCAGATATCAGCAATTGGGATTCCAGACTTACAATCTCCTCTAAGATGGCCACTTGTGAACGATGGGAACTCTGGAGGCTATGGTAGACAAGGGGAAGATCATCCTTCTTGAAACTCTGTAGTAGCTCCACCAGCTAAGTCATAGAAAACCCATCATTCGTTAGCACGTTAACCCTCCCCAATAAAATCTTGATGCTATCAGGGATTAGGGACAAGAGGGGTGTATTGAGAATTTCCTCCAACACCATCGCGAGCCCAAGAAAACGGCACGCCCAGGAATCGACTGAAGGCAGCGAGCGATAAAGGTTGAAGGAAAATGAACCAGCAGCTGCTCGATTAACAGTCGAGGGACCTCAGTTAAAACAGAAGGGAAATTGGCCAATGTCTGCCTCACAACCACTTTGGGGGCTGCCTCAGGGGGGTGCATGCTTAAAATACTATCACTGACAGAGGGACGCTGGGTATGCGAGGCGCTATTACTCACTTGAATTTGAGGAGCAATCAATGCGGAGGCATCACCAATCCTAGGGGCCCGCCCGAAAAAGTAACTTCAGCTAAGGTCCCCGCCTGAATTAACCCCTGAACAACTCGTTCAACTTCGGGCCTACGGGTCACAGGTTGATCGACCTCCACCTAAAATACAACAAACAACTGAAGTTAGAAATAAAAATGAGGAAATCATGTACAAAATATCTTGCTAACATAGACATTATGCCTATAAGACTAGGCCTGCCTGACCCTCGGTTATAGGAGATTATGCTTATAATACTAGGCCCATCTGACCCTCGGTTATGGGAGATTATGCCTATAAGACTATGCCTGCCTGACCCTCGATTATGGAAGATTTTAAATTTATAAGTCCTACATTACTAGGCCCGCCTGACCCTCGATTATGGGATAGTATGCCTATAAGACTAGGCTCACCTGACCCTCGGTTATGGGATATTTTGAACCTTAAAGCCCAATATTACTTGGAAAAATTAACAAATTTGTATGCAGCAGATAGATGGAAGAGTGAAAGTTCCTCTGGAAGCCGTTCATCAGCAAATTCATGAATGACCATCTGAACCACATCTTTTTCCTCAACAGAACCCGGAGTTATCAATACACATTGACTTTGGGGGGAAATCACATCCCCCCCAACTTCATCAACTTGCTCTCACCTATTATCCTCCACTACCTGAACTACATATTCTTGTTCGCCTTCACCTTGGGCAGCTGCAGCAGGCTCAACACCTTCTTGGTTCAGAATGGAAGGCCCGAACACAGATACAAGCATTTGGTCATTTGAAGGAAGGTGGGTTGAAGGATTAGTTTAAAAAAGTACGGGTGCCTGCAACGTAGAAGTTAAAAGTTAGAATAACAGGTTGAAAGAGTAATAACAACTCAAATAAGAAAATAAACTCACCATAGGCAATGAAGAGATAGGCACAGGGGACTTAGGTATATCCTCAGTAGCTCTCACATTGGGAAAATCCCTCTCAAGGCCAGCCTGATCGTGTAAAAAAGAGGGATCAGGAGAATAGCCACTACTAGACTCAGACGAAGTATCAGATATAAATGCCCCTAGGGGGAAATGGGAGATTACCTGCTAAGTAGTAGGGGCAACTCTCTCGAAGGGATGATCCTCTCCAACCCCATCGTGCGCATAACCTCGCGCAACAACCTGAAAAAGAGACACGACAAGTTAGAGCAACACGGGATTATTAGTATGAAAAGAAAAGAAGGAAGAAGATATTTAGAGTGAGAAAGATTAAGGGACTTACCTCCCCCTCCAACACATCCTCTACAATCTCATAATCTTGAGGAGGCAAGGTAGGTTTTGAAGGAGAAACTATCCTCCTCAATATATGTCGCCGCACTAACGCAGTCTCTTCTTCTTCTTCCTCTTCTTCGGCTTCCTCCTCTTTTTCCTCATCTTCATCATCATCACCAGCATCACCACCATACACATGCTCCTCAAGAAACTCCTCCTCACTAGACTCACTCGACTCTTTCATCACAATCTTGCCGGGGCTAATCGTTTTCATCTTTTTACTATCCCCAGCAGATTGAGGGTTATAAGAAAAGCCATGAGCAGATATCTCGATTGACATAAAAACTCTGTCTTGTTCACTAAAATTCTCCTAAGTCTGGCGAAGACGATCCACCATATGGCTCACAGCTTCGATAATCTTTAGATCAAAAGTAGAGGCTACTAGAGGTTGTGGAACAGTTTTGAGCTTCTTCAAAGGTGATTTTAGAGTGGCCCTAACTTCTGCACCCGATGAGGCAATGCGAGGAGACTCGGTCCTTCCAACTGGCCCCGAAGGACTAGGAGCAACATCAGCTTGAACAGAGGTTTGGGAGGCTTTTTTCTTCTTACAATGGCCTGATCCACAGGCGCTAGCGGAGGCAACTTGGGGGGAGCATTGGTATTGGCCGTACTAAGAGAAAAAATGGAGGACTGGTGGTGCAAGTCCTTAAACCCAACTCAGTGGGTGGAAACCTTTCAACTTTGGGATACCTGGGCTCCTTCAAGAGGTTGGTTTGAAAGCGAACCAACTGATTCTGCCAAAACACATTGATGTACATAGCTGACCTTCCTCCTCGAGCTTCTTTTCTCGGGATCACAGCATTGGCTGGGTAGTTGGCACACAAACTAACAATAGTGGAGGTCAAATGATTCGAACTTGAAAAAGAAAAATTGGTGGGTTTCTCCCGAGTAAAATGACTCAACAAGGGGCCCCCTTGGTCGTAACCAAACTACAAGGATACCCAGTGTGGGCTATACACAGAATAAAAATACGACCATTCGATATAAGAAGGCAGAGATGAAGGGATTTGATAGAAGGGGGACATTATTCTCTGGGAAGTTCCTGGCAAGGGCTTCGTCAATAAGAGCAATAGGACGCTCCCCTTCAGCAAAGAAATCATTAGTAAAAAACTGACTCACCCCAACATAGGGGCGAGGTGTTCACCTCTTGGCTTGATCAATCAAGGCAATCAGAGGCTTCTTGACACTCTTATTCTTCCAACAACAGATTCGAGGGATCTTCATGGGTTGTGAACCAGGGTAATTACCGACAGGGGCGTAATCAGGAAAGTGGGCATAGAGAAAAGCTATCAAGAGAATGTTGTTGTCATAATTAGAAACACCAAACTTACCAATGCTTCGAGAAGAGTCTGCCACTACACGATCCAGCCAGGTACATAAGGAGCTAAGAACAATGGCAGCAAGGGGGATCTTTACACCATTGGTAATGCGAACGGCCATGTTGATTAAGTCCTTTCAAGGACAACCGTAGGGCTTGCCTGAAAGATAAATCTTCGATAGCATCACCCAGATGTAGCCCGCCAACTCGATCTTGGATCCGTAGCCTTTTCCAATTGGATGTTGTTCAAATACCTCCTTCCCTTAAGGGTTCTCCCTGGCTGCCTCGCGGGCTCTAAGAACGGCCTTCTCCTTAATAAAATAAAAGTAATGAATTACTTCAGAGTAGGTGCACTTGTTGTAAGTGACCATGCAGTCTTTCACTACCGCCTCCAGTTCCTCTCTTAAGGCTTTTTTTTCACTAGAGACATACTCCTCGAAGAAGGTGTCAAACCCAGCAGCATCTAACACTAAAAGTTCACATACATCTTCCAAGGTGACAGTAAACTCATCCCAAGTGGCCACAAAGGTGTGTGACCTATGGCTTCGACGAGAAACCAACAGTTGCAGAGCACTATTGTTCTTGACAAGAGTAAGGTCACCCATCCAAAGAGATAAAGATAAGCCTACAAGGGCTAACTGAACGAAATATTTTGAATGGATATACTCAGTCCAAGGGCCTAACCCCTCGCTGGCACCCGAAGAAGCTTTAAATTCCACCTTTGAGTAGGGAAAATCACCACGCTCAATTCAAAAGCGGGTAATAGTGGCAGTGGGGAGGCAAGCGAAGTCTTCAGTGTCCTCACCTTCGTCCATCAACAGGTTGGGATTTTCATTCGATACCAAAGCACCAAGGAATCGCTCCACCGTTGCCCATAAGTGGTCGTTGTCTCCAAAATAAGGGGCACTAAGGTATCATGCCCATTGAGCTTGGCACGCATGAGTTGCAGGAGAAGCACCCCTAATAGAGAGAGTTCTTTTCACTGGTGCCATGAGAGATAAGGAAAAAGAGAATGGAGAGTAACTGGAAAAGAGCAAGAAAGTTAAAGGAAGCAAGGGGTTCTTGCCTAACTCTCACAGAAAAGCTCAAACTCAGGAAGTGAGAACCCAAAGATGAAGTTCGAATTGAGGATATATGCCCTTTTATAGGGGAAACATGAATCCCAAACGACAAAAAAAATGACGCTTTGAAAAAGCATAATGATGGCTCTCGGGAATAGTCTGGCTGGCGTGGCTATCAAACGCGCGTGGCTATAGAAAACTAAGGGTCGTAATGATAATGCTTCGGGGGATAGTGGGATGAATAGCGACGTCACATACATGCGCGCACCCTGGCGCTGCCACGTGTGATGTGCAGAAGTGCACACGACAGTTACATTTAACGTGACATGCTTGGAGTCTTATCTTTCATGGGATATGAAGAGCTTTGGGGGAAATTTGAATAAACCTCTTCATTTTACCCAAGAGAGAAGATCAAAGATTTATGAAAAGGTTTCGTACAGATATTTCTTCATGCAATAAATAAATATCTCTACGAAGGGGAAAATATAGGGGGTGCCCTCCCTGATTAGTGATTAATTTAGCTAGACAGATCGATCATTTACAAAGAAGGATGTCCCACAAACACACTTCGAAGAGCCTCCATACAAGTGGTTCGCAGGACTTACCTCGAGGATCCTTCACAGCAAGTACCTCGCAGCACCCTATCTTGAAGAGTCTCCAATGGAACTGGATCGAAGGATCCAATTCGAAGAATAAAGTCACTTGGATGACAGTAGTTTATAATAAGATATAGAATTTCGTATTACGTATTTTATCTTATGAATGTATATACTGAGTGAGGTTGTTTGGTACCCATGAGGGACCATTCCTGGCAGGGCATGGAAGAGCTTTCATGATCTATCAAGCAACCTCATCTTGAGAACTCCACAGGGACATGGTTTGGAGGATTGAGAATAAGGCAATGTTGGGAATCATTACCAACCCTCTTGGCACACTTGGACAAACCTTCACCCAGGACAAATGTCACTCGAGCCTAATCATTGCTTACCTATTCGAGTGAACCTCCTCGACTTACTCAATCTACCTCAATACTTGACCTCTCGAGGTACCTTAAGTGCCAGCCCGCCTGACTGATGTGACTAGATACCTAATAATAGTCATTATTTGAACCACTTCCGGATGTCACGACGTCTGACATTCAGGGACTCAAGAATGTAGCACTCAAGTGGCTTTACCCTTAGGATGGCAGGTCTAGTTCACCAAACCTGACCACCTAGCCATCATAGATTAAGCCTCAAGATGACGAGTCATATCCATTATTAATGCCGTCAATACTTCTAGCCAATAAAATGGTTTCCCACCAAAACTATCAGATCCCATGCATTAAATGCAATATCCCATGTATTAAATTCAATATCTCATGTAATTAATGCACTCTACTATAGGGATCGAGGGCATGCTGACTCGACCAGCCTCTCCCCATATAAATAGACCAAATACACAAATCAGAGAGATTATCCCGAGCCCAGAATTACTGCCCAAATTTCCTTATACTAGAGAACTGTCGCGAGAGAATTAACTCCCATATACATTTAATGCACCCATCATTGGGCATTAACTGAGATTGAAGTCCCTGCATTGTCTTTATTGTACCTTGAGTGCTTGTTCTGCCTCCCTCCGACCATGCCACCTGCTGGTCCCATTCATTTTTTGTGGTGGTCTTATATTTCCTGTGTTAATATGCTCTTGAATGCAAGCCTAAATATCGAATCTCTTTGCCTTTCATTTACATGTGGCCACTATTTATATTGTGTACCTAACGGTGTTAGTCATGTTCTTGATAAGGGGTTATGCCTCACTTAATACCAACTGTATTCGAAGAACCCACATCTTATATTTGGTGACTCTGTTGGGGAGGTATTCTCTTTTGAAAAGATGCCAGGGGATAACACCATTAGAGTCATTGACTTGGACGCCATACAGCGTGAAGTAGAGGCAAATAACACTGTGGTCTACTTCAGGCATCTCGGTGTACTTCCATGCGAAGACATATTTAAACTCAAATAGAAGAATGATCAATTACCCTCAAGGAGTTCCTTCCAAGTCCTTCGAGATAAAAATAGGGTTTGTCCCCCTCTAGCCAAGTTGATCTTTTCCAAATCTTGGATCTGCAGTCGAGGGCTATCCCTTATGCATTCTGATTCTTCTTCTAGTTCCTCCACAAACTCTTATACCCTGGAGTTATCTATTACCAAGCATTGCCCCTAGTTATCCACTAGAAAGCATTCATAGACCAGGTCAGCTTCATCGTCCAGACTCTCGGCTGCCCGCTCACACCTTCATAACTTGTAGATAATTATGTCGCTAGGCAAAACCACCCGCTTGCATTATCGATCCACTTGGTACTGAAAAGGCCTAATCCTATGATTCTCATCCACCTCTCTCATTGTTCGTCTGCTGATAACACAATGCATTTGGACTTAGTGCTCAATAGGGTCGATACGCGGGGTCATTCGATCACGGGGCTATCTTAATATACTAGGGGGCCTCATCACTCCCAGTTCGCACTCTTCTCCATAAGTTACAATAGTTCGAGCAGGTACCTGCACCCTCTCTCGGGTTGACGGGATCCTTCTCCCCTCAGTATATCTTGTTACCATGGTAGCTTCTTACGCCAGATCATTATAGAAAGTTGCGTCCACCATATGGGCCTCCTCCTTTGCAAAAGATTTCTTGGTAGCTCAAATCACCACCTCCTTACCCTTTATGTTTGCTTTCGCACATTGATGATAAGTGGAGGGTACCAACCCATAGTTGTGCATCCATACCCTACCTACCAACAAATGATATGACGACTCACAATTTATGATGTGGAATTTAATATGGGAAGTGATGTTCCCCATTGCGATGCCCATGATAACATAACCTACTGACATGGAGGATTAATTACCATAGCCTGATATTGCCAACGAATGGGGCACTATCCTTGTCTTCGATAACCCGGTGGCATAAAAGGATCCAATGAGAATTATATTAATGGATGTCCCTCCATCTAACAAGACTCATGAGAAAACACAATCATTCACTAATACAGTAACATACAAGGGTCTTTTGTATGGATACCTGATCAGCCTATCAGCCTCTAGGAATGTGACTTCTGAGAGATATCTACTCACCAGTTTAACCACAGGTACCTTATATTTTAAATGTGGCGCCATATTTTTCTTCGCGATCTCCAAAATGGCTCGTGTGACTTCCAGCCAGGAACCTTCAGGAAGTCCAACCTGATCAAAGAACCAGCCAAACTTTGGCCAGTGAGCCACAGTATTTCACTCGATCCATGGATCTATCCGATCATCTTCTAGCTCGTAAACTTCTTCCACATCTCTATATGCAGCCTCATCATATGTTATCACTGCATTAACTTTTTCTAGAGAATAGATTCCCAACTGCTTGCTGAGTCCCTCAACGGGACCATTATGACGTCAGAAAGTGGTTCAAACAGTGACTATTATTAGGTATCTGGTCACATCAGTCAGGCGAGCTGGCATCCAAGGTACCTCGAGGGGGCAACTATTGAGGGAGATCAGGTACCTCGAGGAATTTCACTCGAATAGGTAAGCAATGAGTAGGTTCGAGTGACATATGTTCTGGATGAAGTTTTTCCCAAGTGTGCCAAGAGGGTTGGTAATAATTCCCAATGTTTCCTTATTCTCAATCCTCCAAACCATGTCCCTGCAAAGTTCCCAAGAGGAGGTTGCATGATAGATCATGAAAGCTCTCCCATGCCCTGTCAAGCATAGTCCCTCGTGGGTACCAAATAGCCTCACTCGACATGTACATTTATAAGATAAAATACATAATACAACATTCTATTTCTTATTACAAACTATTGTCATCTAGGTGACTTTGTTCTACGGGATGGGTCCTTCGAGCCACTTACTGTTAAGAAACTTTGAAGTGGGTACTTCAAGCCACTTACTGTGAAGAATCTTCGAGGTGAGTTTGTGGAATATCTTTCCTTCTTCACGGTGAATTTGTGGAATATCTTTCCTTCTCCTTCTTTGTGAACAACCAATTTGCTTAACGAAGTTAACCACTCATTTTGGGGGGACACACCCTACATTTTCCAGTATGCGTAATTAGACCCATCAAACATTTTTGTCCTAGAAATCGATTGACCCTCAGAATAAAAATTGCTAAAACTCATGCCTAAACTTGGATATAACATAAAAGCATAATGTTCCTGCTCTTATACCAATTTTAAGTTAGAGGATTGTGAGATGTGGGTTCTTAGATTATGATTAGTATCAAGCAAGGCGTAATCCCTTATCAAGATCGTGATTAATGCCCAAGACTATGTTTAATAATGATGATGCATGAGAGTAAGAGGGAATAATATTCAACACCCAAGATGGTACTAAATGAGGTTTTCATACCATAAATGCACCGTGATCACAATAAATAAGTGGAATCAGCCAGTAACTTGGTTGAAAGGAGAAAGAGCAAGCACTATTGTCACAATAAAGGCAAAGCAGGAACTTTAGGCTCAGTTAATGCTCAATGATAGTGGTATCAATGGAAGCAAAATGGAATGTTGTGAAATAAATTTTCTCACATAAGCTCTCGCGTATGAGTAAAATCCAACAACAATTCTAGGTTCAAATTTTTGCCCCTCGTAAACTATTTGGTTGGTCTATTTATATTGAGGCAAGGTTACTCGAGTAACATTGCTGGCATTAAATGTGATTAATGGGCATTAAGTGCGACAGTATTGTGGCATTAATGTCAAAGATATTTCATTAAATGCATAAGATGTTGTGTTTTGGCGGGATACTGTTCATCCAATTAGAAGCGTGGTGGCATTAATAGGGATATGGCATGGAAGCTCAAAGGTTTACCTTATAACAACTATGAAATTAGATTTGGTTAACTAGGCCTGCCATCCTAAGGATAAAACTCACTTGAGTGTTGTTATCTCGAGTCCTTAAATGACATATATTATGACTTCATAAAGTAAGTGAAAAGTGACCCCCACTAAACATGTGGTCACATCAATCAAAGGAGATAATGTATGAAGTTGGAGTTACTCGACTGGAAATAGTTCGAACATTAAGTTTGTTATTTATTGGCCGGGAATTATTTTCATGCGATGAATCTGAATTGGGGTCCGTCGAGGAGGTTCCCCGGAGTATGTACCGAACGAAGTGACTCAAGCTGGAAATGGCTCGAGAACTAGTTTGTGTTAGATGAAGTTTTTCCTAAGTTTGCCAAGAGGGTTGGCTATTGCTTTCCTAACATTGCCCATCTCTTAATCCTCCAAACCAAATTCCCGTGAGGTTCCCAAGAGGAGGTTATTTGATAGAGCATGTGATCTCTCCCATGCCCTACCAGGCATGGTCCCTCATGGTTACATAACATCCTCGCCCATATTACAAATTAAATTTGTTCAACAAGTAAAATATAATATCAAATACATTATGTTTCTTATTACAAAATGTTATCACTCGAATAACTTTGATCTTCGTAAGGAGTCCATCGAGAAGTCTCTATGGAGTGTCTTTGTGGGAGGTCCTTCAAGAGGTTTTCATCTTCCTTCTTTAGTTAGTCTTTTTTAAGAACAAGACTAACTCGACTAATTAACCTTTCGTGAGGAATCCCCCTACATTTTCCCCTTCCTAAAGATATTTGTTTATTGTATAAAGAAATATCTGTACAAAATACTTGGATGATCTTTGAACCATTATGTAAAGAAAGGATACTTTTCACATGCAAATAATCATATCAAAATAAGTATTTGAATTATTCAGTGAGGAGAAGTGTGGATGAGGGAATCATCTAGTCCTCATTTCGAACTAGTTTATATTTAACTGCTTTGTGGTTTGTTTAATAGCACTGTTCACTGATGGGACACTATGATTGAGTGTGACCACTTTATTGGGGGGTGAAGGGATTTTTTTTCAAATTTCCCCCAAAACGTTTCACTTCCCCCAAGTTGAGAACTCTTAGCATGTACCATCATTACCCTGGTCGTGCTGTATTTAATGAGATTGACGTTTGCTCCTCTGCACTTCACACGTGGTGGCTTGGGGTTAGCGCTTTCTTCTCACGCAGGGGCATTCGGGCTTCACCTATTGAAGCATCGTAATTATAGTGTTTAAATTTATGCCCCTACGCGCTCATGTGGGCTACGCGAGGCAATTCAATCGTCACCACATTTCCCAAAGGCCCTTATTCTACTGTCTATTGTGTCTTGTGTTGCCCCTATAAAAAGCATAATTGACATTTCTCAAACCCTTACCTTTGGGTTAATTATCATTTTCCTTCGTCTATTTTGAGAGATAGAGATTTCAGTGCTTGCTTTTGCCTTTATTCTTCACTCTAATTGTTCGTTATACTTCCTTTTTCTTTATTCTTCCTTCATTAATGGCTCCTATTATCAAAGGGACTCCCTCCACATTGAGTGATTCCTCGTACTCAAGCATATCAGAATTAATGGGCCTAATACCGTCGGGTGCCTTACTTTGGGGAACCTGATTGTTTCTGGTCGTTGGCTCAGTATTTTTCGAGGGATCTTGTTTCGATGGAGCCAGCAAACTTATTGATGGATGAAAGGGATAACGCAGATGGATTCTCTTACATTCTTATCGCCAATGTGACCCATTTTCAGATCGAACGGGGGGACTACCCTTTTTGAAAGGTAGAGTTTGAGTCTACATCCGGTGCCTATGAGGGTCTAGGCCCGTGGACTGAATATATCCATGCCAAATTCTCCGTCCAGCTGGTGTTAGTCGATTTATCTTCTACCACTTGACTGGGTGATCTTGCGCTTGCTAAAAATAACAACACTATTCAACTTCTTATTTCCCGTTGGATCCATCGAACTCATACGTTTGTGGCGGCTTGAGGTGAGTTTACTATCACTCTCGAATACATTTGTGAACTTCTGGGCCTAGAAGCCGCTGGCTTTGATATTTTCTTTAAGGAGGCTACCTTGAGCGCTGAGAAAGCTACTCAGGCATAGTTGGAGGGAGTAGTAAAGGACTGTATGGTGACTTGCAACAAGTGTCCCTATTCAGAGGTAATTCGTTAGTTCTACTTTATTAAGGATAAATTCGTGATCAAGGCCCGTGAGGCGGCCAAAAAAAATCCAAAGGGAAAGCAGGTGTTCAAGACTCCCACGGCTGGGAAAGGTTTTGGTTCAAATATTGAATTGGCGGGTTATATCTGGGTTGTCATGTCAAAGATATTTCTTCCTGGTAAGCCCCACGATTGGTCCAAGAAAGATTTAATCAACATAGTTGTTTGTTATGGGTTATGGTGTTAAACTCCTCGTTGCTGCAATCACCTTGGGTCCATTGTACACGTGGCTGGATTGCATGCAGGCTAATTTTGCTAGAAGCATCGGTAGATTTGATGTTTCGAATTACGCCAACAATGTTTTTCTAACGTCTTTTCTATATGCCCACTTTATATAGTATGCTCCAACTGGTAGCTTCCCAAGTTCCCATCCGTTTAAAATTCCACGGATTTGTTACTGGAACCACAAGAGTTCCAAGAAACCCTTTGCCTCATTGGTTGATAAAGTTGAAAAGTTTGTCCCTCAATCCTACATTGGGGTTGATCAGTTTTTTACTAACCATTTCTTTACGCACGAGGAGCGTCCTGTTGCCCCACTCGAGAAATCATTGGCCAGGACTTTTCCTGCAAATAACATTCATTTGCTCTGGGTTCCTTCATACCTACCCTCGTATATTGAGTGGAATTATTTTTATTCGATATATTGCCCTAATCTCATGGGCATGCAGTTTGGGTATGACTAAGGCAACTCCATTCTGAGTCACTTCACTCGTGAGAAGCCCATAAATTTTTCTTTCACCTGTAGCAATTTTCTGACCTCGACCGTTGTTAACCTTTGTTCCAACTATGCTGCCAACCCTAAAATACCAAGTAGGAAAGACTGAGGAGGTAGGTCGACTATGTATTTGACTTTGTTTTAGCAAAATGAGTTGGGCAGGTTTTAGAGCAACCTCCTCAAGGAGCCCCGTTACCCTGCTATTGAGAGATATCCTCCTATAGAGCTAGGACTGAAGAGTTATACTACTTCTAGTTTTTTGTTTCCTTTAAGTACCATTAACACTTCAACCCCTTCCCAGTTGCCTCCTTTAGCTCTTTATGAGCAGGCTATAGTAAATAAGAAAAAGAGTGCTCAACCGTCTGTTCTGGTCAAAGCAACTGTTATTGCCCCTGGTCCTTTGAGGTCGATTGAAAAGGATGACACTCATCATGCTGCTTGTACTGGGGAAACTATGAGGGCAACTAGAAAGGTCCCAAGGAAGATGCCTAAGGCTACTGATGATGTTTCTCCCTCGTTGACTCTTGACCCCAATGTGTCTCAGCAGGTTAGTCAGATGTTCGAGCAGCTTCAGCAAACTTCAAAAAACTTTTTCTGTCAAAGATGGGGCCTTTATGTTAGCGCAGATGGCTGCTTAGGGTTTCTCCTATGTACCCCCAACTACTGAAGGTAATAGAAAATATGGTAGGTCTTTGACCGGGTTGACCAGTCTTGTTAAGATTGTAATTGAGGAAAGTGATGAGTCAAGTGATGAGGAACGTTCTAAGAGGAAGTAGTTACTGATGATGAGGAGGAATATGATAATTATGGAGATGAGGAGGAAAAGGAGGAAGAGGATGAAGAAGAAGAGTTGGATGATTCCCTCCTTATTCGAAGGCACAAACTTCGTAAAATGGTTTTTGCTTCAAATCCCATTTCGCCTCCCCGTGACTACGAAGTCTTGGAAGAAGAGGTATAGCTCAATTTCCTTTCTATTTACTTGTATCCTCCCCCATTTATTCTTTTAATATTGATCCATGTTCTCTATTCTTAGGTTGGTGTGCGAGGTGATTCCTAGGAGGATGCTGGGGCAGGCGATGATTTTGAGGGCCCACTGGTAGAGACAACTCAAGTTTTGACCGCCTACAAGGACGCTCTGCCAAAGGGAATAGTTGCCCCTATAACTTCTCATGTAACTACAAATTTCCCCATAGGGGTAGATAAAGATCTTTGTTTTGTTCAGTCCAGTAGTGGCTATTTTCCTGACTCTGCCTTCTTACTCAACCTGACTGGCCTTGAGGAGGGTGTCCCCGATGAAAGTGTTATGGAGTCCGGTGTTAGAAAATCCCCCATAGGTGTACCCTCTGTTATGGTAACACTTGAACGCATTCTTTCTTCTCAATATTTTTTGTCTACTCTTTGCTCTAACTTTAATTCCTTCTTCGCAGGCCGAGTTACTCGATAAGACCGTTCACGTAGTAACTCCTCCCAAGAATGATCAAGTATTGGTTACTTTGTTTGGACCATCGATCTTTAACCCCGAAGGAGGCGAGGTTGTTGTATGTTTGTATTTTAAAATACAAGTGGAAGACCGACTTCTCCCAAACTATCGGCTAAGAAAAGGAACCTACACAACTTTGAATGGTTATCTTTTTTCTCTCATTTGGATACCCACTACTTCTTATTGTTTTGCCTAAATATTCAGCCACTTGTGTACCCACTTATATATCCTTGATCCGATCGAAAAAAAATCAAGATACAGAACATGAGACAGGTTGAGTTTGATTGGGAAGGAAAGAAAAAAAAATCAGAAGTTTTGGGTTAGAAAACAAAACACACAAAAAAAAATATCCTTCTCTCCTAAGGGCAGTTTAAATTTTCATTACAAAACCAGTGTTGTTACCCAAAATATTTTTAGATGTTGAGCAATTAATTTCGAATGGATGTTAGTATGACATATAACTACAGTGCATGGTTATATGATACAGATGTGATTCTGGGCTTGTTTTATCCTGGGACGGCGTGACTGTACACTACCTACACAAAGAGGCTAGAGTCGTGAAACGTCTTAAAGAGAGCGACCTAGTCCGTGACTCAACCCAAGAATCGTCTACGACAGAATTTATAAACAATAGAGGTAATATTGTTTATTTTCACTATACAGTATTTATTTGGATTCAATGCATGCAGTTAATATTTGTGATAATCATATGAGGTAACAATTTAATTTTGATTAGTAGACTTAAATTAAATTATGATTTTATTTTTCGAATTCTCCATAAAACTCTTTGATGTGATTTTTTAGTCACAATATTCAAATTGTCCCAATAGTTTTAAGACGATTTATATCTACCATGGAAATCGAAAAATAAATCTTATGGGCATATATGATTATTTTTATGATGCCTAAAATGAAAAAAAGTCCGACAAAGTTTTTTTGTCTAGAAATTATAGTGTTGACTTTTCACCTCTAGAAATTACAGTTTAGCCCCATGACTTCCTAAATGTTATATTTTTTTAATTAGAAAAATAAATTTCAGTATTTTTGGTCAATTCGGAATCTGTCAATAATTTCGTGAGAAATTAGAATTTAAACAATTATGAACCCCTTCATGAAAAACTTCTAAGTAAGTCAACCTTATTTTTTAGTTATGAATGTGAAATATTATTTCACCGAAGATGTTATTATTGAAAAATGGAATTGTATACATTATCAGACAATTCATTTAGAGCCACTCGTGGTTAAGAAAACAAATGAAAATTTGCTATATGGAATCAAATTAAAATTTCATATTTGAGAAAACAAATGAAAATTTGTTATATGGAATCAAATGAACATTTGTTATATGAATTCGAAGGGTAACTAATATACATTTGCGTCTTGCGCGATGTTTACTACAAAAGAAACTTGTTCAAATATTTTTTAAAGTGTTTACATGAAAGTGTAGTTGATATTTTTCAACCATACTAAAGTGATCGATGATGAAAAAAAATCTGAAATTTTTGTTATGAATTTTGTTGGAATATCATCTCAATTTTTTTGGATGATATATAGACTCAAAATTCGTGAATTTTGGCATGCATATAGTATGTTGAGATTATGATGATTGGGCTTTGGAATTTCTGGAAAAAAAAAAGAGTTGTATATCTTTTATTACGAGTTTATCTTAACTTATACTTAATATTTTTGAGTGATTCCAATTTTGGATAAGACCAAGGTCATAAAGGATGAATTCTGGAAATTTCATAAATTTTCAATAAGCAGTTTGGTCGAGGTGAAATTTCAAACTTGAAGTTTTTTCGTCTAAAAAAATATTTTGGACAACATTTTCATAGAAAAATGTATCATGTAGTGTTCCCAACGGATTCAAAATATTTTGAAGCCTTTATAAATTTCTTTTTTAAGAATTTATGAAGTACTTAAAAATTTGGACTCAAATTTATGGAAGATGAATTTCATAGAAATTGTATAAGGACTTATACAACATTTGAGTTTGAAGCACAACCGCTAGGATTTTATTTGAATAATTTTTTGTATTATTCATTTATATGATTTGGAAAAGGTAAATAATACAATTGTATTCTACTATGTTGGAATCAATTGGTATTCTTGATATGTGTGTAAATTTAATTTAGTTGGGCAAAATTATTTTGATTGTATGCTTTGTGTTGGATAGAGTATAAAACTCCAAGACATATATTTTATCTTGTGTATTTGCATATGAAATCAAACATGTTATGCTTTTAATAAGTTATTTGATCTATGTATGGATTTAGACATACACGAGTCTAATAATACAAGTAAAGATCTCATATGTTGGACTTTATATTGAGTAAATATAAATCATATTTCGAAATGATAATAATTGGAGGATTTTATCATAACTGAGTTTGGTGCAAATGCAATCTTTATTTTGGTAAAGATATTCTAGTTGAATGATTTGGAATAGAGGTTTAAACTCTAATACGAAGTATTATTACATACATTGTGAAAAATAATGTATGAAAATTGTATACTATAATTTGTTATGAAATAGATTGTGTAATCTATATGTGACTTTCAGACACTTGAAAATCTGAAGTTATCACTAGAACGAATGAACATGTATTTTTTTTATTGGACTATACATGAAAGCATTAAGCATGCATTATTTTAAGAAATAAGAATAATTTTTACTTAATGTTGAAACTCTATAAGTTTAGATTCCATTTTATGAATTGAAGATATAGTGGGGGCACATAATATGTTGCTTCTCAATGCTATACCTAGAGAATAACGGGGGCACTCAATCGAGTACCTCTCAACTATATTTGAAGAACATTTAATAGAATCTAAAACTTTGGTGTTCAATAGAACTCTAATTTTTTTTTTTGTGACTTAAAAATAAAAGCTTGCTTATGTTATTTAAAAGGACTTCAAAAATCCTTGGAGAAGTTATATCATAAATGATTGATTGAATTCCTTGGAATGAACTAGAAATTAGTTTATAATTGACTTATCTTATAACTTTAAGATAATAAGGTGTTATACATCATTTGAAGGAATATTGAGACCATTTTCATTTATGAATGTAAGCTTTGTTTAATAGCCAAGATTCATCGGTATAACTTAATCATACATGTTGCACATTAAATTACTCTCTTGAAAATGAAGTAGCTTCATTTAATTTGTTTGCTATTGATGTTATACATGATGTTGAGTTAAAATAAAATGTATATAATATCTAATTTTGAATGGTGTCCTAAGTAAGGCAACTTACGTGGACCAACTTGAAGTTAAAAAACTTATTAATATGGAAGGCACCAATAAATGGCTATATATTTTGATAAATCGTCAAATGAGAATGAATTGAGAATAATATGAATCATGTTTATCACTAAGCATGTTGAAATATAGATGCACTATTAGTTATTTATGCAATAATTATCAGCTAATATTTGGTTATAATATTTTGTTGCCAAGAAAACCAAATGTATGCTAAGTCAAAGTATTGGCAGAATGAGTTTCAATGAAATAATAATATTACTTATTAATATTACAAGGCCAAATATGGATCATTAATAGATCGAGTACTTTGAAATACAAGAATATCTATTTAATAGACATATGTTAATTGTGAACCTTCTTGTACTCCACATGATCTAAGTATAAGAACACTATATACAGTGTTATGAAAGATGAATATGTGAACATCTTAAGTAGTCTCAACTGAGCTACTAAATACAGTTGACTTGGAATAATTTTTTGTGGGAGTACAATGAAGGTTTATAATTAAAAAGTGCATTCTTATGCTATTGAGAAAGGTAATGTGTTTTTGATAAAAATCACGAATCTAGAATTGATTCTGAAATAATAATGGATATGTGTCAAATATATATTATGATGCTATTTTTTTGGAACTCCAAGAAATATTAATTATTGACACAATTAATGATGGAGTTTATGGTGATACCATTAGCTATGGCTAGAGAGAAAATGAAAGGTTGAAAGACCTATTATAAGATACCATTTATGGTAGAAATTGACACCAGTCATTTTATCCACAACAATAGAACCATGACTATTGTAAAATTTTAGAACCCTTATCATAACGGTAAGAATGACAAATATGTCGTAAGCACAACATAGTTTGAGAGTTTAAAACTAATGAGTTGTGAGTGTGGATTGTGTTCTGACTGATGAGAACAAAACCTCACTTATCCTTTAACGAAAGGATAGTGTAGGAGAAGGTATTTTAACACTTAGAAAGGGATCAGACTAAAGCCTGTTTATATTGAATCATTTGTGGTGGTAACCCAACCTATAGACTAGAGATCCCAAAAAATAGGTTCAAAGGCTAATAAAAGTCACAGTGATAAGGGTTGAATCATGCTAATTATTATTTACAAGGTTTTACTCCGAGTCCAACCCTATGGACCATGATATCCTGAAGCGAGTTAAGGTTGAGTTTATTATAACTCTTAATGAATATTTATATCTCTATTTTGAATGGGGTACCTAGCTATGGGAGTATCCTTGATAGACTCACCTATGTGAATGTGGAAGTGTGGCCGCTTCCTATGATGATTTTGGGCAAATTCCCTAGATCGTTCATATACTGGGATATAAGCGCATGGCCGTAACGTGTTGGCTTAAAGAACTAAACCCAAGTAGGGTTGTGTGTGTGATGTTGTCAGAGATAGGGTTCAAAACTACGAGTTACTCTAGTATATTCTGAATCATCTTTATTACGTAAAGGTTCAAGTCGAAAGACACCTTTGCTTATGCACAATTCTATGAATTACTTCTCAATAATTTTTCAAAATGTACTAGCGGGGGATTGTTACCGATGAATGTGCTTTAAAATCCAAGTGGGGGATTGTTGTATGTTTTTATTTTAAAATACAAGTGGGAGACCCACTATACCCACTTCTCCCAAACTATCGGCTAAGAAAAGGAACCTACATGACTTTGCATGGTTATCTTTTTCTCTCATTTGGATACCCACTACTTTCGATTGTTTTGCCCAAATATTCAACCACTTGTGTACCCACTTATATCTCCTTGATCCGACCGGAAAAAAAAATCAAGATAGAGAACATGAGACAGGTTGAGTTTGATTGGGAAGGAAAGAAAAAAAAATCAGAAGTTTGGGTTAGAAAACAAAACACACACAGAAAAAATATCCTTCTCTCCTAAGTGCAGTTTAAATTTTGATTACAAAACCAGTGTTGTTCCCCAAAATATTTTCAGATGTTGAGCAATTAATTTCGAATGGGTGTTAGTATGACATATAACTACAGTGCATGGTTATATGATACAGAGGTGATTCTGGGCTTATTTTATCCTGGGGACGGCATGACTGTACACTACTTACAAAAAGAGGGTAGAGTCGCGAAATGTCTTAAAGAGAGCGACCTAGTCCGCGACTCAATCCAAGAATCTTCTATGACAGAATTTATAAACAATTGAGGTAATATTATTTATTTTCATTGTGCAGTATTTATTTGGATTCAATGCATGCAGTTCATATTTGTGATAATCATATGAGGTAACAATTTAATTTTGAGTAATAGACTTAAATTAAATTATGATTGTATTTTTTGAATTCTCCATAAAGCTCTTTTATGTGACTTTTTAGTCACAATATTCAAATTGTCCCAACAATTATTGCTTATGTTGGACCTATAGGCTTAAGGCAAGAAGGTGATGCTGCCTTTGTGGATGCTCCAGGTGTTCGGGTGGATCAGCATCCCTTGGTGGGGCAAGGAAGTTCTCATGGAGAGGAAGATGTGGTGCAGATAGCCACTAGGCAATTCGGCGATGATCCTAATCAATTTACTTTGCCATAGGTATAACATCTCTTTCTTTAGGGTTGTAACTCCTGCAATAACTATAATTATAAATGCCTAGTATATGTATAGGACTTTAATAAGCGAGGGTCAGGCACACCAAGTAATGTTGGACTTTAATCTCCCATAATCGAGGTTCAGGTGGACCAAGTAATGTTGGACTTTAATCTTCCATAACCTTGGGTCAGGCGGGCCTAGTAATGTAGGACTTTAAATCTCCCATAATCAATAGTCAGGTGGGCCAAGTAATGTTGGACTTTAATCTCCCATAATCTAGGGTCAGGCGGGCCAAGTAATGTTGGACTTTAATATCCCATAACCGAGGGTCAGACAGGCCTAATAATGTAGAAATTTAAATGTCCCAAAATCGAGGGTCAGGCGGTCCAAGTAATGTTGGATTTTAATCTCCCATAATCAAGGGTCAAGCGGGCCTAGTAATGTAGTATTTTTAATTTTTCGTAAAGAATTTGTATATTTATCTGACTTGATAACTTGTTGTGTTCCGGGTTGAAGTTGATCAGTCGGCTTTTCATGAGCCAGAGATTGAAGGTGTTGAGCATGAGGTTGCAGAAGTAAGGACCATAGCTGAGTTGGCTGCAATGGGCGAGGCCCGTGGCTTGCAAACACAACCATTGGCCCCAACTGTTGATAGGGTGCCCCAAACAGGTGTTTTCGGGCTATAGGAGGGTGATAGTACTTCACACACCCTAAGTCCCTTTACCAATGATTATGTTTTCAGTATACATCCTCCTGAGGCATCTTTGGAGGCAGTTGTGAGGCAAACTCTACGCGATTTCCCCCATATCTTGAGTGATGTTCCTCGCGAGTTGATACAGAAACTCTGAAATTTATTTCCATCTACCTTTTCTCCTTATAGCATCCAACCACTACATGTAATGATGGCCTATAGATTTCTTAGTCCAGTAACCATTTTAAGCGAGGTCCTCAACACCCCTCTGGAATCCTTAAGCTCTGACGCTATTAAGGTTTTGTTGAGGAAGATCAATCTCCTCGTTAGCGATGGGTTTTTAATATTTTGGTTTGTCAAACTGCTATACGACTTCAAGAAAGCTGATTTATCTGCTCTTTATGTTCGGTTGCAAGCCTTTCATCATTCGCAGGTGGTCATCCCTAAATAGTTAGTGAGTTTAGAAGTCAAGCTAGCTAGGTCTGAGTAAGAGGTTGAAGCTTCTCATGAGGTCGCTATCAAAGCGAAAGCCAAGTTAGATGATGTTCAATAATGGATAGAGCGTCCTCACAAAGATCTTGTTGATTTGTCGTTAACCAGAGTAATCTCGAGAAAATTCTGCCTATGTATCATCACCGTCTTCTTGACTTATCCAACTTGTGGTTCATAATGGATGCCCCAATCGACTAGTCGCTCTTCTAAATTTTCCATCATTTGTGTTTTTTATTGCCTTGAGACTTTTTGTTGAATATAACTCCTTAGCTCCATTCCATTCGAATATATTGCTTTGCATTTAGTTCTCCTCCTTTTCTGTTTTAACTAAATGTTGAATAAGCTAGTACATCCATGCAATATACATTACATTATCCATAATAAAAAAACTAATGGACCATATCTTTCAAAACAAAAATGACTTTATACTTCCATGCAAAATAGATAACCCAACATTGTGGGGAATATTCTCTCGAACAAGTACTAATAAAACATAATGAAACAAATTGGTGTGTTGAAATCAAATCGAATACATTTAAACATAGTAAATTTTGAGCCACTTGTTGTTCAATTTGAAAGTGACATTATCCTCCACATTAAATATTTTGCAGTTGCCCAAATCATGAGTTACTCGAACAGTTTAGGGGAATTCCCAGTTGGCTTCAAACTTGGGTAATGACAATCCCATGATATGCCTCGTGTAAGATTTTAGGACTAAGTATCCTTCTTTGAACTTCCTTGGTCTTACCATCTGATCATAGGAACTGGACAACTGTCGAATGTAAGTCTCATTCAGTACTTCCTCGGCTTCTTCACCCCTAATGCACCTCAAATGTCTATTATGATATCCTATTCGCTACAACTGCCCTTCTTAGACGTAGTACCTAGGCACTCGCCTCTTTAGCCTTATGACGTCATATTTATCTAGCGACATCACTCCATCTGCCAGCATGTGCATTTATAGTTACCTCTAATCTTGAGGTTAATTGATGAAGTTGCATTCTACTGCTTGGTATAATAATTGACATTTCCCATACTCCCTCTATATCATCACAGCATTTTGCCTTATCAAAGGCCGTAAGTAACCTGATCGCTAGACCCATCTATATAAAGGGATATCGATGGTTTTGTAGCTGTCTTCATGGACTTTAGTCAATCTTCTTTTGCCCTCTTCGGGATCCACACACCTGGATAACCAACCTCCTTTATTTTTGTAGTAGAAGTTACCCTAGCAATGAAATACTGCATGAGGTCAACCAAACTCAATGAGACTTCACCTATTTCCAGCTACTTCCTTATCTCTCCCTTCCAATCATTGCTATCATCAGTAAGTAGCATTTCTAGTATGGTCGAGGGCGTTGTCCTGTTGGTAATTTGAATTACTGTTGATCCCCCATCGAAAGTAATCTTTTGGGCAATAGTGGTGTAAGCGTCAGCATGTCTATTCATTATTCACGGGTGCCTTTTGTTCTTTACCACTTCTAATTGCCCGATCAACCCTTGTACGATTGTTAGATAGGGTGCGAAACTCATGTGCTTTAAAGAAAACTTGCCCATCGTTTATTTAACCACAAGTTTGAGTCCCCCTTTATTGTGAGCACATGGATGCCTCTTCTAAGAGCTTTGAACATTCCAAGCACCAGTGCCTCGTATTCAGCTCGAACATCTAAAATCTAATTTAAAGGAAAGTCAAACTTATTTCCTATTCTTTCTCAAAATCACTCCTACTCCTTCTTTGTTTTTGACCGAAGAGCCATAAAATTCCATGCTCCATTCGTCCAGGCTGGCTGCCAAAAAGTTAGCCTAAAGATTATCGCCTGGAAGTTCTTCCATGGGTGGCTCGAACGTCTTAGAAGGGAAAATGTCTAAGAGATCTGTGTAAGCTTGACTTTTGATGGCTCTAAAAACTACGTATTTGATGTCATACTCCGAGAGGATTAGAAACCATTTGGCTGCCCTGCCTATTAGTACAGTTCTAGCAAGGAAAAACTTTATAGGATCACATCTATTTATAATGTGAACTGTAAATGACAACAAAGAGTGCCTACGTTTTTGTGCTACGAATACAAGAACTAAACAATGCCTCTCGATATTACTATATCTAGTCTTCGTCCCATGTGTAATCCTGATCAAGTAATAAACAGGTTTTTCTACACCATCCATCTCTTGGGCTAGTAATTCCCGAATAGATCGCTCAATAGATGTAAAGAGATACCTGCCTTCGGAAGGATCATCGTTTGAGGAGAAGCGAGGTGTATTTCCATCTTGTCCATTGCCTCCTGATGCACCTATTCCCATGCGAAATTTAAACCTTTTCTCAACAGCTCCATGAGCGTGCGAATCACCTCAGCTAGCCCGGGCACGAACCTCCTCAAGTAGGAGACTTTTCCTAAGAAGCTCTCTAACTCCCTTGCCAACATTGGTCTTGGCATATCAAGGATGGCCCATTTCTTGTCCAAGTCCATCTGTACACCTTGCCAATTGATATGATGTAAATATTGCATATTTCACCCGTTAACCTATGCGTTATTAGCCCCCTCGGGTATCTTAATCCCTATATTTATGCTCGTTAACTAGATAACCTCATATTTGTATAGATATATGTTTTCCAGGGGTTAATTGAGCTTTTATAGGTATTTGGATGCTTAGTATGAAGTTCGGACGCATTCTGGTGAAGTTTCATATAATTCCATACGCACGAGAGCAATTTAGTCATTTCACAGTTTGGGCATCTGACTTATATCTTCACGAAAGTTGTAGCCCTCTGTGCGAGCTTCGCGTGGCCGTGAACGGTGCGCGAATCCAATCCCTAACGAAGAAGTTACGAGTTTTTTTGGTGGAAGGGAATTATAATGAAATCAAAACAAGGGAACTTGGCTGTGACCTACTTGTTCGATCGATCGACCAAAAGGGTCGATCGATCGACCCCTCCTTATTTCTGAAATCGTGGGAGACAGTGTGCAAGTTTTTGAACCATCAATCGATCGACCCCCTGTTTTTCTCAGATATTTTGACTTGCTTTTTCTTTTTCCTTTTCTTTTCATTTCTTTTTCCAACTTACTATATAAGAGATTTTTGTTGTAATAAGAAGATATACTTAGTTTTGAAGAGATATTTTAGGTTAGGGTTTGGTTTTTGTGAGCTCATCTTCATTTCTTCTTAGGGTGACATCCATTTGGGTTTGTAAGTTGAATTATTCATTATCCTCTCCATTAATATAGTTATGTTCTTCATTTTCCTTGCCTAGATAATTAGTTTAATTTAGTTATTTATTGTTTTAATCTAGTTATTTAGTTTAATTCATGCTTAGCCCTTAGATAAATATGGTCGGGGTTATGTTCCGCCATTAACGGGCCTCGAGCTCCGAAAATTAGGCTTTGTGTAAAATTGAGTTTAATAGAAACCATGTGTATTAAAGTTGGATTGTTATGCATTTAACTTTATTTGCCACGTAACTTTAGTATTTATAGTGACAATTCGAATTTAATCCGCGTGCGATCATTTTTTATTAAATGTTTATTCAAGAAACTTTGGCTTAAATTCCTTATTGCGTAAAGCTTATGATTAATTGATAATGCTCGATTAAATTTCTCTCGAACGGAAATTCTTATTAGTAGTTGTTTCGATCCGTGTGGTAGGATGCGATCCTGATCGTCGCTTTACTTTTGTGTAGCGTAACTTATTCCTTTCTTTTGTCCCCATAACAACCTATCACCTTTTACACTTTAATTCCTAAAGTTTTAAAGCAATTAAGATCTAAAATTAAATCACTCCATATGGATTCTCGATACCCGACTTATCGCTATACTTGCCTCGCAAGTGCAGTCGTAATTTAGGTTTTTGTATTGAGTAGGCGAAACGAAAACAAGGATTAACGTTTTGATGCGACGCTACTTTTCGCGTTCGATCAAAATGGCGTCGTTGCCATGAAGGAGTGTATTTTAGATAGTGATTGTTTTATTCTATCGTAGTATTTTTCCTTTCCTATTTGTATTCTTTGTTTTAACCTTTTTGCAGGATAGCATACTTGAGAGCTAAGAAACTTCGATTCGCGGTTGCTCACTTTCTTGCTCGGACTCTCCATCTACGAATAATTTGGTAATCATGTCTTTCTTTTATAGTTATTACGGTCATTCTAATGATTCCTAATTTGGGGATAGTTTTCAACTTTTCCATTTTGAGGATTTTCTTGAGATTGAACAACTTGAAAACAATTATTGGAATGAAAATTGTCATTGGGAGCTTGAGTTGGACTCACTATTCGAATCCAATTATGACTTTTATTCCGATGATGTTGAAGACGAGTTTCAACCAAATGAGGAGTCCGAGGATTTTGAGCTGAGGAAGCCTACTTTGGAAGAAACCCTCCTTATTTTCCTCCAAAGCGCGGTTGACGATAGCGATGATGAATTGAGAGTTGAAGCATTTTGCAATGAAATTGATTCTTATTTGCATATCAACGAGGAGATGGAAACTAGTGTTTCACCTTATTTTTTAAAGAATCTGTCAGTGCAAATGAGTCGCTTTCCCACGAAATTCAATCTCCTTTCGATGATGAGTTAATTGAGATTGGATTCATTTCATCACCCTATTCGTTTACCATGATCGAACCATTAAATTGTCGGTCGATTCCTATGAGTCGATAGAAATTATTGAAATTTGTAAACCTTTTGCCGATGAGGACTCTTTACCGGACTTGTTTTCTATGGACTTTCCCCATTGTGTGCACCATCTCCAACTCCAATTGAAAACTCTTGGGGAGATGAATTCATTTTTCTTGGGTCCCAAGTGTACCTTTCCCCCTTGTTATCCTCCTTACTAAATTTCAAATTGGCGATGGTTCAATTTTTACGCCTTGCACATGCCTTCCGTTGTTCAAATGGAATTCTCATTTTTCGGGAGGCATTCATGTTCGGGAGGGTCCATTGTTGATCTTTCAAATTCAAATTGTGTTTTGGATGGACCCTCAAATGTTTAGACTTGTAGTATATAGTTACTTAGAAGTCCAAAATGTAGGTTGTACATAATTAGTTTTTTTTCCTTTCTTTAAGTTTTTATTTCTTTTTAATTTTATCTAGTGTTATTAGATATGTTGTTATTTATTTTTGGTATGCTTGGTTCTAACATTTTTGTAGGTTCAACGAACTTGAATTTGCGGAGATTGTGCATCCTGGACATGCGGTTGTAACAATAACTAAAAAATGAGTTTACTCACAAAAAGATTTTCTTCATTTTGCACAAACTCATACTCACTTATTTGCATTTGTTTGTTCTTTATTCTATTTTTTTTTTAGTTTTCATTTTCATTTGTGTGCGTGTGTGTCGTTCGTGTATATATTTTTTTCGCTTTGTGTGCTTGTTTTGTATATATATTCGTTTTATTTAGTGTTTTTTTATTTTTATTTTTATCTATTTATACTCCAGTATACTTAGATTTATTCATATATATATTTCTTTCCCCCTTTTATATCCCTTATTCCCATTTCCCCCCCCTTGTTGAAACAGTAATGCAGTGGACTTTAAACGGGGGAGTCGATCGATCGAGCCCTAGGGGGCGATCGATCGATCGACCAGTTTAAGCCGTGATCTGCTTCTTCTTTTTTCTTTTCATTTCTACTCTCAATTTCTCCTCTTTCTCCCTATTTCGAGCCCTAGAATTTCCCCACCCTTTTTACTCAAATTAACCTCTTATCCTACTCAAATCAGGTATAAATCCTTAATTATTAACATGTATTTTTAATGTGTGTTGATTATTTCCACCATTTATGCTTGTTTTGATAGATTTTTGGTTTTTTGTTGAGTTTTCTCCATATGTGTTGTTCCAACAATTTTTGTGCATAAATGTTGATTAATATCCATTCATGAACACTTGTTGTTGATTGTTAAATGTATTTGTTCATTAATGGGGGTTGTTTGTTGGTTCAACGGCATTTTCACACCCTCATTCCACATTGTGCACACCAAGTGTTCACTAAAATGCCTAAACAAAATTTTCAAACCATTTTTAGCGCACACTTGGGTGATTTTCACTCGTTGTCGTACATTGACACATTTTATTGCAATGTGGAATTTTTTAGCTCGGTTTCGCGCACTTGCACCCACCATTTCAACTAGTTCACTAACTAATATTTGATTGTGCTTACAATTCTTTTTGTATTGCCTAATTATTGTTTTGTAGGTTAAAATGGCCACGATAAAAAAAATATGACTCTACTAGGTGTGTGCCCACCCGGGGCTTTGAGGGATTCCGATGCCAGAGGGAGCGGGATTGGTTTTGAGCTTATTTTCAGACTTCACAGAGGCCATTGCCCTACCATTTAGCTTGGAACCTTGTGGACTTTACCGGAGGAAGCGCGTACTATTTTGCGCAGGCAGGGATGAGAGCCCTTTTAAGCCACGAATGGGCGTATCAATGAGGAGATCATGAGGATTTTCTATGCGACATTCGTGGAAGTCAAAGGGGCGAGGCCGGCTACGTATGAGGCGATGGTCCGAGGGGTGAGGATTCATTTCAGCCGCTCTGATTTAGCGGGCTTTATGGGTGTTCCGAACCCCAAGGAGTCAGTCAATTTATCTGATAGGGAATTGTTTGGTCTTACTACGTTGATCCAGGGACTTGCGCCTGGGGAGGTATTGACTAATAAGAAATCATTCCGCTCGGATGCAATGGATGATTTTTCGAGATTGCTTCACTACCTCAGTGTACACTCCTTCATGGTGATGAGCAACCGATTTGAGGTACGTCACAAGCACGCGGTATTTGTCTATTTACTGATGAACAATTTGGGAGATATTAGTTTGCCCAATATATTTCTGGACATGATGTACGTGACATCTAAGGAGCGAGCCCTAAAATTTTCCCTCCCATTTCCTTCCCTCATCACGACGATTTGTCTATCACATGGCTGCTCTTAGTATAATTCGGACTGCAAGCGTGAGCCAATGACTCTTCTCACCAAAAATAACATCTCAAGGATTTTGACTCACCCTTGGGGGCAGCCTAGTGCTAAGAGGTAGAGGGCAGAGGTGACTGACGAGGCCTGGGAGGAGGCTGAGATTCGTGAGACAGAGAAGGGGCAGAGTTCTCAGGTGCCACCCATATATACTGACGCACGATTTGAGCTGTATGCGTCACTACAGGACCAGCGCTGGGAGGAGACCCAGGTTTAGCGGGCTTCTTTGGAGTCTCAACTAGAGAAACAGAGGGCAGAGTATAGACATGATAGAGCAGAGCGGTGACAGGAGTTCCGCATATTGCAGGATATGATGAGAGACTTGTATGTACGGCAGCATGGCCCGGATGCGTCACTCCCGCCACATTTTCAGAGTCCCTAATATCCTAGTGGTTTTGGCCACTCGGCTGCTGTTATGGGTTCATTTTTGTATTTCTGGGATCGAATATTATTATGTATTTTCCTTTTTATTTATATTTCTTTATTTTTATTAGTTTTTATGTATTAAGTTGTTTTGTACTGAAGTTATGAAATGAGAAATAGTAATGTAGTTTGTGGTTGTGCATTGGATGTTGATGTGTGTGACCTTCCATTTTTATAAAATCAAATGTTCACCATCAATTTATCAAGTATTTTCACTTCAGCCATCTATATTGTTGTGACTTACGACATAAATTATTTTAACTTAATATATCGGTAAATATTTTTGCTTTGCTTTGTACTAACTTGTTATGTAGATTCGTTTGGACTTGTGCTTAGGGAGATCGCTCCAATTTTGGGTAATATCATTCTTTTCCTATCTTTTTGTTGTGTTCTTTAATGGACGCCTTGGGGGCAATGCAATATTTAAGTTAGGGGGTGTAGGATATTTATCAATTTCATGTTTAGTCCTTCCATTTGACCACAATTTAGTTACAAAGCATGTTTTTTGTTAAAAATTGAAAATTTTCAAAAATATTTTCTTTCTTTTTTCTCCTTTGTTGGGGATTTTGCCTTGTTTTCGATGATAAATTTCAATAATTGCCCGATCTAATTGACAACTAAACGATGCACGTTCTCGATTTTAGAAGTTATTAGACTTTAGTCCTCAAATCATTGATATTATGAATAACTTCATGAATTAAACTTTATCCCATAAGCACATGCACTTTCTTGTTCTATTTATTTGGTTTAAGATTTTTATTACTCGGTAATCTTTTATTGCATTGTATATACTTTCACCGAGTAATATTTGTACCTTTCGTCGTTTGTGAGTGTATACACTATTTGTTCCTCATTGAAAATGTTGAATTCGTCGGTAATCTCACTACTCTTTCATTTGATCGTTCATTAATTGAGTTTATATATTGAAATGTGTTACTTGAGCATGATTTTCATATATTGTTTTGACTCGACAATTGCGTAAACTTTATGAAACGATCATAGGCAAACTTTGTTATATCACCCATATTAGCCTTAACCTCACCTTATATATTTCCATAGTCAACTCCTTTGAGCCTAAATATATCCTTTCGTTTCATTACCCAAAATCCCATAACCAACTCCACATTGGAGTTTTAAGCCATACATATAACCTTCCATACCTTTGTTTGGAATGTTGCTTGGGATTTAATGATGTTCATGTTTTGTGGTTGCAATTTAAGTATGAGAGTGAGAAAAGTGAAGAAAAAAAAGTGGTGAAACATAAGAAAAGAAAGAAAAAGAAAAGAAAATGAAAAGTGAGAAAAAGAAGAAAAGAAAAAGAAAAGAGAAAGTTTTATATGATGTATATAGTTCAATAAGCTTTGTTTACTCTCCTATTGTCATATCTAATGCTTGTTTTGGAAATTGTGTTCCATTTTCATTATTCTCCACTATTTGCAATTATTCCAAGTTTTTTATTCCGAACACATTGAATCCGTATATACATACCCTTCGTTTCATAACCTTAACCCCAAACCTACATTACAACCCTATAAAGTCATATGTGATCTTAGGGTGCATTTAATTTAAAAGTCATAATAGTTTTGATAATCTGTGAAAATGCATTTCGCCTCCTTTAATGAGCAGTATCTTTCATTGAGATTATAATTTTTTATATCCTATATAGTGTTCTTCATTTGTGACATGTGTGCGGCTTAGTTTCCCTTTACATTTACTCTTTATGCCCGCATGTCCCGTGTGTTACCTCCCTATTTCGAGTGAATTCATTTGATGAGTGTAATGCCCGTGAGGAATGAATATATGCCTGCTTTAATGTTTATCCGATTTATTTAAGCTTTTTCCAAATCATGTTATGCATGTGCTCTCCCCCTCCCACTTTTAAAGCTTCAATTCTATGAGGTGCATTCAACCTGTTAATAACAACGGACTTATGTGTGAATTCGTTCACTTTGCTATGTAATGCGTTTGAAATATTTTTCGCATATTGATTGGGCATATTTTGAGGAAACTATATGATGTTTGTGGGTTTCATCCCTGAAAACCCTCACGACACGACACTCGTCCATTATGGTAACCTAGTGGTTTAACGGCTTATTCCATACGCTAAATGCAATCGTTCACCCGCAAAAGTGGCCTTATCCTTTTCTATCCCATTTATGTTCTTCTATCTTGCTTTGGTTTACTTGTAGTTCTTATCATTTCCTATTTCATTGCTAGGGACTAGCAATGTGTAAGTTCGAGGGTGTGATACGACGCAAATATTATGTATTTCACCCGTTAACCTACGCGTTATTAGCCCCCTCGAGTATCTTAATCCCTATATTTATGCTCGTTAACTAGATTACCTCGAATTTGTATAGATATATGTTTTGCAGGGGTTAATTGAACTTTTATAGGTATTTGGATGCTTAGTATGAAGTTCGGACGCATTCCGGTGAAGTTTCGTATAATTCTACACGCGAGGAAAATTTAGTCATTTCAGGGATTGGGCAGCTGGCCTGATATCTTCACGGAAGTTGTATCCCTCTGTGCGAGCTTCGCGTGGCCGAGAATGGTGCACGAATCCGATCCCTAACGAAGAAGTAACGAGGTTTTTCGTGGAAGGGAATTATAATGAAATCAAAACAGGGGAACTTGGTTGTGACCTGCTTGTTCGATCGACCCCTCCTTATTTCTGAAATCGTGGGAGACAGTGTGCAAGTTTTTGAACCATCGATCGATTGACCCCTTATTTTTATCATATATTTTTCCTTGCTTTTTCTTTTTTCTTTTCTTTTTATTTCTTTTTCCAACTTACTATATAAGAGATTTTTGTTGTAATAAGAAGATATACTTAGTTTTGAAGAGATATTTTAGGTTAGAGTTTGGTTTTTGAGAGCTCATCTTCATTTCTTCTTGGGGTGACATCCATTTGGGTTTGTAAGTTGAATTATTCATTATCCTCTCCATTAATATAGTTATGTTCTTCATTTTCCTTACCTAGATAATTAGTTTAATTTAGTTATTTATTATTTTAATCTAGTTATTTAGTTTAGTTCATGCTTAGCCCTTAAATAAATAGGGTCGGGGTTGTGTTCCGCCATTAACGGGCCTCGAGCCCCGAAAATTAGGTTCTGTGTAAAATTGCGTTGAATTGAAACCGTGTATATTAAAATTGGATTGTTATGAGTATAACTTTATTTGTCACTCAACTTTAGTGTTTATAGCGACAATCCGAATTTAATCCACGTGCGACCATTTTTTATTAAATGTTGATCCAAGCAACTTTGGCTTAAATTCCTTATTGCTGAAGTTTATGATTAATTGATAATGCTCGATTAAATTGCTCTCGAGCCGTAATTCTGATTAGTAGTTGTTTCGATCTGTGTGGTAGGATGCGATCCCGATCCTCGCTTTACTTTTGTGTAGCGTAACTTATTCCTTTATTTTGTCATCATAACAACCTATCACCTTTTACACTTTAATTCCTGAAGTTTTAAAGCAATTAAGATCTAAAATTCTATCGCTCCCTGTGGATTTCTTACGATACCTGACTTACCGCTCTGCTTGCCTCACAAGTATAGTAGTAGCTTAGGTTTTTTCATGTAGAGCGGGAACCAAAATCAACGATAGTGTCCCTACACGAACACTCGGTTCCCCTCGCATCACCAATTTACCACAAACCCAAGGAACTACCCACTCGCCACCCCGAACGCTCATTTGAGAGGGTTTATTTTCAACTTATACTTTTTGTATCGTGTGAATAACTTCCTTAAATCATCTAAGTTGGAAGCCTCCTTTATGAACTTAATTACCAGGTCATCGACATAAAATTCCACGATCTTATGGAAGAGATCATGGAAGATAGCCATCATGGTCCTCTAATAGGTGGATCCTACGATTTTTAAATCGAAAGGCATGACTATGTACATAAAATTCCCCAAAGGCATTCAAAAATGAGCCTTCTCGACATCAATCGGATCCATCTTGATATGGTTATACCCCACATAACCATCCATGAAGTTGTACATCTCATGCCCCGCAGTTGCATTAATCAAGATGTTTATAGAGGGCAGTGGAAATTCATCCTTCGGGCATGCACGTTTCAGGTCCCGAAAATCCACACAACTACGAATTTGGCTCTTATCTTTCTTTCCTACTGGCACAATGCTAGACAACTAAATTGGATGCTAAATAGGGATAATGAAATCGGCTGTGAGCAGCCTTTGAACTTATTCCTTGGTCTTTAAATTCAATTCTACTTTATATATTCTAGTGTTTTTTTACTGGAATAACATATGGCAAAACATTCAGTTTTTGGCAGCTCACCTCCTTATCAACTCTAGGCATCTCGGCATTTCCATGCGAAGATGTCCTTAAACTCTTATAGAAGCTCGATCAAATCATCGCCCTTCTTAGCCAGATCTATCTTTTCTAACTCATGGATCTGTGGCTTGGGTCTGTTTTTCGTGCACTCAATCTCCTCCTCTACCTCTTCTACAAATTCTTGGATTCTTGAATTATCAATCACCAAACATTGTCCTTGGTTATCTGCCAAGAAACACTCGTAAACCGGTTCAGCTTCACCATCCAAGCCTTTGGCTGCCCGCTCACACCTTCATAATTTGTAAATAATTCTGTCGCTGGGAAAAACTACTATTTTGCACTTGCGAGAGTTTTCTTCTCTATGAGACCCTTTTTTGCAATTTTCTTCTTACTCTCTTGCAGAGTGTCTGCTTAGCACGCTCTAGCATTAAAGTTGGTGTTCTATAGGGTAAATACGTGGAGTCATTCGGTCCCGAAGTTGCTTTGACAAACTAGAATGCCTCATCGCATCCTACTCGTGCTCTTTTTTATAGATCACCAGCGAACGAGCTAGTGTGTGCACTCTTTCTCGACTACTTGGGACCCTAATTCCCCTAGTATACCTTGTAACAACCATAGCCTCTTTAGCTAACTCGATGTAGAAGGTTGTGTCTATTAGGCGAGCTTCCTCTTTTGTGAATGGCTTCTTGGATGCCCGAATCACCACTTCCTTGCCATTTACATTTGCTTTGGAACACTGGTGGTAAGTGGAAGGCACCAACTCATGGTTGTGTTGTGACAACCCGCCTAATAAAATACTGGGTGATCAGTCCTATATCAAATTAAAACAAGAATCCCAGTTGGTTCATCCTTAGCATCACTGTCGAAAACCTTTTTAAAACTTACTAACCACCTAGTATTCCAAAAAGCTGGTGCCCAATTTTAACTTTTTAATTAAACAAAACAGTACATGCAGAAGTAAACATAAACCATTCACATAATAGAATTTAATCAACTGAGATAATTAATTAAACTACTTGCCGAATAAACCATCGACCACCAAAGTAAAAAGTCCAATTACAATCATACAATAACCAAAAAATGAATCTGGAAACAGCAACTGAAAAGTTTGGGCGACATGCCCTAAATAAACTCAAACTCATAGATGATTCCTGCTCTAGGAAAGAATGAACTATGCGTCTAATCCAAGCTCCTGATAGCATCCACATATACCGCAGCTCCGTGTCCCTGGAATAGAATATCAATCCTGACGTCCCCTAAGTTGGACACCTAAAAGGTTTTGAAAATAGTTTTATAGCAAGGGTTAGAACCCAAAACATTTTGAAAATATTTAGCAAGTGAATTAATTGCAGTAATTTAAAATGCATGAATGCGCTTCATATTTAAGTTAGTATCGCACTCCCTTGAGAACATACTCACCCCTCCACTAATGTGCACACCTAACGGTTACCTTAACCCCACCTAGTTGTACTACCCCGTCCAACTAGTCCTGGTATAATCTACCCTTGCCATACTACTCTAACCCGAGTATTATTATTCATGGTTTATAAGTTATCTCACCAATTAACTTAATCAATTCCCTTTAAATGATATCATATAACCATGACACAAGTTATATAAAGTAAATACATTACACACCGTATTATGACCCGCATATAATATTACATTTCATTATATACGTACCTTTACTAAAATATCCACACATAAATCATATGTATATCCATCCCTCCGAGTATACCCTCACCGGATGATTCCCTCTAAAGTGCTATCTCACTGGGTGTGCTCACATCACCTAGTTACCCAAGTTGGGATCGCTCACTAACCTGACCCAAAATATAAACGTAGTGGAGGCGGTCATATTCCTTCCCTGAAAGTGAGATAAGACCCTCACCCATATACCGGACTCTATGACCTGGGATATACTCACCCTACTCCTCAAGCTAGGGGATTCACCCACATCGCACAACCTCCCTTGATAGCACTAGAGTATATAAATTAAATGAATATCTAGTCACTGATATTTAATAGCACACACAATAAATACATATATATATATATATATATATATATATATATATATATATATATATAATATAAACCCTGCTTTTACCGTGTACTCAAAACTCGTAACACTAACCTGAACTTTCCAGACTCAACTTAATTAATTTTCTCACTTATTAATTTATCATCTTCCCGAGTTTATGGTCCGACTCTAATTTATTTAATTCACACATCAATTAATATAATATTTGTCCGAGTCTATTATTCAACTCTACTTTAATTAATTTACACATTAATTAATTTATTACATTAGGGACCCCCAATCAATATACCCGAGCTCGCTCACTTGGCCCGAAATTATATATTTTCCGAGTCTATATCCCGACTCTAAATTAATTAGTTTCTCTCCATAATTAATTTAATACCTTAGAGTCGCTTAATCAATATACGTGGCCTCGCTCACTCGATTCGTACCTCACTATTTTGGAATCCAATTTCTCAAATTTATCCCTAAATTGCCCCACATAAATTCTCCCTAATCCCAATTACTTTTCCCCATAATTACTAGGAATAGGTGCCTCCAATTTATTTATCACTAAATAAAGCATAACAATTAAATTAAATATAAATTCCCCCCCTTGTATATAAAACTGGGCGAACTGTCAAAAATCTGGGACCATCGATCGATCGATCCCCTGGGTCGATCGATCGATCGAAGAGGTATCCTTCTTCTCCGACTTGCTGTTTCAGCCATTAACGAAAATTCAAGCTTTCTTATCCCCAATTCCAGTCCCAATACATCATATTCATCATCTTTTTACATCTATTACGAACTCTAATCATCGTTTAAACCCTTTAGTATCAATGATTTTCACAAATCTTCACCCACTCAAGAACACAAATTCCTATGGTAAAATCCCAATTATCATTCACAAATCTGATTTCACAATCTCTATAATTTCATCTCTAACACTGACGTTCTATTATGGTTCTAATGTCAATCCATACCAAATACTTCTATAACATCAATTGGACTGTCAAATTACTCAACCGATTAAATTTCATAAAAAACCATTTCATGCAATAGCCCACCATAGGTTTAGAGTTGTGTTAATTGTCATTCAACACTTCTCTAATTAAGTTAAAACCCCTAATCCCGTTTTTGGCCACATGGGCCTAATTAAAATGGCCCGAATCACCCCGTGTGGGCCCGACTATGCCCAAAAATGTCCAGAGACCCGATTACTACCCTCGGTACTCTTTTCTGACTATCTCGACCCATCCGGACTCAACCGCACACTCAGAATTGACATCTGAAATACTTTATAACATTTCGAAATTTTGACCTCAAAATGCGACACACATTAATTCGAACAATTTAGCTTAAAGTCGTCGATTATAAATAATTCTTTCCACTCAAATAAATTCTCCAAATCATAAATTTAAGTTTCTCTAATTTAAATATTTTTATAATTCCCAAAAATAATTAAATATTAAATCCTTAAAATTACGGGGTGTTACATGTGCCTCAACACTCTTCCCACCAATAGTTGATACGACGGCTCGCAGTCCATAAAGTGGAATTTTATGTGTGAAGTAATATTCCCCATCGTAATGCCCACATTAACATATCCCATAGATTTGGACGAATGGTTGTCATACCCCAAGGTTAATAAAGAATGTTGTACCAGCTTTGTCTCCGATTGACCAGTAGTGTAGAAGGACCCAATGGGCATAATGTTGATGGATACGCCGCTTCGAAGGCGAAAAGGATCCTCCCGAGATGTCATGCACAATGGGTCAAGCCATATACCTTTATGATCTAATGGTTTGAGATAAACTTTATAGATCAGTCAAACTTTATAGTAGTACGGTACAAGTATCTTGAGAAAGAGAAAAGCCAAACTTTTACGAGATCCACAATAGAGTGAATCACCCAACTAGGGTATGTTTTTCGCTAAAAAGGTTAATCGACCATCATATGAAGAAAGGGGACATTGAATTACCCCGAGGAAATGTGAACTACAATCCTCTACCAACTCACGGGGCACACATGGCTAGAGCCTTTGATGAAGAAGTTGAGCAATTGGTAAGGGAGCAGTGATTCCTCGAGGAAGACTTCGAAGAATAATTGGAGGAGTGTACCTTCGAGCTAGACCAGTTTTGATTGGAAGATGAGACAGACGAAGAAGATGAACCTGAAGATGAGAAAACCCCCATCAAGAGCTTGAACAGACAGATGGGGCTTGCTCGCTAGAGACGGTGTATGCTTTATTGCCCCTATTTCTTCTTCCTCGGCCACCACTTCCTTTCCCTCTTCCTCTATCATCTGTGTAGTTTACCCTCAGGGGTTACTCCGCTCCTCAAAATAGTTGATGGTCTTAGCAACAAACTTTCCAAGGTAGGTGGGGGTGGTGGGGGTTTTACAACTAGATCAATATTTCTTATTGCCTTAAAAACATAACAAATATGCCTTCTCGGGTCTTCATGATCAGGTGGAAGATAAACTCGGGCAGTAGCCCTTTGACATAAACTTGTAAAATTTTATCTTCTCGCTTTTCCTCCCTCACATCTAGAGAGCATTCACGAAACCTTCTAATGTAAGCAACGACATCCTCCCCCGACTTTTATTTCTCGGGAGCCAGCTGTGTGAGTGTAAACTCATCTTGTGCCAAAAGGAACTTTTGCACAAATAGCACGTGTAACTCTTCCCAAGAGGCCACGCTTCCTGGCGCCAAATGAGAATACCAAGGGTAAGCCTTTTCTGTCAGGGATTTTGAGAACTCCCTTAGTTTTAGCTTTTTTTCATTACAGTAAGCCCCCAAGCTTTCGATGAACCTTTTCACATGCTCCTTGGGATTAATGCTTTTTCCCATATATTTCTCAAATATGGGTGGAATATACCCATTGGGTAAGGCTCATTATTGTACTCCTCTGGGTAAAGAGTACTAAAGTCATCATAAACTAAAGAACTATCTCCTCCAGCTTTGGACACCCCTATGAATTTCAAGAGCTCCTTTTTCATCTCCTCCAAGCTAGAAGTTGGAAAACTGGTTGTTGGTGGCACCAAGACGGCGAGAGTTATAGGCACAACCGATGCACTCCCCCTACATTAGAGGTCATTGGTGGCGTTGCACTTACTGATCCCACACCTAGTACAGTTGTTCTTGTATCTAAGGTTGGGGTAACCGTTAGTGGAGTGGTGGGGGACTATTATTAATAATAGGCGTGGAAACTCCTCCTATAATAGAGGGAGCTTGTATCCCATCCAGTGGCGTCATGAAAGAGTTAGATCCTCCAGTGATTCCCAACATCGCTTGGGCTCCCGGGGTTTTAATGAATTCTGCAAACAAACCCATGAGCCCAATCATTTGCACTGGGCTTATTCCTGCCGGCATGCCGACCATCTTCGTTACACCAGTAGCGACTGTGCTAGGCTCCGCTCGCGTTACTCTTGCTCCTTCAGGCAATATAGTGAGCTCTACCTCCTCCTCACCCTGCATGGTGTCGAAGTCAATACTCTTAGCAACATTATTCTCTAGAATCTTTTCAAAAGATAATGCCTTTCCAGCAGAGTCGCTAAATGTAAGATGTGGGTTCTTGGAATACGATTAGTATCAAGCGAGGCGTAACCCCTTATCAAGACCGTGATTAATTCCCAAGACTATGTTTAATAATGACGATGCATGAGAGTAACAAGGAATAGTATTCAACACTCGAGATGGTTTTAAATGAGGTCTTTTATTCCATAAATTCACTCTGAATACAATAAATAAGTGGAACCAACCAGTAACTTGGTCAGAGGGAGAAAGAGCAAGCACTCTTGTCATAATAAAATCAAGGCAGGAACTTCAGGCTCAGTTAATTCTCAATGATAGTGATATCAATGGAAGTAAAAGGGAATGTTGTGTAATAAATGTACTCACGGAAGCTCTCATGTATGAGGAAAATCTAAAAATAATTCTAGGTTCAAATTGTTGCCCATCGCAAACGGTTTGGTTAGTCTATTTATATGGAGGCAAGGTTACTCGAGTAACCTTGCCAGCATTAAATGTGATTAATAGGCCTTAAGTGTGTGGCATTAATGTCAAAGATATTGCATTAAACGCATAAGATGTTGTATTTTTACGGGAAACTGTTCAACCAATTAGAAGCGTGGTGGCATTAATGGGGTTATGACATGGCAGCTTAAAGGTTTACCTTATAACGACTATGAAATCGGATTTGGTTAACTAGGTCTGCCATCCTAAGGATAAAACTCGTTTGATTTGGGTTATCTCGAGTTCCTAAATTCCAGATATTATGATATCATAAAGTAAGTGAACAGTGACCCCCACCAAACGTGTGGTCACATCAATTAAAGGAGTTAACATATGAAGTTGGAGTTGCTCGATTGGAAATAGTTTGAACATTGAGTGTGTTGTTTGTTGGCTGGGAATTATCTCCAGACAATGAATCTGAGATTGGGGTCCCTCGAGGAGGTTCTCCCGAGTATGTTCTGAATGAAGTGACTCGAGGTGGAAATGGCTCGAGCACTAGTTTGTGTTAGATAAAGTTTTTCCCAAGTGTTCCAAAGAGGGCAAGCTATTGTTTTTCCAATGTTGTCCTGCACCCAATCCTCCAACATGTGAGCTCTCCCATACCCTATCAGGCATGGTCCCTCAAGATCACCAAACATCCTCGGCCGTATTACAAAGTAAATTTGTTCAAAAAGTAAAATATAATATCAAATACATTTTGTTTCTTATTACAAAATATTGTCACTTGAACATCTTTGATCTTCGTAAGGAGTCGTTCGAGAAGTCTCTATGGAGGGTCTTCGTGGGGGTCCTTCGAGAGGTCTTCGTTTTCCTTCTTTAGTTAGTCTTTTGCTAAGAACAAGACCAACTCATCTAATCAACCTTTGGTGAGGACTCCCCTACAAGGATATTGGGTATATATGGAAGGTGGTCAAAACAAAGTCAATTTTTAATTTTTCAAATTAAATATAAAACTTAAACAAGTTAACCCAAATTAAAACTGTGCACCAGTTTTAAACCAATAATTATGACAAAATATTTACCAAATTTTATCTTCCCCTAAAACATGCATCTAGGTGAGTACAAGAATAAAATAAGATCCATCACACATCATGTTGATGTACAAGGAAACCCCATAATGAGAAAAAACTCGGGCGGCCTAGACACACAAATTTCACTATGCACGAAATTACAAAGGCTACCACAAAAGACTTACACAATTGACTCGACACTCTCCCAAGTTTTGATGCTTTTCATTCCTCAACCTTCACCACAGTGACATGCAATAGTCCACCCGTGAAGCCTCCACAACGTGTGAGTCCACACACGCCTCGATATCCACTAATAAGGCTCAACAACCGTCTATTAATATAGAATATAGATGCACTGCTTCTTCACCGCAACATCACACCACGGAGACCACCATGTGTAAATACCAAACAGAGTACGAAATCCACCGCACAAAACTTTTCTCCATCAATATGATGAGAGAAACAGACTATATTGACCACAAATAAGATGTCAAAGAATATAAGATAATGAAACTTGGATCTAAAAATGTTTGGGTGAAACACGGGTTTTAGAGATTTTGGATATATATAATAAAACGATTTTTTCCAAAAGTGACTCTAAAAATAAATATCAAAACCCTTTTATATAGAAAATATGTTTTTTGAGGCAGCACATTTTTTGAGAAATCTCGTTCGAACTAAAATAAGGGTTCGTTCGAATAAAACATTGTCTAATTTAAAACAACAAAAAACTTGTTCAAATGAACATGATAATCTCACTCGAATACACTTCAAACAAGCTTCAAATGACATTTGTTCTGCTAATAGAAAAATCACGTTTGATGTAGTTGAAAGTTCGTTCTAACGATATCTGCTTCTCGTTCGAATGAATAACATAAATTCATTAGTTAGACTTTAAAAAATGGTTTTTTTCTTTTAAAACCTTTTAAATATAGCCCTAAACATTTTACAAAAGAAAGAAACCAAAGTAAAATTCTACGGATCAAAATGTATATGCATTCATACTTGAGAGATCCTCGAAAACATAAAGACGAAACATGGTACTAAATGTGGAACGATAATGAAATCTCTGAAGCTTTGTCACTAAGTGTTTAATTAGACATGTTATAGGCTTGAAAGCTTAATATACAAAGCTCTATCTATGACTCAAAATATTTTTTTCTGGAATTAAGCTAATGCGTACAAATTGAATCAATCGAAAATTTGTCCTTACAAATTTGACAAGTTTTATAGTTTTAATTGTTGATTAATATGTAATTACATGTTTAATGGAAGATAATGTTGTTAATTGAATGAAATTCGGATTCAAACTTAGACTCTGTGAAGAAAGTGATAAATCTAATATTTTTGCCTGTATTAATGAAATTAATCATGGATAATAATTGATTAAACATTTGTTTTTTATTTAAATCCGATTAAAGATCATAATAGGGTGTTCTAAGGGTATTGGGATATTTTTAAGGGTTTTTAATGGCATACTAGGGTTTTAAAAATCTTAACTTAGGGTTGGTAGAATAAGTATCATCAAAACTACATCGCTTTGTGGCAATGAAGTGCAGGGCTGCGAGTGCGGCTTTTTATGTTGCGAACGCGGGTCGTCTTGGCTTGGTTCATGGGTTGGGGGTCTGAATTAGGGGATCGTTGGTTTTTTATTTATGTTTTGGTTAAATACTAGGTTGGGTTAGTTTTTGTTGTCTAGTAGTATTTTTAGTAAGAATTCTTGTGGATGGATTTATGATCAAGTTAGAGCGATAGTTGGGACATTAGAATAAGAGTTGCTTAATTTAACTTTTAAAAATAGTTGTTAGGTTGGAACCTTATCATAAAGTATGAATATGTCTATTAGGACATGTATGGTTAGGATGATGCACTTTAGGTGTATACATGTATAGGTATACACTTGTTTCGAGTATGGGTATATTACTATTCCATAACCTCATAAGAGAATTAGGGGCTAGGACGCAATGTCTAAAAGTTGAATTCAATAGTTAAATTTTCATGGAGCTACATTCCCCCTTTTTTTCTTTGAGTGGAGTTTTCCCCCTCGTATTTGTTTTTTTTTTTGTAACAACCCCTTTCCACCCGGTCACCTTATTTGTTCATACCCCCTCTCCTTCTCTCACGCTTTACTCCCCCCTCTGTATATATATATATATATATATATATATATATATATATATATATATATATATATATATATATATATAAGAGAGAGAGAGAGAGACAGAGAGACAGACACAACCCACTGTTTTAGCAATATTTCTCTTGGCCACCATTTCTCAGGCTTCTTCATTCTCTTCAAGGCATGACATATGTCTTCTTTTTCTTTAACGTTTATCGTTCTTATTTGTCTTAAATGTGAGAATTCTATACTTATTTTTTTTACTGTTTGGTTTCTCTTGGCTTCCTTAAACGGATGTTATTTCCTTTATTTTTTGGAGTAAGATAAGGTATTTGCAGACATAGGAGAAACATTATGTTTGGCTATGTTTTAGTTCCCTATCTACGTTTATTTTGAAAACACGTGACCTAAAAAACTATGAATTTTATTTTGAAAACACGTGCTCTAATTTGGTTTTTATTTTCATGTGTTTGTCTATTAGGAAGTATATGATTTTGGTTTCTTGATTCAGAATAAATTTACTTAGGCGAACAAAGAACACGTCAATTTCTTTTTATGTAATAAGTTTTATTGTTATTCTTCTCGTGCTTATGATACTTGCTTTTCTGAGTTTTTTGGCATTGATGGACTTATTATTGTTTAGTAAAGTTGGTGAATATAGTTAAAGGAAACCCTTTGATATTTGTCCTCCCCGTGTGGATTATTGTGTAATTACATTTTTTCAATTATCTACGTACTTACGTGCGGCGCCCCTAAAACTAATTTTATTCGAACTTTATACTTTTGAGGGCTTTCAAATGTGATTTATCAGACTTACTATTTGTGGTTAAAAAGTGTTTGTCAATGTCCCAAGTGCAAGCCACAACACAACTGGTAAATCTCGAAAAGTACAGGATCGAATTCCAGGGTGTAAAACTATCGATCAATTATACTTATAGAGGAATTTTATCAAACATGTAATGTGAGTGAAATTTAAGGTGAAATTGGTTGATTAAAATGAAGGTAATTAGAAAGTAAGCACAAAAGCAACAAGTAGTTAAGAATTCAAATGAGAGATAAGGTTAGGGATTATGAATTCAATATGAATCTAAGCACAAATGGTTGATTGACTATGGAGATGAGTTGATTTGGTGAATTCTTATGTGAAATCAAATATCAAGTGTGAAAGTATTAACCACAACATTTAATTAAGATCTATTATGAGCAAATAAAACTACTTGAATTAGAATTATGGAGATCCACTAACTAACTATAATGTTTGACAATATGGATTGAGAAAAATTCATATAATACTAACTCAACTGCACAATCAATACATTCAATAATCAATCTATGACTAATTAAACATGATTCTTATTGACTTCACCACCCTTACCATATAGATCTAACAATTCATAGTTGGAAATTCAAAGAAAATATAAATAAAGATGGAGTAAAGAAATCAAGCCATAGAACTTTATTGAAAATCGGGTTTCAATCTTCAATTATCTTCAGTGTGGTAAAAATGCTTTATTTACCCTATTTCTCTATCTAAAACTCTCTAAGTACAATGTATTAGCTATTCCTAAGTTAAGAATGATATAAAAAGTCCCCTCAAGGCATAAAATTTGTTATATTATTATCATAATGGCATTGTTGTAATTTTTTGATGAAGCAAAATACATTTTGAGAGGGGAAAAATGTATTTTGACATGGAAAAATACATCGTGATAGGGGCAAAATATATTTTTCGTGTGTTGTCCAAAAACATTTTTCCTAACATTAAAAAATTCAAATATGCCCAAAAATTATCCAAAACATCTCTAATCCTTCTTTGAAGAGTTAAACATCCTCCTTTAGAGCCTGGACATGACTTTGGTAGGAAATGAGTTTCTCTTCACATATAGATTGTTCTTGACCCTACAAAAGCATACATTTAAATTCAAACAACATATAACTTTCAAATAAAATGCATGTACATAAAAATAACTCAAAAGGTAGGAATTAAGGTTTCAGGGAAGATATATGGATCACTATATATGTGAAATATTGGGCACTAATCACCCCCACCCCGCTAATTAGCTCATGTTAGGCCTTGGCATATGAAGCGATAAAAAAATTAGGAAAGATAATTCCTAACCTAAAAAAATAAAAAATAAAAAGTAAAAGTGCCACTTTCGTAGGCCCCTAGATTGAATTTAGGGTATACAACAATCCTTTTGAACCCCTAGGTTACCCCTAGAGGAAGAACAAAGTCTCGTGAGGGTTTGGAGTGAATATACCCATAAAATTCAAAAATCCTCAATATTTTATCATGATTTCGCATTACATGAGCGCTCAATAAAGTTTCCAAAACATATTTAACTAGATATCAATCATTAGCATCAAAGTTCACAAATTATATTAATCATGAAGTCATTTTATATAGTTGAAAATAGGGAGCGTGAGTGTTTTACAACCAACTAGTTAAAGAAAGGTCCCAAAACTAAATAACCTAAATTTTTATCAAAGTTACACTTTGACTCAATCCTATCCGGGAGTACACTCACAAATAAAATGCTCGAATATGGTGTAACTCTCTCTATATGTAAGATATAAAAGGGTATATGTAGTCAAAATCGTGACCTCACATATAAATATGGAAAAAATGCTTTATATTAAAGGATTAATAGTTTCATGATTGGAATTCGTTCGCTAGATGAGTTGAAATGCACTCAAGTTATCCTCTCCATCATTTCTACCTTCAAATCATCTTTTGCCTAGGATCAAATATGATATTTTATTTTGGTCATAATGAGGCTAAATATGGGCTAAGAAACAAAGGGTGCAAACATGTTTGCGTAATGTGTTGAGAACTACAATAGAGATTACATAAGATGCTTACTTGAATTCAAACTTGCAATTTTTTTCTCTTCAATCCTTTTTTGACTTTTTTTTCTTTTCTTCTTTTTTTTCATTCTTCTTTTCTTTCTTTCTTTTTTCATTTTCCTTCCTTTTTTTCCTTTTCCCTTTCTTTTCTCTATTTTTTCAGTTTAAAAGTGTTATTTTACTATCATACAAAACGTTACTACACATTCCCAAACATAAGGGTATGGATAATATATATGGGTTAAACTCCTAATATGGAGAGGGGTAGGAATATTGGGATGTAAGAAAGAAATTCTAACTAAAGGCTCAAAGGGTTAGAGATAGATAGATGTATAATTAGGGGTAGACCAATGCTAAGGGCTAAAAGAAAGATGGAATACGATCATCTCTTAGGTTTTGTATGACTCTTGGTGTCAAAACATTGATGTTTTTTCTTGAGTTAACGCATCAGTGATAAACTTATCTAGCTACCGACCAAAACAATGGAAATGAGATTATGCAACAAGGTAAGCTTTTTAAAGGATGAGAAGAGTAAGTGTAAATAAGCCCTCACAATGGTAATGGATCTAGAACTTGCTAGGGTTTAAGTATTCACTTTTCATTTTCAATAGTTTCAAGTTAGTTTGGAAAAGTAATCTTGATTCAACAATTAGGCCGGGTAGTGAGCTCAAAATTTTCCAAGGTTTCAAAAATATATATAAAACAATTATGATGAAGATACTATGTGAACTAGGATACTAAGCACATATCATACTAGCAAATTCAAATTTTTATGGACATGTATCACAAGTATGCAACAGGAAATCGGGGTAAACAATATATCATTAGAGTAAAGCTACTAATGAAAGAAAAGAGAAGAAATAAGAAAAAGGAAACTAAAAATAAAATAGATTTTTTTTAGAATTTTAAGATATTTCATTATTTCTAGGTTTTTCAATTTTTTTTATTTTTATTATTATAGAAATGTGCTTCCACTACGAAAGTAGAGAAATGATTATCCACTTATCCCCCCCCCCCCCCCCCTAAATTTGACATTTTCCTCAATGTCACAAAAAAGAAATAGGAGTAGGCATTTGAGCATAAATGAGAGAAGAACAAGAAGGGATATTACCTTGATATTGATAAAGGAAGAACGTAGGCAATGCGCATTGAAGCACCATGCATGAAGAAAACTCAAAAATAAAAAAGAAAATAAAGATATACAAAATAAATGTGATATGGTCATAAAGAATGGAGTGGACAATAAAGCGTACTTATGTCAAAATGGGACATCTTATGCATAAGCCCAATCAAGGGGTATGTTGGTTGTGGTGCTTATGTTTGAATTTATACATGTTATAAACCACAACAAAAATGAAAATATTCACCATTGCATCACTCAAAGAATACAAGTAAATACAAAAATTAGTGAGAAAAGGTAATGAGGATGGGTGTTAGTGAATAGGTAAGTGAGGGTGGAGTGAGGTGAGTGCGGGAAATGAGTGGACAAAGGAAGTTGGGGAAGCACTTGCTTTAAAAAATATTTGGGTGTGGCCATCCAGGGATTCCTCCGGCGCGAGCTGACCCCAAAATGGAGAGAGAGAAAATAATGGGGAAGTCTCTTTCTCAATGCATGGGGATTCGAGGATAGGAATCCTCTTTCCACTACTTAAACGATCTTCGCATTCTGCCACGGATATAAATTGGTCATCGTCAAAGGGGAGGAAAATATATAAAATGGACTCATAGGACTATTTTTCTCAAAATAGGCAAAAGAATGTAACCGTCCCCGAAAGAACAACATCAAAAGGTAAACTTATGAATACAAAACCAAATGAATCAAGGTTTCGAGGACTAAGTTACGGATTGAAAAGTTGTTAGGAATGCATTTAGCCCTTTCGATCTCTCATGGGGCTATAATAATGTTCTTCTTTTTCTCCAAGATGTGACTCATGTGTACAATAGGTTCTATGTGAAAATAAGTGACAAAAAGGAATCATCCTACTCATGCCATGGTAAGGACGAAACGGAATCATCCTAAGGAATACATGAAAGAAAGAGAATAGTGGAAAATATGATGTTAGAATCCACGAAATCACAATTCACAATGAGAAAGTGGACTTGAATGTTGGGCGGGAACACTAATATGTAGGCGTGTGACTATGCGTAATAGTATTAAATACGAGATAAAAAAAATGATAGCAAATTAAGTAAAATAGGATTCGAATCCCGATAATGACTCGGGACACCTATGTAGCCATACTAGGAATCAAAGTTCACATATTTCGACATATCACAAGTGTGGGGTTTAACCCATAAACCCTAATTTAGGATTCCTTTTTAATTCTTTTTTAAAAAGATGTGATCAAGTGTAAAAGTGAACAAAAAGTGAGGAAATCCTACTTTTGGAGTTTATAAGTAAACCCTATTTTTTGTATTTTTGTATTTTTTGAAAATATATTATGTTAAAACTAGTAATAAATTTTTTTTTAGTTAATGTGAGATAATGGAGTAAGACTAAAATACAACAAAAATGGAAAGCAAGTAAGTAAACAACACTAAATAAATGAATTAGAAAATAGATCTTCTAGAAGATTTTGTTACTGATTTTTGAAGGAGAGTAGACTGACTTTAAGGTGGTAGGATAATGGTGAAGTAGGGTGAGGTAAGTATCCAAAGGCGGTATGAAAGTGAGATAAGAAAGATGAAATATATGTTTAAGACTTGGATTTTTTGGATTGACGGGGCATTGATTTTGAGGGAATGTTTTGATTGCTGAAATGGGGTTCTTTAGGAATGAGGTCATGACCCCTTTAAATAGTAAAAATTAGACTTTCAGGGAGTGCAGATCAGCATAGGCCCTGGCCTGCCTATCGGCATACCCCTGGTGAAGTGAATTACACCCCTATCTGTAGGCAAGGGGTCTGGGGTGCCTATAGGCAGTCCGAAAATGACTTTTTCGGAAAGTAGAAATAAAATACAAATCGTAAGTCCAAATTGTGCATGATTTGGACAATTGGAAAGGATATTCATATCCCTATGAAAATCTATTGAGCCAATCCCATTTTCAAAAGTTGACAAAAGTCAAACGGGGCTAAAAAGTGCCCGACGATCTCTAGATAGGGGTTCTTAGAGTAAAAAGGCAAGTATAGTGAATCGTAAGGCCAATTTGCGCACATTATGGATGGTTGAAAAAGTTATTTAGAGACCTATGAAGATGCAATGATATCCTATCTAGTTGGAGAGTTGACCAAAGTCATACAGGGATTAGGAGCGCCCAGTGGCCTTTGGATCAGGGTTTAGAGTAAAAAGGTGAGTACGCACGAACCGTGAGGCCAATTCGCACACAGTATGGACCGTTGGAAAGGGTATTCAAAGACCTATGAGAGTGCAATGATCTTCACTCGAGTTGGAGATTTGGACAAAGTCAAACAGGGCTTAAGAGTGCTCGTAGCCTCTAGATCAAGGTTTGGAGTAAAATAGTGAGTATGCGTGAACCGTGCGGAAGATTCACGGACGATGTTGATCGTTAGAAAGGGGATTCAAAGCACTATAAGAATTCAATGAAGTTCACTCAAGTTGAGGAGCTTACCAAAGTCAAACAGGGCTCGGGAGTTCCTGATGGCCTCTAGATTAGGGTTTGGTGTAAAAAGGTGAGTCCGCACAAACTGTGAGGCCGATTCATACACGGTACGGACCGTTAAAAGGGTATTCAGAGACCTACGATGGTTCAGTGATCTTAGCTCAAGTTGGAGAGTTAAAAAAAGTCAAATGGGGCTCGAGAGAACTCAATGGTCTTTAAATCAAGGTTTAGAGTAGAACCTAGGGTCTTATGGTGGGAGGAGAAGCATTAGGGATCTAAGTAGGTATTTAGAGGGTATCAAGACGAAATGTCTACATAGCCCATTTATGGGAGATCTTGTAATAAGATGAGGTCATTAAAAGATAGGCACCTCATCGAGCCTTGTAGGGTTAAGGTTTCTGCTAGGGTTTGACACGAATTCTACGAACCTAAAGAGTTGAGGTGATCAATTCGGAGGGTCGAGGTCGATTCTGCAAACCTAAAGAGCTGACATGGCTGATTCAAAGGATCGAGGACTATTTTGTGGACCAAGGCCAATTATGCAGACGTAAAGAGTTGAGATGGACGATTCAGAGGGTCAAGGTCGATTTTGCGGAGCTAAAGAGTTGGCATAACCAATTCGTAAGGTTGAGGTTGATTCTAGGGACCTAGGTTATTTCTATAAACATAAAAAGTTATGATAACTAATTCATAGGTTTGAGGTCGGTCCTAAAAACCTAGGATTTAAGATGATCGATTCAGAGGGTCAAAGTATATTCTGCAGACCTAGGTCAATTTTTCAGACCTGAAGTGTTGTGATGACCGATTCAGAGGGTTAAGGTCAATTATGTGGACGTGAAGAGTTAATATGACATATTCAGAGGGTCGAGGTCGATTTACAAACCTAGGTCAATTATACGGATCTAAAGAGTTGAGATGGTCGATTCATAGGGTTGAGGTCAATTTTATAGACCTAAGAGTTGAGATGATCGATTCAGAGGGTCGAGGTTGATTCTATGGACCTATGTCAATTTTACAGACCTAAAGAGTTGAGATAAGCGATTCAGAGGTTCAAGGTCAATTCTACGGACCTAGGAGTTGAGATCGCCGATTTAGAGGCTTGAGGTCGATTCTACGAACTTAGGTCAATTTTGCAAACCTAAAGAGTTGAAATAACCTATTTAGATGGTCGAGGTCGATTCTGTAGACCTAGGTCAATTCTGCAAACCTAAAGAGTTGAGGCAGTCGATTTATAGGGTTGAGGTCGATTATGCAGACCTAAAGAGTTGAGGAGATCAATTCTGAGGTAGAGATTATTTTCGCAGACCTAGGTCAATTATGAGGACCTAAAGAGTTAACGATGGGTGGCGTTCTTTAATTCTAATTCCATTAGGGAGGGTGATGAGTAAGGATTATGTGAGTGCTTTCATGCTATTTGATTATGATCCTATTAGGGAGTATGCTGGTGATAAGGGCCCTGTAAGTGCTGGTGCACTTTGTTTATGATCCCGCTGGGGAGTGTGTTGGTAATATGAGTGCTGGCGCACTTTGATTCTAATCCCGCTGGGGAGGTGTTATAGGGATGGTTCTATGAAATCTTTCATACTTTATTTAATGAATTTTCTCGGGGATATTATGTACTTAATCCTCTGGGTATTGTGCTAGTCCGAGGAGTAGTGTTGACGTACAATTTCGGTTCTTTCCTTTTGAGATTTTCACCTAGATCCATCATTGTGACTAGAGGATCTTAGCACGGCAATGTTGTATGCTTGATTTAGTTGATTTTCTTTGTACCTGAAAAGAGACTCAAAAGGAAAAATTGATGCATTTTTGTTTGATTATATTGATTTAGTAACTTACATACACGCACTTTAATTTTTCGCTGAGGTTTATTTTGAGAAAAGGTAGGAAAATGCATTTTTTGGAATTTTTTGAATATTTTTTGGCATATTAGAATAGAGGAAGTTCGTGGAGGCTTGGTTGTAAAGAGCTTCACTTTGAAAGAACTTATCTTTAAATAAAAGGGTTAGAATGGAAAAATGGGAGTTTCTCAAAATAGGGTGTGACCGACATATCCCTAGCCTACTTTTTAGCTTGTTAGTTCAGGTGTACTTCTTTTTAATCTTTATGGCACTCTTCGTGCATTCTTAGTATTCGAATTTTTCCAGAGGTGCTGGTTTGGTTGTTCTTGTGGATGAGGAGATAGGAAGCCTGCTGTCAAGTGGAGCTAGTCGTCTTTTTTAGATTGCACAGAATCTGACATGTCGAAGAGATTGTACTGATAATGGCTTTGCTAGTGTTTTGGCCTTGGATTAACTGCTATGCTGGTTTTAGTGATAGGTGACATGACGGCTGACCCTTATGTGGCCACAATAGTGCTTTGGATGTCTTATCATTGTAATTCAACATCTCTCATACTGACAGAGACTTTGTATAAACTCAATGCTTGGAAAAAAAGGTCGAGCCAATTTGTTACGAGGGAGTCATGTGATGTTGTTCATGTGGTTTTTGAAGAGACTGTGCCTAGCGGCTCCTCTTCAGTACCCTCTGATGGGTTTTTCTAATTTCTTTTATCGATCTTTCTTCGGTTTTATCCCATCCACAGAGAATTGGGTGAATTATCTTGTGGAGCATAAGACCAGGAATCTTTGTTGGTCAGTACCGTAGTGGGGTAATCTTTACCCTATCCGATAATTGGGTGATTATAGATATATGTGGTTAGTGGGCCTTCGTCGAAATTCTTTCTATTTTCTATGACAACTTTTGTATCAAGTGGCTTAGGATCAGATCGTTCCTCCCCATATAACCAACTTTTTTCCCATAAAGGACCTGACTGAATCATTGTGGATGATATTTGGGCCTTTGTGGCTGCACCGTCGACCGTCTACCCATCTGTCTCAGTCTCTCATGAAATATGGGTTCATATCTAGAGATTATTTAAAGTAGCCATAAAAGCGGGTGGTTATGAAGATTTGTGCTGAAGAGATCGGACAAAGGTGTTTGATGATGTTTGAAACTTTGGAGGAAGGTGCCTTGGTTTCATCCAAGCTTCTCAAGGCATAAAGTTATATGGAGAGAATACGAAAGTGAAACTAGGATTGGGACTCTTGGGATTATTCGAGGACTGGAAATGATGATGTGGTGAGTCCATCCAGTATATGAAGGCAGGTCTTATACATGAGGGGTGTTGGTAATATGTGGGTTTATTGTGTAGATTTTAAGATGTTTGATTTCTGAAGTTTGTATGAGTATTGATTATTTTTCACTCTTGTTGCCGAAGTTTCATGTAATTGTCGTACTCTATTTTTTTATAAAAGATGATGATGATTTTGATGCATTTTGTCATGCTTTTGATGAATTCTTTCGTTGGAACTATTTATACCAATTTTTAAGGCATGCATAATCTTCTTGTTCATTTGAATGATGAGGAATACTATCATTCTCGGAGGGAGAAAAGAATAACATTTTATGAAAGAGAAAGGACTATACCTAAAAGTGTCTTATGGGCTGCCTACGTACCTTTGTGGGGAATAAAAATCATGAGATTATCTTTTGAAAAGGTGATTTTTCAAGAGGATCAGGTCCTACTTAATTCTTAGTGGAGAGGGAGGATTTTTTTAGAATAATAGGAAGGTGAGAAGAGTCATAGCACGAAGAGAGTTCGAATTAGGGGTAAATTTTTTAAGATGATCCAGATTGACTAGACGCGTCATTTTCTCTCTATCGAGATTTGTGAGCATAGTGGTGCCACCTTAAAAGATTTTTTTTACAATGTAGGGACCGCTACGGTTGGGCTTGAACTTTCCTCTCAGATTCCATACGGGTTTCATGATTTGCTTAAGGGCAAGATCTCCTTCTTGGACACCGGGGTCCTTATCCTTTTTATTGAATGATCGTGCAATAAGGAGACGGTACCCTTGTATATGATACAGGGAATTCAACCTCTTTTCATATAAGAGCACAAGTTTGTCTTAATGGTTTTTCTACCAATCTTCTTTACTGACTTAACTGTCGATCACAAACTATAAGGAAGTTATTTTAAGTTCGACAGGTAGGACCGCTTTCGTGCCATATACCAAAGAGTAAGGAGTATCCCTAGTGGGTGTTTTGATAGAAGTACGGTAGATCTATAGGGCATATGGGATCCTGTCATCCCAGTCTCTGCAGCTTTTGGTAATTTTACTAATGATGGTCTTGAGGCCTTTATTGGCAGCTTCGACAGTCCCATTGGTTTGCATTCGGTAAGGTGAGGACTTGTGTCTTTGGATTTCGTACTTGTTAACTAGTTTTGGGACCACGTCTTCGAAAGGGAACACATTGTCGGATAACAGCATGTGGGGAACTCCATAGCAGTAAATGATGTTCTTTCGAATGAATTTAATTACTTCATTTGCATTCAACACCACATATGACTCAACTTCAACCCATTTTGTCAAGTAGGCAACGGAGACCAGGATAAATTCATGCACGTTTGATGCCTTGGGAGTGACTTTCCCTATGATGTCTATACCCTAGGTGGAAAAGGTCTAGGTAGAAATCATGTTATACAACTCCCGAGGAGGCAAGTGATGAAGGTTGGCAAACTGCTGGCATTTAAGGCATCTTTAAACGTAACAGCGCACTCTTTAACCATGGTGGTCCAATAATATCCTTGACGGATGATCTTCTTAGCAAGCATACCACCATTCGTGTGGGTTACACATTCCCCACTGTGGATCTTTTACATCATGTCTTCGATCCCAGCCCTTGCTATGCAATGTAAGTGGGTTTTATCAAAATTTATTTTGAAAAGTGCCTCATCGTAGATGATGTATTCAGTATCCAACCTGCAAAAGGTCACACAATCTTTCTTGTTAGTGTCTCGAGGATACTTACCATGATTGAGAAGGCGCAAGATGTCATAATGCCATAGTCCTTCCATGACTAAATCTTCTTCTGTAATGAGCTCGATATGGTAGAAGTGAGTGGGTGCAACTTATTTCTAGACTATAAAGGGGGTCATTGTTATCCCCTCGTGCATGTCGACCATAGAGGCCAAGGTCGCAAGTGTGCCAGCTAGGTTTTTTCTCGAGAGAGGGAGGTAGTGTAAGGTGACATCTTCAAATTGATAGGCGAGCTCTTCGATGTGAGCATGGAAGGGTAGGAAATTCTCATCTTTGATTTTCAATTTTCTCATGATTTGCCCCATGATGAGTTTAAATCTCCATATACATCAATACGCCTAATTCCTCTTTCAAGGGCGATATTGAGACCTATGGTACATGCTTCGTATTCTGTCATGATATTGGTGTAAGGGAAATCCAATTTTATGGCGGATCAGAAGTATCCTAATACTATATCCTTTATTTATAGATGATTCATTGAAGAACATCTGCCATCTGAAATACTTGTGAGAGGTGTAAAGAATGTCTTCGTTTGTGAATTCATAAATCCAAATCTCAGTCCCTTCCATGGGATTGTCGATAAGGTTGATTAGTCGTGAATATTGTATTTAATACCCTTTATTCTTGCACATTATAGCATTATCGTGTCCATTATATTTAAGTTCATATATTGAATAACCTTTGTTCTATATGTTTATATGTTTTATGAGGTATGTTTGAGCTTTTGTAGGTATTATGGATGCATACTGTGAAGATGGATACATTTTGGGATTATTTCATCGTAAAAGGAAACTTTAAGGGAATTTTGGTCCTTTTAAACCCATTATTTTATATTCAATGAAGTTACCAGCATGCATATCATCACATTATCTTTGCATAGCCACTGACCGTGCATCATTCTGACCCCAAATAAGGAAATTATGGCCGTTTTTGGAAGGTTTTGATATTTACTTCTAGTTCAAGGGAATTTTGGTAATTTCATACTCCATAATTTGGAGGGTTTCAAAATAGAATCATGTAGATAATTGAATTAGCTTCGCGTTGGTTCTGACCATGCACCATTACGGTTCCGTATGAGGGAGTTATAACCGTTTTCGTGCAACGTGTCGAAATTGGATTGAAGAGGAAAGGGGGGTTGCCAACAACCCAAACCAAAATTCTAGGACCAGTTCAACCGTCCCTTTTTATAGGTCGACCGGTCCCATCCGATATTGACCAAAATTGACTTATTTTGGGTGATTTTTCTTGATTTTGTTGGGAGTTTGTTTTGGGGTTTTAATAGAATGTTGGGGGGTTATTTGGGGATAATAATTCATTAGAAATTAGATTTTTTTAGGTTCTCTTTGGGAACTTCTCTCTCTAGGGTTTCAACCCTTAGGGTGTATGTAAGTACTATTGATCATCTCTCTCCTCAAATTCAATCTTTCAGTGTTCTTTTATTGTTGTTAATTTGTGTACTGGCTTTGTAACTTAGATTTATTATTTTCATTTACTTTCTTGCATTTATTGCTTTCAATTAATATATGTCATTTAACATGCTTTTTAGCTAACTTATTTTAGGTTGTGATTGATTGAACTCACCTTGGGTTGATTTGGTTGTTTTTCTTTGGTTATGGGTTTTAGGAGTTTAATTTGATTGGGTTGTTCTTGATTTTACGCCTAGGAGAATTAACGGTGTATATAATGTATGCGCCGTATTTACGACCTTGCGTGTGTAATTTTCAGGGTATTTATTGACACCAAATTCATAGTAAGCTTTTAAGATAATTTAGGGGTGACAACTCTGGATTTAATTAATTGATGAAATGAGATTTAATCTTAGTAGACTTGTCTTCCCATGTAACCATTTATACTAATTAACTCTAGGTGAGGGATATTAGACGCAATCTATAGTTTTTACTCGTTTTGTCAACCTTAGTTTAAATACATGCCTAAAATAATCTTTCTTTTTGTTATCCGATATCTTTTAAACTTTTATTGAGAAGTAATAAATCAATTAAAGTCTAGCAACATTTTTATGTGGATTCGATACCCGGACTGGCCGTTGTACTCCCTTAAAGAGTGTAGCCATAGTTTAGGTTTTTGTATTGAGGCGGTGAAATGAATTCTACGACTGGCGTACTATCACTGCGCTACTTTTCGACCCTCAATCAAAAGGTATTTGGAAATGGCTCTTTCCTTCATATCCTTCTGCATGACATATGTGATGTCGGATTCATCCAGTAACATCAACCAGCGAGCCATGTGGCTAGACAAGGTGGGCTTATCAAACAGGTGTTTCATCAAATCTATTCGGGACACCAGTTTGATAGGGAATGAAAGCATGTAGTGATGGAGCTTCTACGTGACCCAGAGTAAGGCAACACACATCTTCATCGTAGAAGATGGATCTATCCTTATGGGATTCTTCGACGTATTAGGTTTGCATAGCCCCTACTATGGTGCTATGACAGTGAGGTATAGGATGAGGGAAAGACCTTGTTGCCGAGGCATGAGCATCAGACGTCGAGTGACGTATTATTTTATGAGATCAAAGGCTTCTTGACATATCTCATTCCGGACTTTAGTTGATTCCTTTTGAAAAATCTTGAAAATAGGTTCGCGGATAGAGGTTAATTAGCTGATGAACCAACTAATGTATTGGATCTTACCGAGAAATCGATGCACTTCTTTCTCTGTCCAGGGTGGTGGTATCTCGAGTATTGATTTTAGTTTCGTATGGTCTACCTGGATCCCTTTTTTGCTAACCATGATTCCGAGGATTTAACCTCTTGTGACACCGAAGGCACATTTTTGTGGGTTGAGTCGTATCTGGTATTGTTGTAGTCGATCAAAGAACTTCCTCAGGTAAGGAATGTGACCTTCTGGAGTCGTGGAATTATTGATCATATCGTCGACATAGACTTCGACTTACTTATGGATAAGATCATGCATTATGGTTTTATTATCCCTCTAGTAGGTAGCCCTGATATTCTAAGACCGAAGGGCATAACTGTGTAATAAAAGGTTTCCCACAGGGTTAGGAAAATGATCTTTACTTAATGGTCAGGATGCATCTTAATATGATTATACCCTGCGAAACCATCGATAAATGACTTGAGGGCATAACTAACAGTGTTATCGATGATCATGTTGATGTTATTTAGAGGATAATTATCCTCGGGATGCTTTATTCAAATTCGATAGTCTACGCACATGCAGACTTTACCTCCCGATTTCGACACGAAAGCGATGTTTGCAAGCCATGTAGGATATTCGACCACGTGAATGATGCTAAATAGAATTGTTTCACTACTTCATCTTTGACTTTGAGTAACCACTCTGTCTGGAGCTTTCTCAATTTCTGCTTGACATGCTTTCTTTCTAAGAAGGTGGAGATCTCGTGCTGTATTATTTTTGGGTCAATGTTAGGCATGTCATCGTAGAACCATGTAAAGACATCCACAAACTCTTTTAGAACCTCTTTGAATTTTGACTGTACATGCTCATTGAGGGTGGACCCTATCATAATCTCATGCGGGTGTCTACTAGAATCGAGATTAATAATAATAGTCTCGTTATCAATAATTTTAATGCGGTTATGTTGTTTAGTTTTTTCCTTATTGAGATCAATTAAGAATTATTCATTTATTAAATCATCTTCATCAACCTTTTGATCATAATAAAGGCAGTTAATGTAAGGTACAACAAGATAATCAAAATCATCATTCATTACATTATAAACATTTTCAGGAAATACAGAGGTGAGAACCTCATCAAAGACAGTCTCGTTCATAATTACATCAGATGTAGAAGAAAAAATAGTAGATTCAGGTGTTTCTTGGAGGGGATGAACATCAGGGTTTAGGTTGACTTGTGAAAGATTGAGAGGGATGTCATACCATTTGAGGAGTGGCGCATCAGTAGTGGTGACCCTCTTAGACGGGTGAGACGGGTCAACTTTTAGGTGGATTATGCAGAGATACAGTCCTAATGTATGTAGTCAAATAGCTCATCTGTATCAGTACCCTCAAAATTCTTGATGATTTTTATAACTTTGATTGTTAGAGGCTCTACCTCATGCTTATGTCCTTCATCCAAAGCGACTTTATCTTCAAAGAAGATCTTTAACCTCGGTTTCATCTTTTTTTCCACGAGCTCAGACCATAGTTCGGGGAATCCACAAAAAGGGAAGTCATCTCTCTCTTTAAAAACCTCCCATTCAGGAAATCTCCTGAGATTATTTTTTCCCTTTCCAAGCTTCTCTTTTGGCATGGTCGACGGATTAGCCATGATGGTTAGTAGCCCAGGCCGCAGGGAGAAAAGGCTTCCTTTTAGATTATCGGCTCGAGGATTTCCTGCTGGCATCGACCAAGTCCCATTCCAGATATAAAACACATGTTTTTTAATATTTTAATTACATTAACATTTCCATGAGGTTTGTCCTCTGTACAGATTCGATCTTTGAAATTGTTCCTAGCTAGGACGAAAAGTGGATTAATCTTAAAAACTGGGAGAAAAATGTCATTGACCCCGTACTGAATTTTAAGTATTGGGTTGCTTATGCAGATACCATATGAGTTCTTGTCATCCCCAATAATGATGATGAGTCAATCGTTAGCCAAGAATTTTAATTTTTAGTGGAGAGAAGAAGATACACCCCGAATACTATGGAGTAAAGGGGGACCAAGGGGTGGGTTAAAGCAGATAAGAATATCGATGACTTTGAATTCCGTCTGAGGGAAAATAGGGCCATCCCCTAGTGTAAGCCTTATAAAACCCATAACCTCTCGATGAGTATTGTCATAGGCGCACACAGCGATAGAAGTTAGAGTAAGGTCACGGACTTTTATCCCAAAGAAATTAAGGGTTCTGAGTGGGCATACATTGAAAAAACACCCTTTATTTACAAGTGACAATGAAATTGTCTTTCCCGTGACTTTACCAAACATACTGAGGCGTATTTATGGTCAAGACCGATCTTTAGAATTTCCTCCTCGGAGAAGGAGAGAAATGTTATAGCAATCAGAGATCCGATCATGTGCACAGCTTCTTTAGGAGTGGTAGTGGGAGGAACCGTGGGTCTCATGAGGAGTTTTATCAGAGCATTCCTATGTTTCTTGGAGGACATGAAAATCTCCCATATAGTGACATTGGTTTGATTCTTTTTTAGTTGGTAAAGAACCCTACTTTCCTCAATTACCATCTCTGGCCTCTTAAGTTCTTCAACCACTCATTTTCATTATGTGTTCCCACTGATGAAGGAATTGGATCTTTTTAGTGTCGTTTGAATCGGGTCAATTGATTTACAAAGCCATTAAAGAATATAAACTCGATATCTATGTCTACCTTGAGTGCAATGGATACCATGTTGATCCCTTATAGTAATTCTTTGAAAGAAATCATTCCGCACAAAGAGGCGACTGAGTTGGCTTATTTATCGTTTAATTCATCATCTAAGCTGTCAAAATTGTCCCCCTATCTGGTTGCAATGAGTCATATTTTTAGGTTAAATTGATACATTCCACAACATCCATGGCTTCATCATACAGGTCTTCCCATTTAGCAGGGAATAGTTAAAATTAAGGGACTAGACTCCCTTGGAGTTTTAAAACCTTGAGTAGTTCGAAAATGGTGCATACTTCTCGATTTTTGAAAAATACATCAAACATAACCCGCACAATGTCATCTAAACTAAACTCTTTCGTATGTATAAACCATTCATCGGATTGTTGAACCCTCTTCTGGGCTTCCATAAATAAGGCTCTGATATTTTTACAGTCGATGATTATCTCTGAGGGTAATTTAAGCCCATATTTTTAAAAGTGATCTAGAACCGCAGGAAGTTCCATACCTCCCCTTCTGAACGGTTATGAATGGCAATGCAGGACCTAATGAGAAGGGTAAAAGCTTGGTCCACAAGATTCTGAGGGTATATGTAGACACCACATTATAGGGTCCCCCTAAGTCTCTCCTTAAGTTCCTAGCACCTTCCCATTTACAATAAACCCTAGGTCATACTCTGGCACCACTTTAGAGGCCACTAGGTGCTCTTGAGCCCCGTTTGACTTTGGTTAACATCATCGTCAGAGATAAAGCTCAATGAATCTTCAAAGGTCCTTGAATCCCCTTTTCAATGTCCTTCTCCATGCGTGAAATGACATAATGATTATGATGAACGGACCATTTTCATCCAACAACTGATCCGGAGACTGTTGGGCACTCCTGGACTCCGTTTGACCAAGGTTAACTCTACAGCTCTAATCAGACTTGATGAATCTTCGAAGTTCACTGAATACACTTTTCAATGATCTGCCCTGTGCACAAATTAGCCTTACGATATGGATGAACGACCTGTTTTACTTTGATGGGTCACCGGGTGCTTTCGAGCCCCATTTGACCAAAGTAAACTCTCCGAACAAAGCGAAGTTCTATGAAACATCGAAGTGCCTCTCATAATCTTTTTAATAGTTTATCCCGTGCAAGATTTGGACTTAAGGTTTGGACGAACGATCCATCGTTGTCCGATGATCTCCTATCCAAAGGATCAATGGACGCTTTTGAGCCCCGTTTGTTCCAAAGTCAACTCCTAGACCTGGGAATGGCCCGAGTATTCTCAAAGTTCTCCAAATAACCTTTCCAACGGTATGCCCGGTGCTCGATTTAGACTTAGAGATTGTATTTTACGATCGTTTTCTAAAAAATCTGCACGAGAGTGTCAATTGGCAAGTCCATTTCCCTGTCTATCGACAGTGTGTCTAGGGTTATGTGTCGATAGGCAGGACAAGTATAATGCCAATCGGAAGTCCCCTGACCCTGTATAAATAGAGCATGAGCTCACTTTGAAAGGTACCTTAGAAACATCAACTTCGTTGATCTTGTTAACATTATTCTAAAGTCAACGAAGTTTCCTTCTTTGAAACCTCTCTCCACCTTTCATTTCCATCACTTTGACACCCAATTTAGCAAAATCCCCCTACATTCCTCACTCACTTGCAAGGAAGCTCATCAACAAACAACAATCAATCTCCAAGTCCCCAAAGAAGGTCCAAACGTTCTTCTCTCTCTTTAAATTTCTTTATTTTCGTGGTAGTTATATAAATTATTAATTTATCTTTTACTTTAAATCATACACATATTAATATCCAATACTTTATTCGTAGTATTGTAAATAATATATTTTCTATAAAAAAAACAAGAAGAAGAGGGCTAAGCCTATAAATTCCAAACGGAATTTTTCACTACACTTTCTCAAAACTAGAATACCTTTTTTTACACACATACATATAATAAAATCCCCATTTGAATTTAGGGGATAAATCCCATCCTCGTGTCGCATGCGAACTACGTGGAATTTGATGCCTTTATACACTACGTAGGCATCTCGATCTAAAACCCGAGACTCTAGTCCTATTTTCCTATTTTTGTCTTTTATTTTATTTTATCCATACATTATTTATCTAAATTATACTTGTGATTCATATGCACATCTTATCTAACACATATTATCGTTTCATCATAACGATCAATATCTCGATAGTCGCACACATTATATTTTTAATTACTATTTTAGGAACACTCCTCTGGATGACCTCACTCCGTCTTTTTTCATGATGAGAGTCGAACGATTTCGATCTCCATTTATATATACACGCACACACACTTCCCGGAGAAATTAAGGAGAATAATAACATAAGCCAATGAGAGAGTAAAAGGGCAGTATGGGTGCCTAACACCTTCCCATTCTGTAACTTAGCTCCCGAACCTCAGAAATAATTAGTTTTACAAGCATCAACTTGTTTTTGATGACGTTCTCTCGAGGCGGTAACATATTCTTTTGCCTGTTTTGTGCAAAATAGGTTGGAGACTTTATCTCTTCACATCACCCCAAAATTGACGACGACCGAAGCGCCCCGAGGAAGGGCGCGAGACCTTTATCTCCCTCTCCCCCGCGCACGCACGAGGGTCCGAACACCACCCCCCACACGGAAGGGAAGATCTCGGGATGGCTACATTGATGACTCTTCTGGGGACTGAATTAAGCCGCTAGACTATGTTTGCATAGGTGTTATCATTTTCTGCTTCTGTGCATATGCACCTACTTGTATGTTCCCTTTTCTCCTCCATTACTTCTTTTATATATATATATATATATACACCTCATGTTTATATCACCTCTCACTCACTTTTCACACTTTTAAATATCCTCCATGTTCACCTCACACTATTTACACTCATATATAAGGTCACATATGCTCACATGATTCACACACCACTTAGAATATCCATGTTTAGGCTTTATTAGCACACACTTGCACTTATAACACTTACCTATGTATACTTGCACATAGCCATGCTCACTTGCACATATCACATGCCACTTGTAGTTGATCCCTGCTTAGGCTCACTATCATACACTCACTTGTAGATATCACTCACTCACATGTATCCATGCTTAGTATAATATTCCCCCTTCAGATAGATTTACTTTTACTTGTTTTTCTTAGTAGTTCTCTTACTTATCATGAGAAATAAAAAACTCTCTCCATAATAAATTAATTAATATTCATGCATTTCTATACACTACATCATTAAGAGTATTATTATATTGACCAAAAATTGTCCCGTACTGGGGGGTCACTTTTTACTGGGCACTGTTCTGACAAGGCACAGTTAGCCTAAGTAATATGAATCTCAACTTCCATTGGCCTGGTACCTTTGACGTATATCGAACGATTCCCCCCGCATCGCACTGCTTGACCAAACTCATGATGGGGGGTATATAGTAGGGAACTCATTCACGTACACTGAGTATATAAAATTCTCTCTCACACGTATTATCCCCCGTGAGGTATATAGTGAGGTAATTCATGTACACTCAGGTATATCAAATGGCTTGTCCACATGTACCAATTTCCCTTAAAAACGAGAAGTATAACATTAAAGTCGTGCCAAAGGGGGGAACGCTTCCACTAACCCAATAACTGCATACTCTCATATAGGCGTCAAACCTAGGGCACTCATATTTAGTTTGCCAATTACTTTACAAAACTCTGCCAGAATGTTGGGTCCACATGCCCCCAAATTTTCTCGTGATTTTGTCTTTTTTCAAAGCAGGACCCACACATGAGCCTGGCAATAAGTCAAACCATGTTTTACATATTTTTCAAAACCATTTTTCCCTGGCTAGCATCCCGTTTGACATTTATTTTTGCATTTAGGTAAACCATATACAAGTGAGAACATAATAATAATAATCATGTTGAGATTCTTCCCTCGCTCCGTTCTTTCCTCCTTTCTCGAAAAATCAAAATACCAAAAATATTTTTCCCTCCTTTTATCATAAATGTCAAAAATATTTTTCCCCCATTTTTATCAAAAAAATACCAAAAAACATTTTGCCCTCTCATTTCCCCAAAAAAAGTCAAAACAATCTCCCTATTTTTCAATAAAAATGATTCTTCCTCTTCTCTTTCAAAAATAAATTCGAATCATTTTTGTTCTCAGGTCGATCGCATACCGCCCCCTGGCCTGGCTCCCTATTGGCATCGGTCTTCCGTCGAACAGCCCCAAAGCACTGTTAGTTCTCCTACTACTTCCTCCAAGTCTGGAATCTAGCTTCACCAACTCTCCATGGAGAATGCATATCAAGTGCCAAATGTGAAACCTAATTTGATGACTGGTGTAGTCCAACTTACCATCAAGATTGACAACCTTCAGTCCGAGGTTCATGAGATGTAGCGAAAGAGGGTCCATATTCTCGAGGATCCTGAGTTCCTCTTCCCTCGTGCTAAGGGTCCACCCGCACAAGAGCCTATCTGGGTCCCAAAAGAATATTAGCACATTCCATGTGCCCCTCCTTCCATTGGTCCACAACCAAAGTAACTCCCTATGCCGAATCTTGCCCAGTCAGGGGTTAACCTATCCATACTTGTCGATCTGAAGGAAGAAGATGAAAAGGGGTGATTACTTAGAGCATATGCTATGATACCCCAATTTTAAATTCCAAATATGAGATGGTTCACCAAAGATTTCACATTTAAAATTTCTTTCGAATTTCGTAATAAAAGTCCACAAATCTTAATTTCTTCAAAATTAAAATTAAGTCAAACAACAAAAACACATATTTGAATTTTTCTTTTAATCTCAATTAAACAACATTAATTGAATTCAAGTTAAAATTATGCCAAACAAACTAAGCATGCATTTTGTCAAATTACAGGTTACAACTTGAATTAAATTACCTTAAACATTACCCAAATTTAATTAGCACCAAATTAAACTAAAGTTGTGATTTAATCCAAATTTTATATTTTTAACCTATACATGCATCTAGGTGATTTTGCTATGTAAAATAAACAATCACGACCACAAGGCGCGATGTACGAGGAAAACACACAACGGGAAAAGCCACGAACGACCCAGCCTACAAGTCCACTAGGTACGGTATTTTTACCAAAGACGCGACAAGAGAAAACTTACAACAACGACTTGCCTTTCAAGCCTTGACGCTCCTTCGCCTAGTCAACATATCCGGAGGCCTCCGAAGTATTGGAATCCACCAATGGGGCCTGGCTACCATCAACCCACACACGGTGCCTTTCACCGTATGAGCACGCCGCAGCAAACACAATATCCTTTTTGGGTAGAGAAGGAACCCAAACTTTCTCCTTTGATGGATAGAGTAGAAACCCGGTGCCAAACGATCTCCAAGAAAAGATATATATGAATAGGAACTTAAATTTAAACTAAACAAACATATTGGGTGTAAATTTTGTGTTTTGGGGAAAGGTTCGATCTTAAAAAACTTAACATATGAAAGGGGACTTTTGTTGGTAGTATATTTCCTCTCTAAAGCTCTCTGCAAAACTGAAAAGTTCTTTCCATAAAATGTCTTCCTGTCCTTTTAAACTTGGTAAAAAAATAGAGGGGAAAAAAAATGTCAAACTGATGCAAGGTTGTTCGAATGACTTTTCAATGTCGTTCGAACGACACTGTTCGAACGAGATTCAAATAAAAAATAAGCCAAAAATCGTATTAAATAAACTCGTTCGAACGAGGTCGTTCTAACGACATTCCAATGATAATTCAGAAGAAAAAAATATCACAAATTCGTTCGAATCTCATCAGATGTTCGTTCGAACGACTTGTCAGGAAAGAAAATTATTTTTTAAAAATCCAAAAACTTTTATTATAAGTTTAAAATGTTTTCCTGAGTGAAATAAAGTCGTTAAAAAAATGTTACACCCAAAATAAAATTTCCAAGGTACTAAATATATATAAATGCATTCATACCTTTGAGACCTTAGAATGATGTAATGTTGATGAAGCGAAACATGGAACTTGAAATCGGAAATGATATATTCACTTTATCTAGGACGCAGGACTTCGACATCAACGTCATAGGCTTGAAGGGACAACCTCTATCCTACGACCCAAATAGTTTTGTTCGGAATTAAAACAACACTACAAATTGACTCGATTGGAAATTTACCCTTACAGAAGACTTAAACAACGTCAAAGATGACCTTAAACTGTTAACCAAGAAGTCTGACCAAGTTCGAATCTTTGAGAATTACATGGATTACACCCATATGTCTCCCTACCCTATAGCAAGGCTGCTAAAAAAGTTTAAGATGCCTAATATTGAGAAGTTCATGGGTAGTGGACCCCCAATTGTTCATATTTGAAGCCACCATAAAGCCATAACTCTCCTTAATGCCTCTAAGAAAATAATGGCATAAATGTTCAAGCAAACTCTGAAAGAAAGCGTTCTCCGTTCGTTTTTATCCCTAGAAGAATCCCAAATTCACAGTTGGGTGGATGTTGCACATGAATTCAAGTCACAGTATAAATACAACAAGGAAGTGGAGGTTACACGCAGTGATCTAGAACTTCCTAAACAGAACACTGGAGAATCTGTTAGTAATTTCATGGAAAAGTGGAGAGAGAAAGCTGCCATTGTGACCAACTGGCCTTTTGAAGAGGATCAAGTTAGTATTGTAAAGAAAACCTTCTTACCCCACGTCCGAGCGATGATAGGAGGACAATATTACCCATATTTTCGAGCCCTCCAAGAAATAGGAGTGGAGAATGAAGAAAGTATTTCCAAGATAGAAAATGTGCCAAAGAAAGTATCCAGACAGTTCACTCCAAGAAAATATGAGAAGCCTGCTACAGTCTCAACCATCAACAATATGTCTCATCCCGCTACTTCTTGGGGGTAAAAATTCATGTTAGTCCAGTCAGAAAATAGTACACTGAGCTTCATGCTCCCTTCTCTAAATTCTACAAGGCCTTATTGAGCCGAAATCTCATCAAACCTTTGAACCCTCATCCACTACCAAACCCACTTACTAAAAATTTAAAACCTGATGCCCATTGTGATTTTTACAAAACTGTTAGCCATACCACTCATCAGTGCTTCCATCTACTAAATGTAATCCAAGGTTTAATTGATTGGGGTATCATCGCCCCACCATCCAATCCTAAACCCAATACTACTCATAATCCACTTACAAACCATACAAATGCCATCGTCCTTGAGAATGACCCAAAATTCAATCCATCTACCCAGATTGTGCCCAATAAGGCACCCATTACGCCTATATTTTCGCCTAAAACCCTCAAATTTTGCCCATATTTTCTCCTACACCCCAACTATTTTGTCGACCGAGCTCTGTCACTTCTCACAAGAGTGTGTATTATCATTCATACCTAGTCTAGAGGGAAAGATATAGAATTATCAGCAATACTGAACTAACTTATAGAGTTTGGGCTGAAATTTCCCTCTAAAATGACCATTGACTGCTAGATGTTTAACATCATGTTCGTAAAATCTCGTGTGGGCGAGTCAGATAATTGGGTGGTACCCGTTGATGAAGCCAGTTTGGATGATACAGTACATGTTATGGCAGACTTGTTCCAACAGATCGATGAGATTTGCACTACATCTGAGCTACTCAATGCCTTAAAGCTATAAGGGCGGTTGGTCCCTTCACTTCTTTACCCCCCCCCCCCCCCCCCATTGAGTGGAAGGATCTATATGAAGAAGCCGTTGAGGTTGTGGAATGCATTAACTTCTTATGGCAAGACGACATCATTGCCATCGGATGGGGGGACGAGTTTGATAGTTCAGAAGAAGAACCAAAGCAAGGAAATGTTTATTGTGTGGGATGATATATTTTAATGACATGCTAGGGGAAATGAACAAAGTGGTTGTACAACCTGAAATAGATGAAAAAATGGGGGGTTTGCTCTTCATTTCCTCCGTAAACCATATGACAAGATTCGGGAGACACTACCTAAGTTTGAATCCTCAGTCAGTAGGGACAGGTAAAGGAAAAGGAGTTGTCAAGGAAGTCCCCATGCCAGAAACGACCATCGAAGAAAGCAAGATCCTCGACCAACTCAAGAAAATTCAAGCCAACATCATGTTGTGGGGACTCTTAACATCTTACCAACTACATTAAAACGCTTTGATAAAGTTACTTATCGAGCCCACAATACCTCCTTCCACCATTCAAGAAGAAGCCATGTACCTAGTCGGGTCCTTAACCTTTACTAAATTACTTTTCTTCTTTGAAGAAGAAATCCCAAAGTTTGGTCCTAATCATAAATATGCTCTCAACATATCTATTAAGGTGATGGGGAAGATAATCCCGCACTCAATGTTTCCCCGTTAAGAACCTTCAACTGCCTAGGTTTGAAACTGAGCAACCTTACCCCAACTTTTGCCACAGTGCGTGCCTATGACAACATTCATCGGGAGGTGATGGGATACATAACACTCACAATAGGGTCTGGACCTATCAATCCCGTTAATTAGTTTTAAGATATTTATATGCCCACATGTTTCAGCCTATTTCTTAGTCGATCATAGCTTCATAGCATTAAAGGGGCATCCTCCTCTATAAGGACATATTTCTCATGTCTGATATCTTACAGTTGTGTATGTCGTACGCCGCTACATTTGGCACGTCTCTTCACGATCTTACACGACGGCCTCAATTCGAATTTCTGGAATCAAGCACTTAACGTTCGAACGAGATCTCAGAAACTTCTAACGAGATTACAGAAAGGTCTTTTAGGTCCGATTTTAGTTTCTAACTTTCCGTAAACTTATTTATTTGAGTGTTATTCCTCCCTTGTTGATTAGTGGGTATAATTGTGAGATTGGAGTACATTGAGAATTAAAACATGGAATTTTATAAAAGACCTGGTTACTTCTAGGACTTAGGTTGTAAGTACTTGAATTTGCGACGTGAGAAGTGTTGGCGAACTATATTGTATATTATCCCGGGGCTTGTAAATGTACAACATTTAATGACGGTATAGGAATGTAAAATATACCTCTATTAATATTATAAGATATCTAAGATGTGTGAATGCTTAGTATATGAACTTATATGTGTATAACATACCTACCATACTTGCTATCACGGGAGGTCAGTTTTCGATCAGGGCCATCTAATCTTTGTGTGCCTACGGGGGGGATTTAGATTGGTACCTCAAGGACATAGGTCAGAGAATGACTTATTGGTGAGTTAATAAGTCAGCTGACCATGGGAGCGTAGGTATGTGCGTGACCCATGGGTAAGTGAACTATGTTCGCCTCCATTATGTGTGTTTTTTTCTTATTAAAACGTTTCCTGAGAGATTCGTAACACGTGATCCTTATATACGTGATGTACCGGGATTTGATAGCAGAGTATGTGTGCACCGCAGCTTAGCCTAGGGGTGCCATTATTGTATATTTATGATGAGATTAATATACTAATAATTGAGATGGACTGTTTATTAAAGCATAAGTGTGGATAATTGTAACATTTTTAGTAGAGTTAAAAATGGAAAATTCTTAGTAATTCTTATAACTAATTATGAGTAATAAAAGTAAGACTCTCAGTTTATATTAATATGTCGGGCATTGAACTTTGAATCGTAAAGTAAAGCCAGGTTATGGAGTGGACTAGTGAGATAGTAGAATAACTAGAACGGGTACGGGTACGTTAGGCATCCACAATTAGTCGAGAGGTGAGGAACTCATGTGAGTGCACGCACTATCATGTATTTTATATTCACTATTTAATGATATTAAACACTTGCTATATTTTAAACTGTTTTCACAATCGGGCTCTGACCCATTTGCTTTCAAATCTATTTTCTTGTAAAAACCTTTTAGGTGCCCAGCCACAAGGACACCAAGCTTAGAAGTTCCATTCCAATGACGTGTTGTAGCTACTGTGGAAGTTACAGGGCCTCGATAGTAGACGCCTCCACTTTCTACTTTGACTCCATTTCAGATTTATTCATCTGTAGGGCATGTCGCCCCTTTTCTCTTAGAGACAGCATAATTACTCAGTTCCATTTCAGTTTTGGATTAAATTAATTAGTGTTTCAGACTTTGTATTTGTTTTATTCAGTATTCGGATTATTCAGAGGAGTGTTCCTCCAGATTTATTTTTATTCCATTATTATTCTATTGGGATTGTGATATGACCGTGGTATCATTATTTCATAATTTAAACTTGTGGCAGGTTAATCTAATTTAGTTAAAATTGACAACTCACTTTTTAAATATTAGGTGGCTAGTAATTGTTAAAATATTTTTCGACAGTGATGCTATGAACTGAACCAACTTGACATTTTGTAGTAATTCGAATAAAGGAGTAGCTACCCAGTATTTAATTAGACGGGGTGTCACACATAAATCCTTGACAAGATCTAAACGGAATAGGAAATCGGGCGACACATGCCTTAACTATGAAGATCTAAAGTAGGAACTGATTCAATGACGAAGTCGTCTAAAGCAAGGGCCTGCAACTCCCACATAAGCTGCAGCACGTCCAATCCAAAGAACCTAAGCATGACGCCCCTGTGGCTGGGCACCTGTAATACATACATATATATACAGGGAGAAAGAAATGACAAAAAACGAGTCAGAGCCCGAGTGTAAAACAGTTTAAAATAGTTTAGCAAGTATTTAAAATACTTACCGGTTAATATCACAACCATGTTAGTATGCGACACTCTCTTGAGAATCATCTCTTCTCATCTAGTGTGCACTTCTACCGTACCTCTAGGACATTCTAGTTATAGTTCCCACGCTAACTAGATTATTCACATGTATCCATTCTTTATAGTCCAAATTATTCCCACGTATTAACCTTATAATACATATAATGATGTTATAAACATACATATATATATATATATATATATATATATATATATATATATATACATTTAGATTCAACATGGATAAGTCCCTTATTAATTCAATTCAACTAAGTGTGTTCATACATAACTATCTTACATTTCTATTTTAGCCACATAGTAGATATCATCACATGTATGTATATATATATATGTTCACTATTATATATATACTATACTGCACCCCGAGACACAGTTACGGTGCTGCATTACTCTGATATCTTGTCCCAATACATCACGTCGTTGTATAGGGGACTATAGGTTTGGTAAATATTCCTCGAACTACAAATATCAAATCACAAAAAATGGAGGCGAACATAGTTCTCATAACCACGGGTCACGCACATACCTACGTTCCCATAGTCAGTGGACTTATCAACTTACCGATAAGTCTTTCATAGTCCTATGTTCTCGAGCGACAAATCAAAAATCCCATGGATTCATCAGGATATGACTGCCCTCACGCGCAAACCTCCCATCGATAGCAAGTAAGCTAGGTATGTCATACACAGATACATAATATATGCACAATCACAAAGTCATACATATAAATATTCATATGTTCCAAATTAGGTTCCCCCACGACCCATAATTATTGTCATCCGTGCTTAGCACAAATTTTACTTAATTATCTCGTATAACGGATTCGTCTCTTTTATTCTCATTTATTATTTACTTCATTCTTACTTCTCATCTCTCGAAGTATTCTCTCTCACTAAGTATAATTATCATTAGGTATACCCTCACTTACCTTCTAATTTAAATCTTTCACGAGTCTCAATCTTCTAGTACACATACGCACAATTCCCAATGTATAAATAACTCCTCGTTAACCCACAATTTCATCTCATATTAATTTCACTCAACGAAGTCTACTTAGACCCTATTGGTCCTCTTCATAACCCATTATACTCTATCAATGATGATCAAGGGTTCCTACGCATTTTAACCGGACTAAACAAAAAGGGAAAAAATATGCAGTTTTCCAGGAGGGGTCGATCGATCGAGGAAATCGATCAAGTAGTTCTTTCCCAGTTTTCTGCAATATTCAACCTACGGGTTCAACCATTTTAACCCCTTCAAACCTCTATAATTTCATCCCAAACTCCCATCAAAGTAATCCAAGTGTATAAGCAATGTACATAAACAAGTTCTAACGTAACGACATCAATAAATCCTCAACGAATCAATCAAAAAGGGGTTTAATCTCAAATCTCTTTATAAAACCAAATTTTGCATCAATAATCACCACCCTCTATTTTAATCAAGATTTTCTTCCCAAATATCATAATAAATTCATGGGTAATCCTCTACATATGATCAAGATTATAGACTACATGGGTTCTCCCTACAACACATATAATTCCTCTTCCAAAATATATAATTCTTCCATTTAAAACATATAATTTTCATTCCTAGACTAACATGGAAGGTATATTAACTTGGAAATTAGCAAGATAGATACTTGCCTCGGATTAAAGGGTATGATTTGTTGATGAAAAATATATGGTTGCGTTCCTCATCATGCGATCTACATTTTGGTGGTGGTGGCAGTGCAATCGGGTGAGTTCTAGGCCTTGAATTGCTTGAAAAACTCTTCACCTTATTCTCAAATCTCTTCACCTTCTTCTCTAATCACTTCACCTTCTTCTCTAATGGCTGGCTTAGGCTTTGTGTTTGTTAACCCCAAGAGACAACTCTAAATGGCTAATAAATACTAAGAAAATTCGTGGGTTTAATTACCCAAAAATACCAAATGTCTAAAATACCCTCCCGAGGTGTCAATTAGGCCTAAAAATGCCCTGAGACTCAAACTAAACCCCCGAGTACACTTTTCTGACTATCTCAACCCTTCCGAACACTTTGTCGCACTCAAAATGACTATATGAATGACTTATAATTTATTCACTTTAATAATAATAATTTAGTCCTGACACGACACAGGCGCGTCCCGAATTAAATTTCCATAATTGCCATTTTATTCACTCGTGACAATTTTAATAAAATCAATCTTATATATTACTCTTCTCATCCAGTAATATTCAACAAATTCCCAATAATTACTAACTCTCGTCACGCTAGTAAATATTTAAAATAAAATGCCGGATTAATTTAAATTAATATCTCAATTAAATTCAATAAATCCCCAATTTTAAAAGCCATAAAAATACGGGGTATTACAGTTTAGTTTCACCTAATTAATCAAGATAAATGTGGATTAAATTGAACATGGATTGTTTATGACCTAATCTACGGATTCTACCTATTGACCGTATAACCGGACCACTCTGCACGTTTTTTAAATTGGTTAGAGCTTGTTTCTACAAGTTATTTGGATGAATCCTGGTGGTTATATGGAGAATTCGTATAACAGGCCACCTAGTTTTATGGCAAGATTTATGCTTATTGGAAATCTCGGATGCGATCATCTCTAAAATCGATAGACGGACGCATTTGGCTTGCTATTGAAAGGGGTGGACTCCTCACACCGTAACTGATGAAAATGTCGTTAGTCGCAAATTGGACAAAAGATGACTTAGATTGAATAATCTTAACTCTAGTGATTTTAATGTAATTTTTTGTGCAGTCACACCCGATGAATTTCATCTCATCATGATGTGGACCACATCTAAAGAAGATTGAGGTATCCGCCAACTCACATACGGGGTACCAGTGATGTTAAAGCTTCTAAGATTCAAAACCTCACCCCACAATTTAAGACTACGTGTATTCCTAAATCTAAAATATTTGATGAATTTCATACTCGTATATCTAATATTGTGAATTCAAGTTTTAAGTTGGGTAAGCAAATTTGGGAAATGAAAGTTGTTAAGAAAATTTTGAAGTCCTCCCATCTCATTTTAATGCCAAAGTTAACGTCCCAAGTCTTTGGGAATTTTAGACACAATTAGGCTAAAAGAACTCGTAGATTATATCCAAACTTATGAATTAGACATGTTCCTTGAAATTCAAAAGAAAAAGAATAGCTTTAAAAGCTAAATAAAAATATGAGGTTTTCAACTCCGATTCTGAAATTGATCAAGAAGAACTTTAAAGAGTGTGCTTGCGTTCAAATAAAGAAATTATTTAATTAAACACAGTTTTTATCAATTAAGTCCTAAACATGCATCTAAGTGTGATTGAAGATGATGAAATCATGTAAGAACATTCAAACCCACACAAGTGAGGAAAAATCCACCAAAGGGGCAAAACCTTTTTATTTTCACTATAATTTGTAAAAACGGTTACACGAATTACAATGAAAATAAGTGACACAAAAATACCCTCGGGTGTCGGTTCTGTTCTCGTCGGCTGGAATCTCCCGTAAGAACTCCAGGTGGGCAGCAGAAGAGAAGAAAACAGCTTCTCCACAAAGTACTCCAGATGTGTAAATGATCCTCTTGAAGGTTTAACAATTCACATACATAAATGGGAGTGTTTATGTGAATAAATACGTCTTAGAAAATCTTAAAAAGTGAATTCTGATTTCTAGACTGTTTTCACAGAAAACATGTATGCAAAAAGACATGGAAAACGTGTAGAAGGTGACCTCATATTTATACGAAAATCGAGGCGGCGACTTCGTTCGAACGAGATCGCATGTCGCTCGAACGAAGGACAGGTGTCGCTCGAACGAGATCGCGCAACATGCATATCTCGTTCGAATGACAATGCAATGTCGCGCAAACGAGCGCATCGACTGAGGCACTCCGCTTCTACACTTAGAAAAAAAATTCTATTTTTGATAAAAAATAATCCAGACTTCAAAAAATAATTTCTGAAAAATTCCCAAATATTTATGCAATTATAAAACATCTCCAATAAATCATTTTACCAGTTTTGCATAGTGGAGTAGTGGGAATGGGTTGAGCAGCACGTCGCATGCACGAGTGAAGATAATGGATGCATGGATTCGGATGAAGGTCGTCGTGGATGATCGTGTTGACGTGCCGAATGAAGCGGTATCAGACATACAAATGGTGATCTAGGACAAAATCCAAATTCCTAAATTCTATCCTGGACATTTATAAAATTATGTCCTTACAAATCTCCCCCTAGGTCTATGCTGGTACATACATAAGAAATCCGAATTATGCAATCTCCAAAAAAAATGACATACAAGATAATATCCCCATTAAACCCTCAAACTGAGAATACTAAATGACATGTTTTCAGCTCTTTAGAAACTCCCAAAGCTTTTCTCATCAGGGTGAGCAATTCAATAATCATCAATTTTGTACCTACACACATGAGATAAAGCAAATACCCGTGACAAGCAGCAGTTTGAAATATAATGATATGCAAAAATCAAAGATCAATTAAGCTTAAGTAAATAATTCATAACCAAACACCAACAATCTCCCCCATAATTCTTCTCCCCTTTTTTATGATGTCCCCAAATAGACAGATATGAGAAGCATGAATAAATGAAAATGGAGAATGTCACAAGGTAATAAACTTCTATTTTTGAATTTTTCAAATTTTTTCACACAAAATATACAACAAAGAATCACACCGTGAACGAACACAAAAGCAACCAAGTCGATGATAGCGTAAATGTAGGGGCGTGATCAAATTCGATAGGAAAATCAATGCATACAAACATGACATATGTGCATAATGAATATCGGATACTCCTAACGAATGAACTCAAAATCTTCCTTAGGTGTAAAAAGGTGGTAATATGAGACATTGACTCAATCAAATCAACAAATAAAAGCTCAAAGTGATTTCCACACCAATAACGTCCAAAATGATTGAATGCTTTTTCAGGACTTTCAAGGAAGTACAAATCCGTTTAAATTCTCCAACCAAACTCCCTCAGATTTTTATTTTGAATAGAGGTGATCTAAATTCTCAAACTTTGGAGAATTGACGGTGAAACCTAATGGCCCATATTTGGCATGTATTGCTTTTTATTGCCTTTGAATTTTTTTGGGCTCTTTTAACCTCTTTGGACCCCGGATAATAAAATTTCTCAATTTTTTAGGTTCGATATAACGGTGGCTTAGTATTCGCAAAGGATAAATGAACCTTTCGCAACCCTTCCCCATTTAAAAAATACACACAGTCTCACCTAACGATTTTTACATGCATTCCAATCTTTTCAAGTTTTATCGCATATGGTACGTTGTATAGACAAAATTGAGATGGAAACACTCAAGCCAATATGTGATAGACAAGTGCAATAATCAAATAAAGCCGTGCATGTGTGCAATAAAGGAGATAGGAGTCAAACATGTAGAAAGATATCACTAATCACATCTAAAAGACTCCAAACAATGTAAAGCACATGGATGCAATGATGTAGAATCTCAAATCTCTATCAAACAGTCACGTGGAATAAATGAAATGAAATTTTATGACTCGGCTATCTTAAATGCTCATCCATAAAAGGTGCAAATAAAATACAAAAATCTTTTTGTGCTTTTCTAAAATTTTTAACAAAAGAAAATCTTTTAGGATTTAAAAAAATATATATAAAAAGCAAAAATTAATAATACACATGATACAAACTAGCAATAGGAAGCATATGATATGAACATGAAAAAGCATCCTATCCTAGATACGGACCAACCCTTCAGTCAACTGTGCAAATCCCGAAAGACTTCCTAAGACTCTCAAATCTAAGGGCATCTAAAGGTTTCGTGAAAATATCGGCTAACTGACGGTCGGTGGGAACGAAACTCAGGGATACGACCTTCTCCTCAACTAACTAACGTATAAAGTGCTCGTGTATCCTGATGTGCTTTGTGCGCGAATGCTGGACTGGATTGCGGGATATGTGTATCGCGCTCGTGTTATCACAGAAAATGGTCATGGTGTCCTATGAAATCCCATAATCCTCCAACATTTGCTTCATCCACAAGAGTTGTGCGCCACAAATCCCGGCGACGATGTACTCAGCCTCCACAGTGGATAAAGAGATGGAGTTTTGCTTCTTCCTCAGCCAGGAGACAAGAACAAAACCAAAATAGAAACACCCACCAGAAGTGCTCCTACAACCATCTACATCCCCGGCCCAATCGACATCTGAATAGGCTGATAAACGGTCATTGGTATCAAAGGAATACCAAATACCGTACGAAAGAGTCCCACTCACGTATTTGATAATACATTTTAAAGCGAGTAAGTGTGACTCTTTCGGGGATGCCTGATATCGCGCACAGACTCCAACACTAAAGGCTATATCGGGACGACTGGCAGTCAAGTAGAGAAGACTACCTATCATACTCCGATACAAGGTTTGATCTACGTCTATGCCTGAAGTGTCCTTACTAAGCTTGATAGAAGTACTCATAGATGTATGTGCATGCTTAGCGGAGTCTAAACCAAATTTATTCACTAGGTCTCTAGCATACTTGGATTGGGAGATGAATATCCCATCCTCTAGCTGATGAACCTGAAGACCAAGGAAGAAAGTAAGCTCACCTACCATGCTCATCTCAAACTCACTTTTCATCTCCTCCTCAAAGTGGTGATCATGTTGGGAGCATGTGGATCCAAAGACTATGTCGTCCACATAGACCTGGTCAACCAAAATAGCACCATCATCTCTCCTGACGAATAACGTCATATCAACTACCCCTATCTTGAAGCCACAGGCTAAGATATAGGAAGTAAGCCTCTCGTACCAAGCACGGGGTGCTTGCTTTAAACCATAAAAGGCTTTCCTTAGATAGTAGACGTGCTTCGGGTGCTTAGGGTCTTCTAACCCTTTTGATTATTCCACGTAAACCTCCTCCTGTAGAATGTCATTCAAAAAGGTACTCTTGACATCCATATAATATAACTTGAAGCGCAGATGACATGCGATGGTGAGTAGTAAGCGGATGGACTCAAGCCTCGTAACAGGAACAAATGTCTCCCCAAAGTCTACACCCTATATCTGTGTGTAGCCTTGAGCGACCAACCTAGACTTGTTTCTAATTATGGTACCATATTCATCCATTTTATTCTTGAAAATCCACCTGGTACCTTTCACATTAGTCTCACTAGGTCGGGGGACAAGTTCCAAGACATTGTTCTTTTTAAACTGAAGCAACTTATCTTGTATGGCAGATATTCAGTGTTCATCTTTGAGTGCTTATTTGTGATTCTTGGGCTCGACTTTGGACGTGTATCAAAGATGGATAACAACATTCTCTAGCTGAGCACGAGTCTTGACCCCTAGAGTGGGATCACGGATAATGGCAGAAGGATCATGACTATTGCGAACCCAAGCAGGTGTGTCCCCTAACACAGGAGTAGGGTCCATAGGGTGTGGGTGAGGGACAAGAAAATCGTTGCCAGAAAAGTCCTCATCCTCATAATGAAGGCTAGAATCAGTAAACGTCGAAGGTTCGTCATCTTGTACGGTGACGTTTATTGAGTCCATAACCTTAGAGCTCTTCAGGTTAAAACCCCGGTACGCTCTACTATTCAATGAATATCCTAGCAATATTCCCTCATCGCTCCGGGAGTCAAACTTTTCTAATTGCTCTCTATCCCGTAGGATATAGCATTTACTCCCAGAGACACGAAAATATGAAAGGTTGGGTTTCTTGCCAGTCCACAATTCATAAGGCGTCTTAAGTGTGTGTGGATGCAGGTAAACCCTATTCACCGTGTGGCATGAAGTAGACACTGACTCTGCCCAAAATTTCCTAGAAACTTTACGACCTAGAAGCATAGATCTAGCCATCTCCTGGATCGTCTTATTCTTTCTCTCAACAATCCCATTTTGCTGAGGAGTCTTCACAACAGAAAACTCACGTTTTATCCCAAGGCTATCACAGTAAAGATCTACCTTTGCTTCCTTAAATATTGTGTAGTTGTCATTATGTATTCTGTTAATAGTGACTCCGTGTTGATTTTGAAGGACACGGCACTTGGTCGTTAAAAACTCTACAGCATCGGATTTCTCTCTTAGAAAACCTACAATCAGATATCTGGAGAAATCATCTACCATCATGAGGATATACCTCTTACCACCCGGACTCTCAGTACGAGTAGAACCCATGAGATCCATGTGAATTAGCTCAAGTACACGGGAGGTGGTAATGGAATGCAACTTCCTATGGGGGCTACGGATTTACTTTCGCAACTGATAGGGTCCATAAACCGTGGAAGTTGGCTTTCCAAGAGATGGTAAGCCACGTACTAGGTCCTGTTTAGCTAAACGAGTCAAATCTCTAACGTTCACGTGACCTAGATGTTGGTGCCACATATGCATAGGACTGATTGTGGCGCTATTACAGACAAGTGAGGATGTGGGCTCAGTCGTATAGTAATTATCTTCTGTCCTCACCCCTCACACTAAAATTTTACCGGCTTGATTATAGATATTACACGCATCCCGGTAAAAATTTACGGTAAAGTCAGCGTCGCACAGTTGGCTAATGCTGAGAAGGTTTTCTTTCAAAACTTTGATGTACAAAACATTCTCTAGCTTAGGAAATCCTGGTAACTCTACTGTACCTTGTCCTACAATGCTATACTTGCTCCTATCTCCAAAGGTGACTCTACCTTTCTTATAATCCTCTAGGTAGGTAAAAAATGAGACATCACCTGTCATGTGTCTGGAGCACCCACTATCAAAATACCACCGTGAGGTATTATGTGCTTTGAGAGCGACATGAACAACAAGGGACTTTTTATCTTTCTTAGGTACCCAAGAAGAGGTAACCTTTTGTTTACCCTTGTTGTTGTTGGTTTTAGCCAGGATGCGAGAAGCATTCACTGACGGCAAAGACATCCGTCAGAATTCCTCCATCAATCTCTGTGATGTGGTAGCTAAAACCTCAACACGCTCTCTCAGACTGGTAAAATCATCAGTATGATGTGGTGGAGCAGTATTACGTCGTGTCCGACCCAAACTATAGTAAAACTCCCTGAGGTGGCCTTTTCTTTTACAATATGTACAAAAGAACACAGTCTTAGGTGGACCTTGGTTTGCTTTTCTTGGTTGAACTCTCCTTCGTGGATTTTGACGATGGCCATATGGAGTCGTAGAAAACTCAAGAACTGGTCCAGGTGAAATTTGGGATATGGAGGCACCATCCAAACCAATTCCTCGCCTTTTTCCAAAACCTAAAACGAGACCGATGAGCATCTTTCCCATCTTCCCAGATCTATCCTCGATTTGTACCTTGACTTCCCATGCTCTCTCAAGATCATGAGTAAGCTGGGATACAAGGGCTTCAAGTTTCTTTCGAGTCTCCAGGGAGGAATGGAGCTCACTCGTAAGACTAGCCACTTATTTAGTCAAGTCCCCTTTCTCTTTCTCAAAATAAGTCTCTCTCTCTCTAAACAAACTCTCTCTCTCTCAAGGTGGTGCAGGTGGAGGACTCTCTCTCTCTCTCGCTTCTTCTAACGCGACGATCCTAAGAACTAATGCTTTGTTATGCTTTTTGGTTTTGAAAGACTCATTATATAACTCGACGTAGGCGCGTTGAAGATTACTCTCACTCTCACTTGCATCATCTTCCCCCTCACTCACATCGTTCTCACTGTCGAGGTGTCCCTGTGAAGCAGCATCCTCATCGTCGTGAGGAGCACTAGAAGTACTCACATGACTAGCCATGAATGCGGTGAAGTTATACTCATGCGATGACTCATCTCCAGAGTCCACCGACTCGACCTCACTGTCGTCACTAAGGATAACATTAAGGACAACTTTGCCCTTTTCTCTATTCAGCCTAGTAGCATACTCAAAAGCTCTATGACCCCTATCGTCGCACTCATAGCATCTCTCACTTTCTTTCTTAGGAGGATCTTTAAAACCTTTTTTATTTTTCTTTTCAAACTTATTTTTCTCAAAATTCTTTTTGTCTTTGAAATTTCCATTTTTCTTGAATTTGAGAATTTTCTTGAACTTTTTAACAAATAGGGCCAAATCATCTAAGTCAAAATCACACTCAGAATCAGACGTTTTAATATCTCTCTTTCTAGATGACTCAACTCTCTTTCTTGTCGACCCCTCACTTTTTCTCTCCTGGGCATTAAGTGAAATTCCCTGATCTTTAGGTTTGGAAGATTTAGGAAACATATCAATTTCATACGTTTGCAAGTCTCCTACAAGTTCCTCCAATTTAAGCGTATTTAAATTATCCATAGAATTTAGCACAGTGACTTTATGGATAAAACGCTTAGGCAGAGATCTTAGAATCTTTTTAACAACTCTAGCATTAGGAATGTGTTCACCAAGATTAAAGCTAGTATTAACAATATCAGACAACCTAGCATAAAAATCATAAAAACATTCAGTCTCAAGTATGGTGATGGTCTCAAATTGAGTTGTTAAATTTTGTAGTTTAGACTCTTTCACAGCATCAATTCCTTCATGGGTAAGTTGTAAAACATTCCATGCCTCTTTTGACGTGGTACACGTCATTATCCGTCGGAACTCGTCAGGAGTGACGGATCCGAAAATAACACTTAAACCCTTAGAATTAAAAGATGACCATTTAAATTCTTCTTCAGTCCATTTAGTGACAGGTTTTAAATTAGTCACGTTTTCAATAGTGACGGAGGGAGGTGTCTACCCTTTTTCAACCAAAATCCAGACACGTTCATCTATGGCTTTTAAATCAGATCTCATGTGGGCTTTCCAGTAAGCATAGTTTGTCCTGCAAAAAACTCGCATTTTATTATATAACTTCCCCATTATGAACATGCTCTTTTTCAAAAATCAATTTTTCAGAAAATTGATACCTTATAAAAATTTTGCGAAAAATTGCATGGTATAATTGTGTAATTGGCTCTGATACCAATTTGTAGAGTGCTCTTGCGTTCAAATAAATAAATTATTTAATTAAACACAGTTTTTATCAATTAAGTCCTAAACATGCATCTAAGCGTGATTGAAGATGATGAAATCATGCAAGAACATTCAAACACACACAAGTGAGGAAAAATCCCTCAAAGGGGCAAAACCTTTTTATTTTCACTATAATTTGTAAAAACGGTTACACGGATTACAATGAAAATAAGTGACATAGAAATACCCTCGTGTATCGGTTCTGATGTTGTCAGCTGGAATCTCTCGCAAGAACTCCAGGTGGCCAGCAGTAGAGAAGAGAACGACTTCTCCATAAAGTACTCCAGGTGAGTAAATGATCCTCTTGAAGGTTTAACAATTCACATACATAAATGGGAGTGTTTATGTGAATAAAGAAGGCTTAGAAAACCTTAAAAAGTGAAGTTTAGTTTCTGGACTATTTTCGCAGAAAAACGTGTATGCAAAAAGACTTAGAAAACGTGTAGAAGGTGACCTCATATTTATACAAAATTTGAGATGGCGGCTTCGTTCGAACGAGATCGCATGTCGATCGAACGAAGGACAGGTGTCGCTCGAACGAAATCGCGCGACATGCCTATCTCGTTCGAACGACAATGCAATATCGCGCGAACGAGCTCGTCGACCGAGGCACTCCGCTTCTACACTTAGAAAAAAAATATGTTTTTGATAAAAAAATAATCCAGACTTCAACAAATAATTTCTGAAAAATTCTCAAATATTTATGCAATTATAAAACATCTCCAATAAATCATTTTACCAGTTTTGTGTAGTGGAGTAGTGGGAATGAGTTAAGCAGCACGCCGCATGCACGAGTGAAGATAATGGATACATGGATTCGGATGAAGGCCGTCGTGGATGATCGTGTTGACGTGCCAAATGTAATGGTATCAGACATACAAACTGTGATCTAGGACAAAAGCCAAATTCCTAGATTCTACCCCGGACATTTATAAAATTATGTCCTTACAATCTTGCCTTGATATTAAAAAAGTTTCTCAAATCCAAAAATCAAAGTACACAAATATGAAAATAAAAAATAAAAAAAAACCAAAATTTCAAAGCGGGTAAGAGTTTTAATGAGAGTGATCAAAAGAAATCGAGAGGTAAAAATTTCAAGAAAGATGAATCAGAGAGATGTTATGAATGCGAGGGGAAATATCACAAATCTCATGAGTGTCGTACTAGGCTTAAGAGGCGGGACAAAGGCAAAGCCTCTTATAATGTAACTTTAAGTGATAAGTATGTTGAGTTGATGGATTCCGGGGATGAATCACTGCATAAACGTACCGCGTTCACTTCAAGTACATTTCATGACGATGGGGATGTTTCTAAAAGTGATAACCTCAACAATGATTCAAATCTTTCCAGATAGTTTGAGGATGATGATGATAATTTGAATAATGAAGAATATGGTCTCCAATCGGCATACTCCAAACTCTACACCGAGTCGTTAACAACTAGAAAGCAAAATAAAAATTTGACTCTTAGGGCATTGTCTTTACAAAAGAAGTTGAAATTTCTGAGAGAGAGTGAGGCCTCAGTTAGAATCTCTTTGAGTGAGTAACTTATTTCAGTGGGTAGGAGAAATATCGACTTAATAAGCAAAGTGGCTAGTCTCACAAGAGATCTAAATTTCCAAACTCGAGAAAATCTCGAATGTGCACGGGAGGTCAAAGGGACCTTAGAGGACACATCAAAGAAAGTTGAAATGATGTTCTTAGGTCCCGCTTTAGCTTTTAATGAAAGGCATGTCATAGGTTATGAGGGTGCATCCACTTCCAATATCGCACCTGAACTGGTTGCCAAGTTTATGTTAGACCGTTATGGGAGTCCACCTAACCCATTAAGGAGAACTCGTCTTAGGCGTTTTAACTAAGGTCGACATAAAAAAAAAATCTATGTTTGTACCCATTGCAAATGAATAGATCACCTAAGGGAGTTTTGCTATAAGTTAGGAAGAGTCTTTCACACACATGCTCCCACAAACTATAATAATTTCTCGGTGCCCTTGTTAGACGGGTGTGGATGTTGGTAATTTTGATGAGAAAATTATGTATGGTTTTCTAACGAATGTAAAGGTAATTGACTATGGAATTGATTTTTTGGTCTGTAAAAAGTTTTGTAATTTTCTCCTAAACAAAGATCCACTCTTTCGCAAGTGACGGGCTTTAAAGTAATAACCAACTGTAGAAGTTTTCATGTTAGTTGAAATCAATTTAACACAAGCAAGTGTAAGGTATCAAATTGGGTGTCCAGATAAGTTTACGAATGTTTATGGTTAAAGTAGCTACTAGTGGTAGTCACATACTCGGGTGACAAAAGCCACACACTTGATCTGAAAGCATCCCTAAGCAATTATAATCTTTAAAATTAGTATATTTACTATATTTTGTAGAATAAAAATAATATTCTTACTATGGCTACCAACGGGCAAGGTCTAAACCCAAACCCGATCTGGATCCAATCCATTTACCAGGATTTGGATCATATTTTAGAATATGATTACTCAATTATCTGATTACCCGATTATTAAATATCTTGGATATGGATCTTGTCTAATTCAATCCTTTAAAACTCAATCTGATTAAATATAATAAGAATCGGGATCTTAATCCAATATAATAGATCCGACTAAACCCGACTCCGACTAAATGTTTATTAAACAGATTCAAAACACCATAAATTTGGTTGTAACATGGGTGCAAGCCTACATAATTCTTACAAGTAGGGTTGTTAATGAGTCGGGTCCAAATCGGATCGAGGGTGATTCGGATCCATTTAGTAAAGTACTAAATCAGATTGAGATTCGGACCAGGTCTTAATTGGATATATAATATTAGATCCAGATTCGGATCCATTTCGGATTGGATTCGATTTCGGGTCTGGGCAGATATATATGTTAATTTTATATTTATTTTTACTTTATCACCCTTCTTTATTTTTTAATTTTAGAGTAATATTTTGTAATGTATTATAGTATATGATTAGTATAAATAAAACATATATTGCTCATATTTTTTATATACATAAATATATGTTTATACTAGGTGTAAACCCAAGCGATGCACGGTTGCTCGAAGCCCTAGCAAACAGACAATATTTACTATGTAAAGCCAAATATTTTTCTAATTAAAAAAGAAAGTTCCACATATAAAAATGAAAGGAATATAAAAACTATTGTTATGTGAAAACTAATTCTAGTACCCCATTAATCAAACTGCATTCCATAGCGTACTAATACTAAAAAGGAAGTTATTTGATTTATTTTTTTATTTTTCTTGAATAAAACTAAGGAATACAATTTGTTTATTGGCCAACATTTGAAATAGCAGAAATGAAGTTTAATTATTGGTCACTATACAAAATCTATATATGTTGTGGCTCATGGTTAAAAATAATAGTTTCCCACATCAACTTATTATACGTAATGATTAGTTCAAAACATATACCATATTCTTCATATAGATACCTGGGAACTAAACAATTAACTGCATTTTTGTAAAGAATGCACTCTTAATAGCAAAACCTATGATTTATCGCCTTTTATTAAAGAGATGAACGAAATAAATAGTACAAAATCTATACATGTTGTGGCTCATAGTTAAAAATAATAGTCTCATACATCAACTTGTTTTGCGTTATGATTGATTCAAAACATATACCATATTCATCATATAGAGACGGGGGAGCTAAACAACCAAATGCATTTTCGTAAAGAATGGACTCTTAATAACAAAATAATGATATATTGCCTTTTATTAAACAAAAGAACCAAATGAATAGAAGATCAAAAGATAAATTGAAAATTATCCATTTAATCTAATACCAAACACCTAAAATTAGTTGATACTAATACGAGAACAATTAAATCTTATATTTACACAGACACACACACACACGGAGAGCCACTTATCAGGGACATAATTGAATAATAATTATTTAATAGAAATTTAGGAATGAGGAATTACACATGTCATGAAAAACAAAAGTATATGAAACTAAATTATTTAAGAATTAAAATGCATACGTATATCATATTTTTTTGTGAGAATCTTGCTTAGAGTGATAAAATACAATAAGAGGTGTCATCTACTTCTGCCAGCAACCTACAAATCAAAAAGATGTGGAGAAGAAGGGGAATGATGGGAGAAATGAGGCTGGGTAGAAGCCTTAAAATAAGAGATATTTAGTGGGACGATTTTGGGTGAGAACGAATCGAAAGAGGCAGATAGAAAACGTAGAGGGGTAATTGAATTTGGGTGGACTGAGAATAGTCCACGTGGAAGGCTACATGAGAAGGAACTTTAACTTCTGTTGACAGTTTTATATTATGTATATATATATATATATATATATATATATATATATATATATATAGGCCCCTTTTTCTTTCGAATGTGTTTTAAGGATGTAAAAAATAACTTTATTTTTTAAAAACTCTTTTCCACCGAGTAAGTGAACCAATTTTATTTAATCCCAATTTTATCTCGTTTAATCGTAAACATGCATCTATGTGATTAAAGCAAGTAAAATAAATAAGTTCACAAAGGCGACGCCGGATGTACGAAGAAGCCACTAAGGGAAAAAACCTCGGACGACCCAAGCCAGACAATCACTATGATGTGGTATTACAAAGTACAAATGATAAACTTACTATGATCCTTCAACCACTACTCCACAGTGCCCACGCAGAAGTCCTTCTACGATACATGTCCACGGCACACACGTCCACGAATGCCTCGGTGTCTACTGATATATCTTGGCAATGTCTACGATGTTGAACATGAAATCCTTCGCTTCTTCACCGCAAAATCCAATGTTCAAAGTGATGAACAAAACTCCAATGGTGCAAACCAAGATCTCTATAGCATATGAATATGAAATCTCGGATCTTGAAACTCTAAGGATGTTTTTAGACTTTGAAAGCGTTAGAAAACTTGTGCAGAAAACCAAAGCGTACTGTATGTAAATTTATTTTTTGGCTCTGCAACTTAAGAAATTTTGAGTGAAGCACGCCTTAAATAATAAACTTAAGTCGGCACATCGTTTGAACGAGATTAGCATGTCGCTCAAACAAAATGGCCATGTCGCTCGAACGACATGTTCATCTCGCTTAAACAACCTTGCAATGTCGCTCGAATGACTGCAACTGTCGTTTGATCCTTCTAAACATAAGGGAAGGTTCAATACGACTCTAAACAATCCTTATCTCAGAATAAAAGAAGTTAAATCTCTTTAAAATCATTTTTTAATAAATAATATCCTAAAACATTTTTCGAGTCCCATAAACATTTTGCATTCATACCTGAGAGATCGAAATGCAATGAAGATGTGAAACGTGCGCCAAATTAATCTCGGCATAATAAATCTTTGAAGCTTCGCTGCAACGTCTTCAATAAATTTTATAATATAGACTGTGTGGGATCGTGACAATACAAAATCTATTTATGACTCAAAAGTAATGTTTTGCTCCGAAAATAAGTCAAATACTTACAATGGACTAAATTTGAAAATTTGTCCTTACAAATCTCCCCATTTGACTATTACGGGACAAAACCTAAACAATGAAATGCCTAAGATAGACCGTCAATCCGTATGACGACTAAATCCTATCCCATTAAGCCTAAAATCAAAACTTACAGGACAAAACTAGTAAATGTTGGTCTGACAAGCATGAGCTGTCTGAATATGATGTAGTCTCGAAATCTTGACTCACTGAAAAATACCTACACACATGAAATAGATAAATACCAAGTGAAGTATGAAGGAACAAATGATATAAAATACCAATATGTAAAACAAACCATTTGTTAAATATGAGAAAAATATGATACCAATTACCAATTTGAAAACAACATTGAAATCAGGATATCAAATTGTGCAAACTAATTAATACCAATGTATAAGCATGAAAGCATATGATATCAATTTTTAATGCAGCAATAAAGTGTGAGCTCATCAAATAAAATCTCCCCTTACATCACATACATCTCTCCCTCTTTTTATCTCGAATAGACAATAAGTGAAAAAGATAAACAAACATCAAATATCTGGCGCGTGATAATCAATGAAGCATATCTAGATAAACATAAACTGCCAGCTAAAAAAAACACTATGTATCAAATCTGTAGCTAACAAACAGTAATCACATGATAGAAATCATCAAAATCAGTAGTGATGTGACTAAACTCAATGTAGTAAAAAAATCCACCATGCATAAACATTCACACTACATGTAAACTGTATAAACCAACTCAACAGTACCAAAAATATATCAACATGAAGCAGGTACTAAAATAAGAACACATCTAAAAAAACCATCATGGTCGCTCGAACGACTATGCACTTTCGCTTGAGCGACTTTGCATGTCACTCAAACCACGCATCAAGCGACATAAAAAAAACCAAAACAGTAGACTCTCGCGCGATATAACCCTTAAAGTGACCTTTGCGCGATGCTTCTCGTGACCTATACCCAACACTTTTCTTCCTGTCGTGCGATCCTCGCAAGAACTAAACATCAAGCGACATAGACTTGTCGCTCGAACGAGGTCTAGATGTCATTTGAATGACATCAAACTCTTTCAATTATAGTTTTAAAAATCATGAAGGTTCATCCAGTTAACAAATTTCCTGCAAAAGTCAACTGGAAATACCAAACAACAGCAAAACAAACTGAAAACAGAAAAGTAAAACATGTAAAAACAATGTGAGTTTCATGCCAACATAGTATTAATGTGTTCAAACATGGATATGGAGTGAATGAGCATGAACTACATCAAATAAATTATAACTCCAACACATTGAAACGTTCAAGAAGGTCTAATTGATAGCGAAATGTCATCAAACTAAGTTTTAGCCATGCGTGACAATTAATATGTTGAGCTAAATGAACTAAAAAATCAACAAGCACACAAATTCGGAATATTGACGATTCTATAAACAATAACGTCATGATACGATTTTCAAACATAAGGATTCCTGGTTCAAACACGTTTAATTTTTCATCCAAACTCCCTCAAATATATAATTTCTTTTTCAAGCTTTTTTGAGATCGTTATTTTTCTCAACTTAGAGAAAATCTATTGAACCTATATTGGCATATGATTCTTTTTATTGCCTTAATTTTTTCTTGAGCTCTTTTAATCGGTGGCTTTCACGACGTGATTATTATTCACTCGCAGCCCTTTCCCTTGAACACTCATAATTTTTTCAACTTATGAAATATTAATCCTCACGGTAAACGGTTCTTACATGCACACTTCCTCCTAAGTCTTATTATACGTATATATGACAAAATTGAGATAAGAACGTCTCACCAAACTCAAATCTGCATGAGATATCAAGCATTCATATAAACTCGTACATGTATGCAAAGATGACATATATACAAAGTCGAATTCAAATGCATATTCACTTCGAAACAACCCCATTAAGACAACGGTTAAGATCATTTAATGCATTAAATATTATGACCAAATGTCCTAGCCACATGGATAAACGAAATGATGGGGGTCCAAGCACACCAATATGCCACATCAAATATGAAGCACTCACGATATAAAAGAAAACCGAAAATCTTTTTATATTTTTCTAAAAATATTTTTGACCCCAAAATAAAATATTTTGTATTTTTCTCAAAAATATTTAAAACTCTAAAATCTCTTTCTTTAAACCTCCATCAAACCATAAGGACTATCTCTCTCTTTCTCCACATATTCTAGTTTCTCCCTAAGATTCTTCTCCCGTGCCCTAAGATCCTCAATCAAAGCATCATTATTTTTTATAGCACACTCATTCAACTTAGCTTGCAATTTCAAGTTTGTCTTTTTCACCTTCACCGCTTCTGCATACAACTTGCTAAAGTCAACTTGCAACTCTCCTACATCGACCCTCTCATCCTCACTCTCTTCACCCTCTCTCACTTGGTATTCACACTCAATGGCCTCGAAAGTGTCATGCACATGAGAATCTCTATAGAAAGATTTATCGTCATCGCTCACATGACATGCCATGAACGCTACAAAGTTGCAGTCAATGGGAACTCCCTCCCTCTTCCAATTTACTATCACTTAAGGTGTCTTTATATGCTATCGATTTCTTGTCCTCCTTCTTAAGTCTAGTGGAATACTCGGCAACCTTGTGACCATACCCCTCACACCCAAAACATCTATCCGACTCATCCCTCCTAACTTTCTCACTTTTATCCTTAGGGGCGGGATCGACCTTGTTGTTCTTGAATTTCTCAAGTCTTTTGGCATATTTTGATTGCTTTGAAACTTAAGAAATTTTTTGAACTTCTTTGCCAACAAGGCTACATACTCAAAATCAGAATAAGAATCGTCATCCGAAACTTTATTCCCCTCCTTTCGGGCTTTCAAAGTAATTCTTTTTTCTTTCTTTGGCACTTGCTTGGAGGTAAGCATATCGAGTTCATGGGTTTGTAGGTCACCTAAAACATCTTCAAGTTTCGTCGATTCAATCATACATAGGGAGTTCAAAACGATCACTTTTGTATCAAATCTACTCGGTAACGACCTTAAGATTTTCTTTATAATACGGTTGTTAGGTATTTTCTCTCCCAAGATAAACGACGAGTTGACAATATTGGATGGTCTAGCATAAAACTTGTCAAACGACTCACTCTCTAACATCTTAATCGTCTCAAACTATGTAGTGAGGTTTTGAAGTTTAGATGCCCTAACCGTGCTAGTGCCTTCGTGAGTAAGTGCAAGAATATACCAAGCCTCTTTTGAAGTATTATACGTCATGATTCTATTATACTATTCCGATGGGACATGTGAGGAAATAACGTGAAGACTTTTGGAGTTATAAAGTGCAAGTCTATGTTCGACTTCGGTCCATGACTTAACGAGTTTTAAATTATTGGCTTCACCCTCTCATGTGATCAGTGAAGTCCACCCCTTTTCAACAGCTAACCACATGCTCATCAATTGATTTTAAAGCACTTATCATTCGCATTTTTTAGTAAGCATAGTTAGTGCCATACAAAATAGGAGCTCTAAAACTTTCAAAATACCTGAAATTTATCCTTAAAAACACAAGGGATCAACACATGCAAAAATATGTTTCTAGCTCTAATACACTACACCAAAATGATTAAATTGTCACCTTTCAGCCGACCACCCTTATCAAGGTCATTGACCGTGATAAAAAATACGCGTTTTGTGTCACGGTCATTGACCTTGACACGACCGTGATAAAGAATTGTCACGGTCACTGACCGTGACAAATCCGTGACAAATTTACTTGTCACCGACTTGTCATGGTCATTGACCGTGACAATTCTTTAAATAATTGTCACGGTCAAGGACCTTGACACGACCGTGACAACTTCTGCAGCAAAAACCCTTACCCCTTATTTTTTCCCCCCACCGTTCCCTCCTTTTTCCAACTCTCTCTCTCTCTCTACGCTGCTCTCTCTCTCTCTCTCTCTCTCTCTCTCTCTCTCTACGCTGCTCTCTCTCTTCCATTTATATATATGTTTGTGTGTATATATGTGCGTGTGTGGGGGGGGGGGGGGGCAGGGTGGGGGGCTGTTGTGTGTGTGTGTGCGTGTATGTGGTGGGTGGGGGTGGGGGTGGGTAGGGGACAGGGTGGGGGTAGGGGGTGGGGCGGGGGGGGGGGGCTGTTGTGTGTGTGTGTATATGTGTGGTTGGTGGGGGGTGGGGGCTGTTGTGGGGGTGGGCGTGGGGAGGGGGTGGGGCGGGGGGGGGGGGGCTGTTGTTTCAATTTTAACTCATTGTAGATAAAAACATTCACATAGTAAGATTAAATTGAATCCATCCATAGATTCTATAATTACATCCACTAAAATATAATTAATAAATGAAACAGTTTTAGATGAAAGTAAATTAATAATTAGTGCCCATTTCATAAGAAAGTAGGATTGCCCCTCAGTGTAAATTAGTAAATTAATAATTGTATACGTTAATTGTTAGTTTAATTGATGAAATGAATTAATGGAGTAGATGAATTAGAAGGAGTACGGGATACACATTTGTTGTTGACATTGCTGTTGGATTATTTTGTTTAGTAAATGTTTGGTTGGTTAGTTTTAAAAGTGGCATGACCACTGGATTATTGTCCATATGGGGGTGTTATTTTTCAACTTTTTTTGAAAATTACTTTGTATATCGAACAATATAAATAAGACATAATTAAATGAAACATACTATATATAATTATTAATAATTGAATTTGAATATAAATAAGACATAATTAAATGAAACATAGTATATATAATTATTAATCATTATTGGATTATTGTGTGTGTGGTGGGGTGGTGGTGGTGTGTGGTCTTTGACCGTGATAATTTTTTTTAAAAGGGTCAAGGCTTTGTCACAGTTATTAACCGTGACTAAACTTGTCACGGTCATGGCCCGTGACACGATCGTGACAATTCTAACGAACGTGTCACGGTCAATGACCGTGACACGTCCATGACAAAAAAAGTTGTCTCGCCCCGAATTGTCACGATCATTGACCTTGACAAGTTGAACTTGTCAAGGTCAATGACCGTGACAATTAGGCAGATTTAGTGTAATGATACCAATTTGTAAGCCCCTTTTTCTTTCAAATGTGTTTTAAGGATGTCAAAAATAAATTTCTTTTTTAAAAACTCTTTTCTAAATTTTAAACAACAGCAAGTAAGTGAACCAATTTTAGTTAAGCCCAATTTTATCTTGTTTAATCCTAAACATGCATCTAAGTGATTAAAGAAAGTAAAATAATTCACAAAGGTAATGCCGGATGTACGAGGAAACCACCAAGGGAAAAAACCTTGGAAAAACAAGCAAGACAATCACTATGATGTGGTATTACAAAGTACAAATGATAGGTTTACTCAACGACTCGATCCCCCATAAGTCTTGACGCTCTTCTGATCCTTCAACCACTCCTCCATAATGCCCACGCATAAGTCCTTCTACGATACCTGTCCACAGTACACGCGTCCACGAATGCCTAGGTGTCCATCGATATAGCTTGGCAACGTCTACGATGTTGAACGCGAAATCCTTCGCTTCTTCACCGCAAAACCCAACATTCAAAGTGATGAACAAAACTCCAATGGTTAGAAAACTTGTGCAGAAAAAGTACTGTATGTAAATTGATTTTCTGGTTCTGCAACTTACGAAATTCTGAGTGAAACACGACTTAAATAATAAACTTAAGTCGGCGCATCGTTTGAACGAGATCATCATGCCACTCGAACAAAATGGCCATATCGCTCGAACGACATGTTTATCTCGCTTGAACGACATGTTTATCTCGCTTAAACGACCTTGCAATGTCGCTCTAACGACTACAAGTGTTGTTTGATCCTTCTAAATACAAGGGAAGGTTCAATACGACTCTAAACAATCCTTATCTCAGAATAAACGAAGTTAAATCTCTTTAAAATCATTTTTTAATAAATAACATCCTAAAATATTTTTCGAGTCCCATAAACATTTCGCATTCATACTTGAGAGTTTGGAATGCAATGAATACGTGAAACATGCACCAAATTAATCTCGACATAATAAATCTTTGAAGCTTGACCGCAACGTCTTCAATAAACTTTATGTCATAGACTGTGTGAGATCGTAACAATACAAAATCTATCTATGACTCAAAAACAATGTTTTATTCTGGGAATAAGCCAAATACTTATAATGGACTCAATTGAAACTTTTGTCTTTGCACTATATAAATTTATAGTATATATTATATTTAATCGGATCGGGTCCTTAACGGATCGAATTAGACTAGATCCATATCCGATTCATTTAATAATTAGATAGTCAAATAAACTAGTTATCGAGTAATTGAATTTTGAAATTTAATTCAGATCTGCATAAACGGATCGAGTTCGGATTGGTCCGAATCCAAACGCGCCAATTGAGAGTCGGAGCTTTAAATGCCATCACATTTATTTTTGTATAAATGACAAGACAAACCGAGTTAGCATAAACCGTGAATAGCTAGCCCGGGGGCATTCTCTTAAACCCCTGCAAGGGTTCTTAAGTGGAAAACTTGATTTATTAACTCTCACCATTTCATCTCCAATGGGTTCTTCTTCATATATCAACAACACTTTCCCACTTTATTCCCACTCTAAACTTAACAATCCCAAAATTAAAAACCCCATTACACTTATAACACTCAAACCACCGTCGATCCTCACAACCCACATTCACAAATATATCTCTTTCCACCTCACACCCATTTTTCAAACTCCCCCAAAACCCTTAACCTCAAAACCCCCAAAAGAAATTTCCAAGTTTTTATCAGAAAAGATTGTATTTTTCCTTGTTGGGTCATTTCTTTTCTTGGGTTGTCTTAATAATAAGCCTGTCTTGGCACAACCTGTCCAAGAAAGCATTTTTAATGAAAATACAGAAGAAAAGAAAGATACCCAAAATGGTAAAGTTGAAGACGAAGATGATGAGATGGGTATGCATATGAAGCTATTGGAGACAAACCCAAGAAATGTTGAGGCTTTGAAGGTGGTTTTGAATGGGAAGATGAAGAAAGGGAAGACAAGTGAGGCTGTGAAGTATGTGGAGAGGTTGATTGATGTGGAGCCTAATGAGGTTGAGTGGAGGCTTTTGCAGGCTCTTTGTTATGAGATGATGGGCCAATTGAGCAAGTCTAAGAGGCTGTTTAAGGAGATATTGAAGGAGAGGCCCCTATTGTTAAGGGCTTTGCATGTATGGTTCTTGACCCATTACTTTATTTTTGTTTAGTGTATTTGTTTTGGTGATTTTACATGGTTGGAATGTAAATGTTGTTATGTATATCCTTTTACTAGTATGATTTGGTTGATTTTGACGATTATGTTGCTATCACATGCCCCATTTGTAGCATATCGATAGTTGTCGTTTGAAAAAAAAAAAATATTTTCCAAATTTATCATCCTAACAATGATTAGTACCTTTGAGTTGAAGACATGCACTTGATCCAACACTCATGTATTCAATTCTTAGAAACACGACTATTAATTTGGGACTGGCAAAAGAGGAAACCATGACTACTAATTTGAGACGGATGGAGTATATATATATATATATATATATATATATATATATATATATTAAATGTTATTTTAGAATTGTGCAACGAAATTTTTGAAGGTCTAATCCAATTTTAATGTAGGGAATATGGGAACTTGTATAGTTGTTTGGATAGTACAGTTGTTTCCAAGTACTTATACGAAAAGATTATGATTTTCCTTGTTAGGTCTTTCTTTTAATGGGTTTTCTTAATACTAGGCTTGTTTTAGCCCAACCTGCCCAAAAAACTAGTTTCAATGAAAATAGATAGCAAAAGAGATACCCAAAATGATAAAATTTGACTAGGCCCCCAAAATTTCCATTGCTCAGTTCCCATATGCCTTAATTTTCAAATCTTTCTGTGAACGGTAGCTGCCGTACTAGTTTCAAATCTTTCTGTGAACGGTAGCTGCCGTTTGTTTTTTTAGCCTCAATTTTGAAGATTGAGAAGTCTATTTATTTTCCTCAATGAACCTGTGAATGTATATGTTTGTTTAAATTTAATTTGTTATATATGTTATTTTAATCATTTTACCTTTATTAATTGTTTATTAACTTGCTTCATATTACAGTCATTTCACATAATAGTAAGTGTAAAGTTGGAATAAATATTTATTAGAAATTCGGTGTTTAACAGTGCACTTGCTGCATTTCAACCCACATTAATACTCTCTTAATCACACTGAATCAGAACTATTATTCAAATGCTGGTGCACTCACCTTTAGTGTAGTCTTATCATAGAAAATAGACTCAGTAATCCTTGAGTCTCAATTATCTTTCTCGCCGGACATGTTAATGTTAAAAGCAATTCATATCATAGCAAATTTCTTTTTGTGTAATTGTTCAGTTTAGTTACATTATAATTGTAGCAAGGATTTATGGCACTTCACACAAACACACGCATATGTAATAAATAAATATTGTACAAATATATATGATGTGGCCAATATAAGAGAATAATACCACATGCAGTTTGAATTCCTTTTCTTGGGTGATTGCTTATGGACGATGAGACTTGTGTAATGGCATATCCTCGTTTGTCAGGGTCTAGCAATGGTGATGCACAAGAACTTGGAGGGGCCAGCTGTTTTTGAGATGCTGAATAAGGCTTTGCAAACTGGTCGTCGCCAAAAGAGAATCACCGAGGAGAGAAATATACGAATATTAATTGCTCAAATGCATGTTGTAAAGGTGATAATCTATACTATCCTTGTCAATCAAAATCATTTAGGGTGGGTTTGATTGGCATTCCAATTTATTTTCCATGGAAAGTACTTTGTTTACTCAATTCTTACTTTTGTGGTGCTCAATTGCAAACATATTCTATAAAAATGACATTTCTCAAGTCTAATATGGGCTCCATATTTTGCTCACTTTTATGAAAACATTCTTACTCGTCTCCCCAAAGAATTGGACTCCGTGGAAGATTGAAAAAGTAAAGGTGCTTATGATTATAACCTGGAAACAGACTTAAAAACAATTCATTTTTATGAGAATGTAGGAATAGCTTGAAGAAAGAAATGATCGGTTATGTGAGACATTCTCTTACTCCGGTTTCCGTGAAATGCAATTCTCTAGGGGTGCTATGAAATTTTTCCGTAAAAATGAGGAAATGATGGATCACATATCACAAAAATCTATTGTACTTGAAGAATTTTTTGCAATAAAGTATCATAGAATAAAAAAATGAGTAAAAAGAAATATTTTCCATGGAAAAAAATGCAAGTCCGTTAAAACACACCATAAGAGAACATTTCACCAAGCCATTCATTTCTTTTTCCACTTTTTTACCCAACAACTCGTAACGATGATATTTTTTAATCTCTTTTTCCAACTTTGTTGTCAAAATTCAGCCTTAGATATAAAATCTATTTATTTAGCAAGTGATGAGGTTTAACAGTGCATCTAATGACACACACATATCAAAACCGCATAAATTTACTTTGGAATTGTTAGAAGGAGATGCACTAGGAAACAAACGACAAAAGTATGATAAAGATAAATTTGGATTTTTCGGGGGACCTTGAAATGAGGGTGTTTTTTTTTTTTAATTTATTTTTTAAATTCCTTGTATCTGAGGTCTTGTTGTTGAGTCTATTTGTTTTTTTGAAAATCTTACTTTTTATACACCTTGTATGCGGGTTTCCCTCTCTTTGCCAATTCTTTAATACATATCTGTGCATGTCACATGCAAACACTTTAAGGTTATCCCGAGAGAGAGTCTAACCTCACAACATAGGATAATTGTGTTGGATATAAATATTAAAAATCAATCACGAGTGCGAAAAGAGAAGATTAACCCACAAATTAGGTGGTGGAACTTAAAAGGAGAGAAATTAAAACTATTTAAAGATAAAATATTAAATGAAGCGTCTTGGAATACCGAAGGTGAGACTAACATAATGTGAGATAAGATGGTAACATGCATTCGGAGAATATTGAAAGAAATTATTGGACAATCAAAAGGTAGGGGGTCACAATCTAAAGAAACTTGGTGGTGGAACGAAGAAGAACAAAATATGGTAAAAATCAAAAGAGAGTGCTTTAAGACATAACAAACAACTAAAACGAAGAGAAATATAAATGCGCTAACAAAGAAGTTAAGAAAATGGTGAAAGATGCTAATTTAAAGACATGATAATCTATATACAAAACTTGGAACACAAGAAGGGGAAAAATATTTATAAGCGTGCTAAACAAAAGATTTTAATAACGGTAAGTGTATTAAAAGTGATGATTCGAGAGTTAGTCAAGGATGATATTATGGAAAAATGAAAAAATTACTTCGAGAGGTTATTGAATGAAGATAATTGCAGTAGATTAGATATAGAGGAACGTAGGATGGTTCGAGAAAATATATTTTTTCACATAATTAGGATAACATAATTAGGATAACAGATGTTAGGATTGCTCTAAAAATGATGAAAAACGGGGAGGGCTTTAGGACTAGATGGTATCCTTATTGAGGTGTGGAAGTGCTTAGGGGAGGAAAGAGTGTTTTGGCTTAACAAATGGCTTACAAAATTATTTAATAGAATTATAATGACTAATAAGATGCTCGATGAATGGAAAAAGAGTTTTTTAGTACCTATATATAAAAATAGAGGAGACATACAAAGTTGTCAAATTATCGTGGTATTAAGTTAATGAGTCATACAATGAAACTTTGGAAGAGAGTGATTGAATATATATTGAGATTGGAAACAATAGTATTGAGAATCAGTTTGAGTTTATGCGTAGGAGGTCAACAACGGAAACTATTTATCTATTGAGGAGATTAATGGAGAAGTATAGGGAGAAAAATGACCTTTATATGGTTTTTATAGATTTGGAGAAGATGTATGATAGGATTTTAAGAAATATAATATGGTGGGTTTTACATAAAAAAATGATTGACTCGTAGATATATTGATGTGATCAAGGATATGTATGATGAGACCATGACTATAGTAAGAACATCAACCAGAGAAAGTAATGAATTTTTAATTACTGTAGGTTTGCATTAAAGTTCAACATTAAGTCCTTATCTCTTTGCTCTTATAATGGATGAGTTGACTGAGAACATACAAGAGATGTGGTGAAGTTGGAGGGTCAAGAGATACTTAGAAATGATCATTTTCGTTATTTAGGCTTGATTATCCCAAAAGATAAAGATATTAGTGATGATGTTACTCATATGATTAAAGCGGGTTGGGTTAAGTGGAGAAGTACTATCGGCGTATTGTGTGATCATCGTATACCTTTGAAGTTGAAGGAAAATTTTTATAGGACGATCATTAGACCGACATGTTGTATGGGCAAAGTGTTGGACAACCAAAAAACAAACTGTACAGAAAATGAGCGTGGCAGATGCGAATGCTAAGATGGATTTGTGGTAAAACTCGAAAGGATAAAAATAGAATTGAACACGTTCGTAAAAGTTGCTCCTATAAAAGATAAATTGAGAGAAAATTGGCTTAGATGGTTTGGACACGTCATGCCCAAATCAATGGATGTCCCCGTAAGGAATAGTGATTTAATTTGTATTGATGGTAACACAAGGGGTAGAGTTAGGCCTACATTGACTTGGTGGGCTACTATAAAAAAGAACATGTGGTTTAACCGAAGATATTGCGCTGAACAAAGCGGAAATATAGGATTCATGTAGCTGACCCCAAATAATTGGGAAAGGACTTTGTTGAGTTGAATTGAGTATAAGCGCACATATACTTTACCCATACAACATGTCGGTCTAATGATCTTTTTCTTTTTTAATCTAGAAAATCTTTTTCTTTTTTACCTTTTTTGTTTTAAAATTGCACTTAACATATACTATATACTATATTAACTTAAAATAATTTTTTTATAAAATAACCAATATGTGAATGAAACTAAAAAAAAAGAATGTGAATTTATTTTTGCATTGATTAATTTATTGTCAAATTATAAAATAACCAATATGTAAATGAAAACAAATTTGATTTTGCATTGATTAATTTATTGTCATATTGTAAAATAATCAATATGTTAAAATTAATTTACTTTTTTTTAAAAAGTTATCTCGGGGGAACAAAAAAATGTCAAACTATGTGAGAAAGTCCTCAAAGATGTTTTTTTTTTTTGTAGTTTTATTTTATATTTCTTTGTTATTTGATTTTAATGGTTTTATTAGCATTTTTTAATATAATTTTGCCCTTTTTTTTTTTCTTTTCGGTGAGGCTTACGCCTCAAACGCCTCGAGGCTTACGCCTCGCCTCGCCGCGACTAAAACGCCTCGCCTCGCCTTTCGCCTTTTTAAACTTTGTGTGTGCTTATAAAACATAAGTAGATAAATTTGTGTTGGCAGCTAAAAGAACAAAAATTAAATTTGTCCTTCATTCTAGCTTATTGTTTCTTCCATGCTATGCCTTTTGTAGGGAGAATTGGAGGAGGGCTTGAAACAGTTTCAAGGTCTTGTTAATGAGAATCCTAGGGACTTTCGGCCTTATCTTTGCCAGGTGATTTTTTCAAAGTATTTTCTTTTTGCTTGATATAGTAATTTTTAGGGTTATTTGTATGTTGGGGTTTTGCAGTTCTTTGTAATGTACTTTGGGGTCTAATGTTTTCACTATTTTCCCTTTGGGTCTATTTTCACTTTTTGAGACACTTTTGTGAGAAAAAATGTTGCAAAAAATATTCGTATGCCTTACAGAAAGTGCAAGTAAATCCCAAATTACAATGAGGGCCCGTTTGGCAACCCAATTTCAAGGCTTGGAATTGGACGGCCAATTTCAATTCCGTGGAATTAAGATTGGCCTTCCAATTCCATTTCCATGGCTTGGAATTGGGTTGCCAAATGGACCCTGAGTGAAAAATTTAGACCTCGAAGTACGTTACAAAGAACTTCTGGACTCCAAAATACAAATAATCATAGTTTTAATAAGATAACAAGGAAGAAATGGGATATTGGAGAACAGAGAGCCTTAGGGCCCTTGTAGTTGTGGGAAATTGTTTTCCATTTTCTATTGCCACTTTTTGCTCTATATATGTGCCAATATGCCATTAAGATGGGAAGGAGGTGTGAAAAATTGTATTTCAACTAAGGCAATTCTAGAAAGCATGTATTTGATGATTTCCAGAATAGCTTAAGTTGGAAAACAATTTTCCATGAAACCACATTCTTATTCCCATCTCGAGGGCATGCTTAGCAAAATTATAAAACAAAAAATGGAAAATGGAAATGGAAAAGTATTTTCCTCCATAACTAAGACATGGATATTGCACATATTATCCAACTCCTTTTCTCTGCTAGTGCCAGTGGAAGGTTTCACATTAATATGAATCTTATATTTTGCCGTTAGTCCATTGATCAAAATGTCTGTAAATTTATTTGTAATTCTCGCAAATGGTTTGTCATGTTAGACCATCACTCAGCTTCTTTTTAGTGAAGTGACTACCAATTAGTCTGATTGCTGCATTATTTCATAATAAAGCGTCATGGGAAGATGGATTCTTTTTTATCGAAACCCAACGCCATTTTTAGTTTAACCAAATAAGTTTATTAGTTCCTCAAGGCATGCCTTTGAATTTAAACTGATGCACTTGTTCTTGCAACAATTCGACTAGTTCCTCAAGGCATGCCTTTGAATTTAAACTGATGCACTTGTTCTTGCAACAATTCGACAACTTACTGTCTTTTACTGGTCTAATCGCTAAATTCCCTCCCAAAATAATGCAATGCCTAGATGTGGACCTCCTATAATTAGTCTATTAATTCTATACTCAAATGACTATATTCAGTTTATAGATAGACAAAGGATATTTCTTGCTTTTAGGTTTCAAACTGCAGTATCATGTGAACAGCGGAGTATCACCTTTTCTATCTTCCAATGAGTGAGATCTCAATAGACATTGCTGTATTCCACTCACGCACTCACTCGCCCGGGGTGGTGGGGGAGTGGGTGGGTGGGAGAGTGCAATATGCATTTGAATTCTTTTAAATCCCCCCCCCCACCCCCCTCCCAAAAAAAAAAAAAAAAAGAAGGAAAAAACAGAAAAAAAAACTATGCATTGTTGTAAGAGGGGAGTTGCCTCTGAGGCTGGGGTGTTACAATATAAACGGAGGCGTAACCCCTATTATTATGACGATAAATCACTAAACAAGGTGTTATCGACAGTGACAAGATGAGCACAATATATATGAAATCAAACACTTAGATTGAACTCACAAAAGCACTCGTGTATAACTCAAAATGATTAAAAAATGAACCTCTAAAGCAACTCAGTCAGAGGGAGAGAAAAACAATCATTCGAGATTTTTGCTTTGTTTAGAAGTTTCTTTCTCTGTCCTTCACACGCGAGATGGAACTCAAGGTTACTCTGGGTAAGCTCTCTCGGGTTATGGTCTATCGATGTTTTACCGGGTGTATCTAAAATGATTAAGTCAAGTCTTAACGTTGCTTTGCTTCTCAATCCTCTAATCCAGTTCCCTCTGTCCCTTGGTGAGGTCATCCGATAAAAGCATGAAGGCTTCCCAGACTTGATACCTCGCGGATACCGTTTGACCTCACTTTCATATTACAATCGTCACAACTTACAAGTTGCAACGTATTACAAATATACAAATTGATCAAGTTCAATAAAAGAAGAAATAACTGAGTTCTCTTGAAGAGACTCCTCTTCACTTTTTATGGCTGACTGTGAGCTTCCTCACTTGTTTCTCAACCTTTCTCTATTTTTTTTTTGGCGGAGGGGGGGGGGGGGGAAGGGGGAGTTATCTCTAACTATGAGATTACTTTTTAAGCCCCCTCTACATTTGCTCCTTCGTGTAGATATTTATTGCGTAGCACGAAACTTCTCAATCCGATAAACCTTCTTCATCAAAATCTTCTCTGATGTGTCCAAGCCTAATCTAACACCGAGCAGATTTGTGGCGAGGGCGTTGACTTAAAACTTTTTTCAATTGAGAGAGCAGTCCCTTCAAAAGAAAAGGTGCCAAAATTTTGATTCGTTTAGAAGTCTCTTTCTCTCTCCTTCACACGTGCCGTCATAAATGACATGGCGGCGTCCTATCAACTGCCAAAGTTGTCCTCGAAGCGCCACGTGTCAACTTGAAATGATTGCTGACAACATAGGAACCCAAACATCATCATGACTTTACATCTTCCCACGCGTGGGAAATCGCAAACGCCTTTTTTAATTTTTTTCAAACAGCTATGACCTCAAACACTAGAGCTTTTTTTTTCTCACTTCTCATTTCCTTCCGCTATTATCACCAGAGCTTAAGGTTGTGCAGTGAGAGTGCTCTTTTTCTGCCATTGCTGCCTTCCTCAGAGCTCCAACCTCCACGAAGTTCTATTTTCCCCTATCTTCCACGAAGTTCTATTTTCCCCCATCTTCACAACCCTCAGCCTTCTCTATTCCTCTGTTGCGCTCGCATACCTCTTTTCTCCTCCTTCGAGCTCTTCCATGGCTTCCACTAGCACCCCTGGCCGCCTCTGTGATGGTGGCCCGTTAGGAACAACTCCGCTTCTATCGCGTCTCTCCTATCTTTGACAAAGGGGATAAGTTTGCACTTGAGTGCAAAGCCTTTTCTGGCCAACTGACAGCTAAGTGTGGCCCCACAACTTTGGGGGATGTGGCAGCTGATAGGGAAAGTTAGGGTTTCTTGGCCCTAGAGGGGACTCTGCGTTTCTGTCTGGATCGTGGAGACATCCCCCATTCTCAAATTGACTTCGAAGGGCTAGGAGGTCGCCCGGATTCTTTTTTTGCGTGGTCTAACTATATCCAGGCCACTCATGCTGAGGTGTTTGCTAAGATTGGTCTGAAACGTGCCTTCTGGTTTGGGGACTTGACCCTTTCCAAACAGAACGCTGCTTTACAAGTGTTAGTTTCCAGATGGAACATCTTTTCCCACACGTTCATTGCTGCCTGGGGTGAGTTCACTATCACTCTAGAGGATGTTTATGAGCTGATGGGGCTTAAGCCCACAGGTAGCTCACCTTATTCTGATGAAGCTCTCGACAATGAGGAGACCGAAGCTAGTTCGGAGTTGGACCAAATATACCGTAGTTGTGTTGGTAGTTCGAGCAAAGCCACTTTCACCCCTCTGATGAATTACTTCTTCCACACATTTGCTTTGGAAGAAGGCTCCTCAACTGAGGTAACTTATGGCAAAGGAAACGGTTCCCCCCTTAGAGTTACCTGCTTACATACTCTGTGTTCTCTCGCGTTTTTTGCTGCCGAGGAAACCTAACATTCAATCGATGAGGGGCCTTATTAACATCTCTGTAAGATTGGCAAGGGGAGTTAAGCTTCCTTTGGCTGCTCTGACCCTGAGTTCCCTCTACACTTGGCTGATATGGAACAATCTGTGGGCAGGTACAATGTCGCAAACTTTGCAAATGCTCTTCTCCTTACTGGGTTCCTTTACACAAAACTTCCTGATATTGCCCCTAATGAGGTCCCTCTGCTGATCAACCCTTTGAAGCCCTATCATCTTCTTCGTTGGAAAAAAAAAAGTCGAAACGACATCTTTCTCGTGATTGATCAGTACTCTTCCTTTGTATCACACTTGGTCTTTTTTTCACTAACACCCACGCCGTGTTGAAGCTGTAATGGAGGGAAGGGTTTTAGAAGACTCTTCAATTGTTGGTGTGCTCTTTATAATTCCCAGACTTCTTCTCTCTTTCACAGAATGGGGGGCCACTTCTGACCTTACAACCCAAATGGGTGTTCTCGCCACTTTGGGTTTGATCAAGGTGCCCCTGGCTCAGTTCTTCAAGGCTCCCACGAGGAGGAATCATTTCTCCAAGTTTGTTTAGATTACCCCAACAATCGTCTCGATATTGTGTGGCCAACTCAGTGGGAAGCTCACCTTTCCCAGCCTTAAGAGGAAAGGTGATGTTACCACCAACTTTTTAATGAAATTTTGGCCGATGCAGCTTACACGGATTGCTGAGTTCATCTAGAGTCCTCCCACTTATATAGAGGTCCAAAAGTTTCCCCCAATTGAGCTTGGCCTCAAAAACAGTTCTGTGCTAGGGGTTGAGTTTCCTTTGAGCACCACACCAAAAGAGCCCCCCACCGAGCTGCCTCTTCATGCCCCAATGAGCGATGTTCCTCGAAAAGGGCAAAAAGAAAGTTCTTGCCCCAACAAGACATGCTACTACAGTCGTAGGTCCAACAAGTGAGGGGGTTTCTCAACCAGCTCCAAAGAATCTAAGGCAAGCAAGGGTGGCTAACCTTCTAAGTCCAAGTCCAACTCAGCTGCCCATGTTGTTGTTGGTATTCCTCTTGAAAAAGCTGCTTCTATTCGTGAGGACCTTGCTGAGAAGTGCCGCCTTGAGGCCAATCGCGTTTTCCAATTATTCCAACCAGCTCAACAAGCTACCCCTCCAATACCCCCAACAACCTCCTTTCCCTAGTCTCCTCAGCTTTTGCTCCCGAGCTAAGAGTTTAAGAAAGTTTTCTATTGGTGGTGGCCCTTTTACGAGTAAAAAATCATTGGGCACCAAGACTTTGAAAAACGTGCTTACGAAATGCGTCTTCCCACACTTCCCTCTACCCCAAGTTCATTTTCTCCTCCACCTGGCTCCTTTGAGCCAATTATTTTGGATGACAGCCCCGTAGAGGAGCAAGTAGCTATCGAGGTGGCTCCATCAGTTCCAACATTACCTCCTTCTCCGTTTCAAGAGGTAACTTTAAGTTGGAAAAATCTTGTCTCGACACTTAGCCAAAATTTCTGTTTGCGTTCTAGGAACGTCAATCAGGGGGGTATTCTCCTCCCACCAGTCTAATCATTGAGGAACCTGTTCGCGAAACAGATCTCTCTCCTCGTTCCTCCATGATTGGAGTTACATACTCCAGACGTCCTCCCTCTTTGCGTGCAGACGAGGCTGCTCGCAGACTTTCATTAGGGTTGGGTGTTGCTGCTGCTTCTATGAATATTGACGGAGCCACCTCTTTTAGCAAAGGAGGCTCACTTGGACGCTCTGCAGTCTTCCACTTTGACTGTGCTTCCTCTAGCAATTATGCCTGTTTAAGTCTGCCAAAGGTAACTATTTCTCCCCTCAAATTTCTTAAAGTATAATTTTTGTAGGCAAGATTAAGTGTTGTGCTTGTTTACTTTCAGGTGGATGTTGTATCCATTGTGAGGGCCCTTATTCACTCTTTGCCCTCAATCCCTTTGGTGAGGCCCGTCGTGGAATGGATTCCATGGGAAGCTTTGGAGGAGGTATAAACTAAGACTTCATCTTTGCCTTCTCATTTGCCCATGTCTCATTTGCTCCTATTTGCTAATACTTGGACAAAAATTTTCTTCTTTCTTTAATGCAACTTTCCCAAGTTGGTCCCTCTGCTGCCAACCCTGGGATTCCTCTGGCCTCAGTGGGGGCTAGTCCCTCTTTCTCTAGCCTCCTTTGAAGCTGGCCCCTCTAGTTTGCCCAGTTCAGAAGGAGAGTTTGCTCTTGAGGTAGCTCTCGTGCCGGTGGGTGGTGGACCTTCCTCGCGATCTCATGATGCCATTTCCTCATAGGGGCCCTTCGAGACAGTTTTCTCTGAAGTTGTTTAGGGCAGACTGGGGATGGTAGCATTCCTCCAGCCCTTTCTGAAAATGTCCCAGTTCTTGAGGTATGCTTTATCTTCTTTTAACTCATTTTCTTTGTTGTAACAAAAAAAATATGTCTGCACTCAAAATAACAAAAGAACAAAACTCACACTTGCGTGGTGACTTAGCAATGAAAACACTTGCCAAGGCTTTTTTTTAACTCAAAAATCTCACACCTGCTTGGTGACTTAGTAACGAAAACACTTGCTAAGATTTTTCTCAAAATATCACACCTGCTTAATGACTTAGTAACGAAAAACACTTGCTAAGGTTTTTTCTCAACTTACACCTGGTTGGTGACTTGGCAACGAAAACACTTACTAAGGTTTTTTTTCCCTCTAACTCATTGTTTCATTCTTTGTAGGCCACGAGGGAGCCTACTCCTGCTTTGGAGCAAACTCAACATTCTCCCCCACTCGTTGCCCAGCCACTTCCCCAAGAACCTGTCCGAGCTGAGGATTCCAGTGATAATGATCGTGGTTTCATGACAGATGCTCCAGCGGACAGCGAATCAGGTTATGAGGCCCTTCTGCCTAACATGGCTCCTCACGATTATTGCCTTCAAGTTCTCCACCAATCTTCCTTTATTCAAGGTTGCAACCAAACGGTGATAGAGTAGCTGGTCTCTCAACACCCTGAAACCTTTACTACTGACTGTCGCAGGTCCAATCGTGTCATGATGAGCTATAGACTTCAAGACATGGCATTGTAAACACTCAAACTGCTAATCTCACTAGGACCATCATCAATCAACACTTGGGCATCCACACTCATGAGCATATGACTTCTTGGTTGCTCTGATGACTATCTCAGTCCCCTTTATGTTCGCCTTGGCACATTGGTGGTATGTTGAGGGTACAAAGCTATGATTGCGCATCCACACTCTTCCTATCAAAAAATGGTAGGAAGTAGCACTCTCAATAGTATGGAACATGATATGTGATGTAAGATTTCCCATCACAATCCCCACATTCACATAACCAATTGATTTGGAAGATTGGTTATAGGGGTGGTAAACGGACGGATACGGATCGGATACCATGTTTTCCAAATCCGTATCCGCTATCTGAATGTACTATCCATATCCGTATTCGTATCCGCCCGGATAGTTAAAACAACTATCCATATCCGTATCCGCTCGGATACCTCGGATTCAGATAATATCCGTATCCATTTACATTATTTAGCCATCGCAAAAAATAACTATTAAAATATTCAATCCAATGAAACAATCCAATCCAAATAAATATATAACAAAATTACTGCCTCCTAACATCAACAATTATGGGTTTTATAATAATAGTATCATTCCATAATGATAATATGGCTTAAAGCTATCCATACTTTACAGCCATATAAGCTTAAAGCCATTTAAAAAAAAATAACAGTCGCATTCCATGACAGTAGAAATAAATATGCACCTTTTAGATTAAATCAAATGTATTGAGAATGATAACTTCATGGACCTTTTGTTTTCAAAACATACTGATATTTTTATTTTAATAAGTACATATTTTTATTTTGTATATAATATACCCGTTGTTACCTTCAGCTCTCATCACAATCAAAACCATATCTTTACTTTTCTGTTTCTCTCTTACATTTATTTATAATTAAAGAAACTAACGAACAACCACATGAGGGTTTCTTTTCTCTTGTTTTGTACGAAAGAGAAATGAAATGAAGTTAGTTTTTTTGTTTGTTTTGAGTGGAGTATATATTCTTTAGTGGTTGTATGCTGTGTGTGATAGGGTGTATTTGTAACTTTTGTGTAACTCCATGGTAATATACTCAATAAAATAATAATACATGACATTTTATAACATACCCAATAAAATAATGACTTTAGGGTGTTTTTATTTTGAGTGGAGTATATGTTTATTTTGTTTTAGGGAATAAACGATTAAGATTTTTTTTAATATTATTTTATTAGTAATACTAATACTAATACTAATATTATTAGTAATATTTTAAACATATGTTTGACGGATACGGATATCCGGTAAAACGGATATCCGATAAAATGGATACTCCGCATCGGATACGGATTATCCATGTCGGATACTAGTACTATCCGTATCCGTATCCGTTTTCTCGGATATTTTTATAGAGTATCCATATTCGTATCCATTTCCATATTTTCGGATAAATATCCGTAAATTCGGATTCGGATATCGAACGGATGCGTATTTTCGAATATCCGTTTACAGCCCTAATTGGTTATCATACCCAGAGATTACCAAAGGCATTGGTATCAACCTTGCCTAAAAAATATTAGAAGCGTCGAAAGAACTGATAGACATGATGTTTATGGAGACATCTCCATCCATTAAAGCCATTGCAAAGTTCGCCCCGTTGACACTTGCCGTAACATACAACCGCCTATTGTGAGGGAACCTCACTGCCCTATCAGTGTCGGAGAAAGTTATTTCAGACATAAACTTCCTCACCAACCTGGTCATGGGTTCCTTCCACCTCAATGAGGGAACGCGGCAATGTCTAATATTGCCCGAGTGATCTTAAGCCTACTCTCTGGAGGCATCCCCACTTGGTCGAAGAACCACGTAAACTTAGGAGATTGCGTCACAACTTGATATTCCAAATTGGGTTCTACCACATGACCTCCACATTATAAATTTCTTCCATGTCCCTGGCACTTACCTCATCGTAAGCAATTATCACATTTGCCATCCCTCTAGTACACTCTTCTAGAGCTTCCTCAAATTATTCTTGTCTCAGTTCCCTCGCTTCTACCTCAGCTTTCTCATCATAAGCCACTACCAGGTTTGCTCCATGGGCTGGTAGTGTGTTGTTGTTGACATCTCCTTAGTGGGATTTGAAGTGTCCTAGCCAACATGTGCTTGTTGATAATCCTCCTCAAGGTGAAGCAGGCAGTTGTTGGATGACATATGCGCCAATGCACTTGGCAATATTTGGGATCCGCTCGAACCTCTGGTCCTGGCTCATTTCCTGCAGCGTCTTTGGGTGCATAAACTGGTCCCCCACATAGCATAGCGTTGTGGTAGCTAACAACCTTCTCTATAGTGCAAGGCAATGGTGGTGGGTCTTCTCTGTCCCTCCCAAACTTCCTCTTGTTGTCCATCTTCTGCTCTTTCCCAACTTCTGCTTCCCCATCGGCATAGCCCACTCGTGGGGTTTGGCCTCTTCCCGCAACAGCTTGTGACCTGAACATCAACGGTATTGCGATGGAACTTGGGCACACCACCAATGAGATGTTTTTTACGGACTTTAAAAATGTCGCAAAAGTCCCCTCACGTGTCTCATTTATAAGATGGCAGATATAGTCAGGGAGCAAACCCTCTGCACAAATTTGGAGCAGTTTGGACTGCTTGGCCTTCTTCCTTACGTCGAGAGACCTTTCTCTGAACCGTCATATGTAGGTACCATCTCTTCTCCCAACCGTTGTTTTACCCTGGCCAACTGTGTCAGAGTGAACTCATCCTCCGCTAAAAAGCACTTCTGGACAAAAAGTATGTGCATTTCCTCCCACGTGGCAACACTTCTAGGAGCTAAGTGTGATGTAAACCACCCGTCAAAAGGCTCCTAAAATATCTAAACACCACTTTAGAGAGAGACTCTTTTCTATTGTCAAAATTCAAGTCACCCTAAAATGAGGCTACAAGGAGGTATTTAAAGGGAAGGAGTAGCTTAGGGTCTAAGCTAAGGCCCTAATTACGAAAATGCCATTACTACTCCTCACATCTAAATACAAAACAAAAATAAAGGAAAATACAAAGAACAAAAATAAAGAAAATACAAAAGAAAATAAAATGACTAATAAAATCCTAAAATAAGGTCCATTTCCACCACTCTCTCCCCCTCCTAGGGCTTGATTGGGTGAAGAAAGTGAAGAAGAGAGAAGAAGAACAAATAAAGACCAAGATTTGTGGGATGGACCATAAAGACAAAGAAGAAATAAAAACCCTAAAATCGTTCACTAAATTTAACGCTCGAGGACGAGCTTGGTCGTAAGAGGGGGAGAATGATGGAAATGGGCCCTATTTTAGGGTTTAATATTCTTCCTTTTCTTTTGTATTTTCTTTAGTTTTGTTATTTGTATTTTCCTTTATTTATATTTAGTATTTAGAGTCAAGGAATAGTAATGTCATTTTTATAATTAGGGTCTTAGCTTGGAATCTAAGTTACTCATTCCCTTTAAATACCCCCTTGTAGCCTCATTTGAGGGAGACTTGAATAGAAAATAGTATTTCTCTCTCTGAAAAGTGTGTTAGATAATTTAGGAGCCTTTTGACACGTGGTTTACGTCAAATTGTTATCAGAGTGGGTGAAGCTCCTCATTGGTGTTAGTGTATCTGTGCATTTTTTTTTTATCAAAATCGTTCAATACTCTTAAATGGCTCTCAAAAGATCCAAACAACAACAAGATGAGAATCTCGAGTTGAGGCAACGAATGGCGGAGTTGCAACAACAAGTGGTTCAACTCTTTGCTTATCTAGGGCTAAAACTTAACCCTAGCTTCCCTCACCACCATCCTCCTCCACCACTTCCACCACTTTACCCTGCTGCCCCAACCCAAGAAGAACCAAAAACCCTAGCGCCTCCCCTTTCTAATCCTAACTCTAACTTCCTCCCCGCTGCCTCAGCCTTGACCCGCTTCCATCGGACCCCCCAAAACCCTCTACTCAGCCCTACCCCCTCAATCCCAGGAAAAAAAAAACAATTGCGACCCTAACCCCTGCCGCCCAGCCCCCCTAAGACCCCCACCCCACCCGCCGACCACCCCATTGGACAAAAAATCCCTGCCGGCAGCAGCCCCAGCCCTCCCCTGCCTTTCCGCCTCATCTCCAGCAGTCCCAGCCCCACCTCTCTTGGCCGCCGACCACCCCTGGTGGTCCCGCAGGCCCCCTAACCCCGAATTGCTTCCGGAAACTTAGGGTTTTACCCTAAGCCTGCTCGGAAACCCCCTGGGCTGCCCTTCCCAACCCCAGATCCTTCTGCCCACTGTGTTAAGAATTGTCAACCCAAAGTGAAATGGCATAATGAGATTCGGGTACAATACCCAAAACTAGGGTGCATAAAGTCTTCGGCGGATTATGTACGGCATTATTTTGACTTATAATGGATTAGCAAACACGATATTGAGGATTTTTTGGGATATAATATCTCAGAAAAAGATGAAGCTGTGACCCAAAACTTAACGGAAAAATGACACTAATAGCAGTCAGTTATTTTTTATTTTTTATAACTAAAAGGAAAGGTCTAACACTCCTTCCTTTTTGTACAAATTTATTCATAGTTACTACCTAAGTATATCATCGCCCCCATGTCACCACTAGGAAAATTTGCTAACCACTAAGTATGTCTACCCGATGACGCAAGCACTGTAAATGGCACCCAAGAAAAGAAAATAATATCAAGTCGGTCAAATCTCTATTGAATATATATTGAATGATCATTACCCAATAAATTGACTCCAATACGTAGAGATAGATTAACAGAATACTCCTCAAATATCCCAAGTTCTAACATATTGTTACGCCATTGATGACATCATCAGATGATGTATGCCATGACCATCACAAGAAGCTTCTGCATTCCTAAGTTACAGAAGGGATAAAACAGCATCTCCCAACTATAATACTACTAAAGTGTAAGGAACTAAATAAAAGAGTACAATTTATGATATTACAGTTATCCCTCTTGCACTCCCTATCGACATCACGCTTGTATTAGTTTGAGAGAATCTTGCTTTGAAGGAAATTAAGGATAGAGTAAGCTCATATTTTTCTTTCAATTAATCGGTGAAACCCTTCACTTGGAATGTCTAGCCAGTGTTTTTAATAGCAAATAGCGCGCTATTGCGCACGCAAATGCAACATTGTGCACTCTGGTTCATGAGTTTCCAATATTATGCATGCTATATGGTGACGTGCCACGCATTTTTGCGCAATTGTGAGCAATACCTGCGTTATTTGTGTTTTTTTTACTTCCCCAATTTATAAAACACTGTTGTTTTTGTCAAGGAAAAGAGGAAATGAAGGTTACCTTTATTCAAAAACCAAACCAATCTCTTCATTCTTTTCGGTTTTGCTTCTTCAAAAACTGAGTTCGAAACACCACACTTACTCTTCTGAGGAGAAGACCAAATCGTACTTCCCTGGAGCAACTTGAGTTCATAATCATAGTCATCGAAACAACCTGATTTCGAAGTCGAAGTCGCCTAGGGAATTAGGGCAAACGGAGCAACCCGACTTTGATATTGGTTTGCAATTCATGGGAACAATATGAATGGGGCATCGATTGAGGGATATAGGGAGAAGCAGGGGTCAATAAGGGTGCTTTTCAGCTGAGAATGTAAGGATACTAACCACTTGATCAATTGTTAATGTTTTTATTTACTGAAATATTTAATTTGTATTTTATACATGCAATATTTTTTTAAACAAATTTTTTATTATGCAACTTATGTTGTGATTTTCTTTATTGAGCACAAGTTTCTGGTTGGTTATTGTGAAAAATCTTAATTTGTATATTATTATGCAATTTCATATGTTAGGATTATTGCACGGGTTCATTTAAGTTACTTTATCTGGAACCATGTAGTCCTATGTTTGGGGATATATGTGGAATGATGTAGTACTAGACATTATTTGAGGATTACTTTTCTTGGAGTGGTTGTTTGAACTTATTTATTTACTTATATTTTTTATATGTATTTTTAACTAAAAATCAAATGCATAATATGATTCCGTGCTGCGATTTACCCGCCGGAACCAAAAGATGACATACTGCATGATTGTGATTTAATACATTGTTTGAACTCAGGCTATGGGATGCGCATTCACTGATTAGTTATTTGTTGGATTTATTGCAGGGAATCATTTACAGTCTACTTGACAAGAAGAAGGAAGCTGAAAAACAGTTTGAAACATATCGAAGTCTCGTGCCCGAAGAATTTCCGCAGAGAGGATTCCTTGATGATGTTGTATTGGCTGCAAAAACAGAATCAAAACAAGAGATTGAGAAGAACTTTAAACCTGCATTCTCATCTAACAAATGAAACATTTTTTCTTTTCTTTTCTGGCTGGCCCAACTGTTGACAGAGGTAGCTTTCATGCACTTGGTATAGATGCATAGGGGGGAAAACATTCAAATTTGTGTGCGGAAATGTGATTTAGGCAGTAATGTACTTGTCATTTGGCGTGGGGAGTTCTTGTTAAATGAATACATTCATTACGTAAAATTAGGATGTGCCCGTTTGATAGAATTGGTTGACAAAATTTGCCATGATGCATCGAAAATCTTTTGGATTTGTCATCTTTTTGGCAAGTGATAGTTTTCATTTGCCTTGTCGACTTATATTAAAGTACCACCCACCAACGTACATTTTGATGATTTGTCATTTTTGGCCAACGGTGGAAAATATTTTCAAGCGCATGACAAATTTCATTGCATGCTATCAAAGGGACCCGATCCGATAACTGCCAACACTGAGCTCAGGTAGTCTCTTAACAGTGGTTATATTGTATTTTTGCTACTTTGGCACTTTTTTTGCGTTCTTTTTGGTACAATATATATGCATTTAGAGTATCTCAATCAGTCTACTCAAAATTGAAGTTCTATCCCAATTCTAACATTATTCCTTTAAACACCCTCTATTGGTATAATCAAAACTATTGGTTCCTTTAGCCAATAACCAAATTAACCCTCCTCATTATCAAAGTTAACAATCTTTTATCCATAGTAAAACTGGGGTGGCCCACACCTCCCACAAGCACCCCTTGCTCCGACAACCACCTTGTCTGCATTTTGCCTTCGTCTCATAATAATAGGGGCACCTTTGATCGACACCATTCCACAGTGATGTTCCATTTTCGACTGGTGAGAGTGCTTCGGGTGCTCTACATATCCGAGCGAAACAAATTTTTATCAACCTTCAATGAACAAATGATCGATATTTGGAGATGATTGGAATGCAATCCTTTTTGGTTGTGTGCTCAATCGAGAAATTCGCTGATTCCGGTCCTGTTGATGGCTATTTGTTTCTTCATTTTGGAGCCACTGAACACTGCATTTCTTGCTGCCATAGTTCAATTGTTTTTATAGTAATTTATTAAAAATATTTATAGGCAATCTTTGTCGTGGGTAGATAGAGGACACGTATAGGGAGATTGACGAAAACAGAATGAGGGAGAAAGACGAAGTTAGATACAGGGAGAAAGGGGCTAAAACCCGTGGTTTAATGTGGCTATTTTGCTTATTGGAAGAAAAATACCAACTTTAACAATCCTAAAAATCAATAATAAAAATCGATGCGACACATTTTTCACCAAGTATTATGCTTAGTCTGCCTATATAAACTGCCCATCCACCTACAACAACATAATTCCAGTGGCGGATCCAGAAATTTTATATTAGAGGGGCCAAAGCATTAAGTAAACAAAATATAAACATGAATATGTGAAGCAAATGAATAAATAATTTCAAAAATTCAGTGCTTAGATCTTTATTAACATGAACACCATTGATATGGATAATTGCAAAAAAAAATGACCCAAATTATGTAGGAACTTTTGGCTTCGCAAATTATGATCGACATTCCTTCATTTTATAAGACATCTATAATATTATCAACGTCAAAATCTTGAGAAATTTGTTCTCGATATATGTAATCAAATAATTTACAAGAAAATCATCCTTTATCTTGTTTTGTAGCTTAGTCTTAACGAGATTCATGACCGAAAATGCACGTTTTGTCGTTGCGGTTGAAACGGGTAGAGTTAACACTAGGGGAATCAACCTATCAACAAGGGGATAAATTGCTGTTTTTCTTGTTTTTGTCAAAACTTGAAAATTGTGGATGTCTTTTGCTGCTCAGTATTTCTACGAATGTCAAGCTCATAATGCTCCAGTTGAGACCTCAAACACAAATTCTCTTGTTCAGCGAAGTCATTAGGGTAGATTTTTTTTGCAAGTTTGCAAATGTAAGGACATTTTTGTCCATTAACAATTTATTATGTCGCACGCCGTTACACCGTTGAAGAAATTCAAGATTCATACATTCATCAACGGATCCGAATATCAAAAGAAGAAGAGGAATCAAGTCTGACAGACCGGACCGGTCCGCCTTCAACAAAAGAATCGATCCGGCTAACCGGACCGGTCCGCCCTCAACCGGACCGATCCGTTTGATGCAGATCCAGTATACCCCAGACCGCAAGCGAACCGATGAAGCTTGGAATAAAAGAACCGATCCGGTCACAACCGGACCGATCCGCCCCCAAGCCGGACCGGTCCGCCTGGGATAAACTTCACCAGATCTGCTCGAGATTTTTTAGGCTCAAAGTTTTATTATTTAAGCCAACTTCGTGGAGTTGTTTTTAAAAGACTTTTCAACACGATTTTCAGAGTCCTAAATACTCTAAGTCTTCACCTTTTTGATGTGCCAAACATCTTTTTGATTCACACACAAAAATCCCAATTACTTTTGTGAATCTTTTGGAACCCTAGAACACAAACTTTGTTGTTGTTCATCTTTGTGGAGAGATCTTTGCAACCGAGGGCTGCGTGTCATTGCTGAGGGAGTCTCTACAAAGTGTTATGGCTGCGTGTCATTGAGGAGTGCTGCGGTTCTTCCTTTGTTGATTGGACTGAGGTTCATGTGGGTTCGCTGCGTGTGGATTCATTGCTGCCGACACCGACCGACACCTGCGGGTATTCGTGTGTCACTGTATTTCGTTGTAATTTGTGTAAGTTGCGATTTACTTATTATAGTGAAATAAAAGGTTTTGCCCTGCGGGGATTTTTCCTTAACTTTGTGTCGCATGCTTTTTATTTATGGATTGACACACGCACCTTAGATGCATGTTTAGGGGCTGAAATTAAATAAGTGTGCTATATTAGAAAGTTGTTAAATAAGTGTGCTATATTAGATGCATGTTTAGGGGCTGAAATTAAATAAGTGTGCTATATTAGAAAGTTGCGAAGTTAATCAATTATCATCACTAACTTATACGAATCATAAGGGTCAAGTGTCGTGCTCAGAATAAGCAACTCCATCACATCCTCTTTAAATCTATGATCCGTTCTAGTAGTTAAGAGACGATTGCAACAATAAACACTTCAAATCGAAAATGATGCTTAATTGTAACCTCCCGAATTTTTCTTGCATAAATTTGTAAAATTTTCGTTTGAATCGCATGAGAAATATATATATAGCATTCTAAGGAGCTCTATCCAAGACCATTGCAGCTACCTCTTCGTATAGGATGCCAAAAGTTTTAACAATTCAATAAAATTTCCCCGATTTATTGACTCTGGTCATTCATCATGACCTCTAAAAGCACAAGCTTGAAAAATGAGTCATTTAACCGCATCTATTGAAGTCTTCAATCTCTATCTATCGTTTTCACAATTTCAGAAGATTATTTTTTAACAATCTTCTCGATCTGTTGCGATTGGTTAATGAGATCATGGCAACACTTCACAACATAATTATGCAATGAATTTGGATCTTTACTAACATGATTTAAAGGAGCACAATTGACACCGCAATTAACTTTCTTCCATGAACGAAACCTCTCCATCGTGAATGCACTAAACCCAGGGTGACCCGATGGTTTGGTAAAAAGAAAGTAAGGAAGACAATAAATCCCATCACTAGTTGGAGAATATTTTGACCAATTTGGAAACATCTTGAACCAAGAAGCTTGAAATCGACTTGGATGTTTATCTTCATTAAATGGGTATTATGAAAGACGATGTTGATATGGACCGACTTTAATGTAAGCTCGTAGGAGTTCATCATGTTGGTTATATGGATACTCCCATATTTGTTGGCGTAATCCCGACACATTCAAAATAATTTGGATATTTTTCAATCGAGCTGATTTTGAAAACCTTTGAGGATCGATGTTCTGGTTGTAAAGCTTCAACATTAGAGGGGGGTTGTCCTTTTTCGGTGGAAGTCGGTGCACTAACATCTAAATTTTCAACATCATTTTTCTTGAAAAATGCGTCAATAATTGTTCTCTTGACCATAATGAAATGTTAAAAATTTAATACATGAATGAACTACAATTTTACCAACTTGTAAACATTTTTTCAAATGAAGTTTAATAAAATCATAGTCTAATTAAGAAACATAAAACAAATAATACAACATAAATAAATATCCGAATAAATTGTGAATGAAAGTTCAATAAGACAAATTTACCTTTGATAATTTGATGTGAACCACTACACCAAAATGTTAATTTTGTGACTGCCTTTTTGTGACTGCCAATAGGGGTGACAAACTAGTCACTCTCGGGAGTAGTCACAAAATTATTTGTGACTGCCCTTAGGGGTGATAAAATTAATTGGTTAAAAAAAAATCTGAGTCAATTAGTTTGTTACCGCTAATGGGAGTCACAAATGTTACCATATAATTAATTTGTGACTCCTATATGCAGTCACAAATTTATAACTGTCACAAGCAGTCACAAGTTTATTAGTAGACATAAGTTATGACTCTTATGAGCAGTCACGAAATTGTAACTGCTATGACGAGTCACAAATTTTAGTCTTAGACTTAATTTATGACCGCTATTAGCGGTCACAAATTTGTAACTGCTATTAGCGGTCACAAATTTTGGTCTAAGACTTAATTTGTAACCGCTATTGGTAGTCATAAATTTGTAACCGCTACCAACAGTCACAAATTTTGATCTTAGACTCAATTTGTGACTGCTATTAGCAGTCACAAAATTTTTCACCTACTTTAATTTCCCTCTATCTGTACGTGAAGAGCTCCCACCCTCTTCTCTCTCTTTCATTTGCCAAAACCTCTATCGGTGAAGAAGCCGTTGATGTGTGTGCGCATTTTGATCGGTGAAGAAGCATTTGGGTATTTGCGATCGGTGAATCAAACCCAGAATTAAAGACTTTTTCTTAGCTGTGAAGGTATATTTTTTAGGTATTTTTGCTGTCTAAAGCCCTAATTTCAATTCTCATTGTATGTGTGCGCATTTCGATTCTTATTATGTGTGGGTATGTGTGTATATTTGTGTGTATGTAGAGATTTCTGTTTATATGTGTGTGTATGTATGTGTATGTAGAGATTTCTGTTTACATGTGTGTGTGTGTATGTATGTGTATGTATAGATTTCTGTTTATATGTGTGTTTATGAGTGTATCTATATACAAATTGTATTTTATGTTAATAATCCCTAGAAATTGTATTGAGGTTATTTTTTTGACAAAATATTATTCAAAAACTCTAGACATTATATTTTTTTGACAAAATATAATCAAATGGATTTTTAATATTACGAATTTTGCCCGAGTTTTGTGATCAACGTTCTCTAGACAAAATATAATCAAATCTGATTGTTTTATTGTGAGTATATCTACACATCGTTTAACCTCTTTCATTTTTTGAATATTATCTTGTTTGGGAATATGTTAGATTTTTTTCAATAATCATTTTATACTATTCATATTTATTTTATCTAAAAATTAATTAAATAACCATTGTTTTGTGCTCGTTGAAGTTTTGACGTTTTGTGCTTGGTCGGGTTTTCCTGTGAGTTTTAATGCAATGATAGTATTAATGCAATGATAAGCCAGAGATTATGTTCTAAATATCAGCTCAAACTTCATTTAGTTTTATAATTTACTGAGTTTCTATTTGTTTGGATTGTAGAATTAATGGAGTTTCCACAATATAAAGAGTGGATGGGTGAAAGTTGTAGAGTGGGGCAAGTATACGTTAATGGGGTTAAAGACTTTGTGAATTATGCAACGAAGAATCTCGAAACTGATATTATCCCATGCCTGTGCAATCGTTGTAAAAATGGTAAACGCTTGAAAGGGGTAGATGCAAAAGTACATTTGTTTCATTGGGGTATGCAAGCTGACTACACGTTTTGGCATTTCCATGGGGAGAGGGAATTTAAGTATATTTCAGAAGAAATACTTGTCAATGAAACCGTTCACACAAATGGTGACCCGTTAGTACATGCTAGGTTAAACGATCTCATAAATGATACGTATGAAGTGCATGCAGCACAAGAAAAGCAAAATAGTAGAGGGAATGCTTTAGGATGTGAGGATCATGTTGGCAACGATACGGACCAAGTTAAGGATTATATACGGTTAAAAGCACCAGTCGCAACACCATTATACCATAACTCCAACCCCGACCACACAAAGTTATATGCCATGGTTGGGTTGCATAACTTAAAGAGCAAATTTGGCTTGTCGGGAAAAAGTGTGACGGTAATACTTCTCTGGGCAAAAGATTTGCTCCCCAAAGAAAATACACTGCCCGTCAATTATCCGATCATGAAGGGTAATTTGAAAGGTTTGGGTATGAAATACAAATCAATTCATTGCTGCAAGTATGACTGCATTTTATATTATAAGGAGCACAAGGACAAACGGGCTTGTCATGTATGTAAGGAACCTAGATATGAACAAAAGATGATAGTACATAATAAACGTTTGTTGAAAGTAGATACGCAAATACCTAAGAAGGTGTTAAAGTATTTCCCTTTAGTTCCTCGATTGAAGAGACTTTACACTATACCTTGGATAGCAGAGGCAATGACTTGGCATGGTCGAGCGGAGGTGGGTGAGAATCTCATGAGACATCCGATTGATTCATCTGTGTGGAAATCTGCAAATCAGCGATACCCGAACTTTGCTACAGAAATACGCAACGTTCGCCTCGGAATATCAACCGATGGGTTTAACCCGTTTGGCAAATTGAGCACAGATAAGAGTATATGGCCTGTGTTTACGGCGCCTTTAAATTTGCCCCCGTCGTTGTGCATGAGAAAAGAGTTTTCAATTTTGTCGTTGTTGATACCAGGTCCAAAAGCACCGGGTAGTGACATTGATGTTTTCTTAGCGCCACTAATAGATGAATTGAATGAGTTATGGGTTGAAGGTGTGAGAGCGTTCGACTCGTACAAAAAGGAGGAATTCATTTTGAGAGCTATGTTGATATGGGAAATTCATGATTTTCCTGCTTATGGGACCTTATCTGGGAGCAATGTACATGGTTACCTAGGTTGTCCTATATGTGGAGAGGATACTGAAGCCAGCTGGATTAAGAAAAGTGTTAAACTTTTTTATCATAGTCATCGGAGATTTCTTCCCCAAAGTCACAAATTCAGGTCAATACGAAGCAATTTTCTCCCAGAAGGCACCGAGACGCGACCACCTCCACCAAGACTTTCTGGTTTGGAAATTGAAGAAAGGTCATTAAAGGCTGATCAAAAGTTGAGGGGGAAACACCCCATAATTTTGGCCCAAAAGCGTAAAAGAAAGGATGTTGATGTGAAAACGGCGTGGTCGAGGAGATCAATAATGTTTGATTTGCCATACTGGAAGGAACATCCCGTGCGACATGTGATAGACATAATGCACGCTGAGAAAAATATTATTGAGCATCTCGTAAGCACATGCAGTGGTGGTTCTCATTCCAAGGATGGAGAAAAAGCCCGTGAAGATCTTCGTGATTAGAAGATTAAAAGATCATTATGGTTGAAAGAAGATACAAATACTGGAAAAAAGCATATTCCAGTTGCATCTTATACTTTGAGCATTGAAGGAAGAAATATGTTCTTAGAAACATTAAAGGGCTTGAAGGTCCCTTTTAATTTCTCATCCAACTTACGTAGGATTGTCTGCGACGCAACAAAAGATTTGAAAAAGTGCAAGTTCCACGATTGGCATGTGATAATGCAACTTATCCCTCTGTTGTTCGGACACTATTTTTCGGAACACAAGGATCTTCGAAGGGCCATTCTGCAAATTAGCTTATGTTTCTCCCTATTGTGTGAGAAAGTTGTCAACGGGACGCACATAATGGCAACGAAAGAAACTTTGGCCGAGGCTATATGTGTTTTGGAGAAGCACTTTACTCCCTCTTTCTTTGACATAAGCATCCACCTTTTAGTGCATTTGTGCGATGAAGCACTTTTATGTGGACCAGTAAGGTACCGGTTGATGTATCCGTTCGAACGATTAATGAAAACTTTTAAGGATTACGTTAAGAATACACGGTATGTTGAGGGGTCCATTGCTGAGGAGTACATTATGGAAGAGGATTCCTTGTATGAAAAGGAATATATGCCTAACCCAAACGTTGGAGGTCGTGAACGCTTTATTGATGAATTAGAAGAGTTTGCTGATGAGGAGGCCCTGGGGAAAGGTAAGGTAGTGAAGCTAACAAATACACAATATAACCAAGTGGCTCAATATGTATTCGAGACGCATGAAGACATAGATAAATGGAAAATGTGAGTTTATTTAAAGTGTTTTATAAAATAATGTAATATGCTCGATGTTATATTCATTAGAAATTAATATTTTTAGTGTTTTAACCTAGGCAATATAATGAGTGCGGGCATGCCAAGAGGAGGAAGGGAGGCGCGAGCGCAGACAATGACTCTAGGCATTGGGTAGCTTCCGAGGTGACTACAGTAATACCTCACTTTTATTTACTGTCTTTTCAACATATTCACAATGCAAATACTTTCTTGGTTTCAGTTATTGAAAGCTGGTGAAGTATCGACGAGGCTTGCACGTCTAGCAAATGGGCCTAGTTTTGTAGCCAAGGAGTTTGGACAATATCGTGTCAATGGTTTTGTGTTCTCTTCAAGCACACACGAGTTAAAACTCACTGGGAAACAAAACAACTGCATTTCATATAAAGCATTAACTCATTTCAGGGCAAGCGCAAAAGATAAAAACTTGATAGAAGCTGAGATGACGTATTATGGGATTATAAAACAAATTATCCTATTAGATTATATATCTTTCAGCATACTTGTATTTTACTGTGATTGGGTGAGAGTGGAGGACAAGAATGCATGTATGGTCGACCCTGACACCCACATGGTGAAGGTTGATTTGTCCAAGTTGAAGAGTAAAGACAATGTTAATGATGAGCCATTCGTTTGTGCATTCCAAAACTTAAAGCAAGTGTTTTATGCAAAGAGCCCCAACAATGATCCATGGTCTGTTGTTTTACACTCCTCAGCGCTTGACTACATCGGTAGACGATATAGAGGCACCTATCGAGATTCAGTCTATTCTGGATGACAACCCAGAATTAAAGAAATTATTAAACGCATTAGAGGAGTAGATGTTTAATTGTGGCATGTTATGTTGTTTTAAATGTTGACTTGAAAATTATGTATAATAGCATGTTTCAATTATTTCGTAGCATGTATTCATAGTGACTTTTGTTCACAAGTTTATTATTACTTTTTTCAGGATGTCATATATTGTATATACATGCAACGATTTTCAAAACATGTCTTTTATAGAGAACACGTCAATTTATCGGCATGGCCATCGAAAAATCAAACAATGCAATTACTTGTGAGATCATGGGTGGAACATACCTGAAGCATATTTATTTCAATTAATTCTACGCAGACTACCTCAAAGTTGGGATGAAGCAGTTGAAAGGTTTTCATAAAACACAATCTAAGTAATGCGATGCAGTTAGTAGAGTTTTCAGAACTCGAAGAAAGAAAAATTCATCCTTTGTGGATAGAACTGAAGAGGATAAGGATGCGTTCAGACTCTACTGTGAGAAAACATATGCATAACAAATTTAACATCTATTATCAGCTTAGGAGAGAAGGCATATGTCCTAATATGTTTAGTGTCAGAAATGAAATTATCAACACACTTCCGCAGACATGGCCAATAAAAACTTTACTTGAAATGATGAAGTATGAAACTTATGACATGGTTGAATTATCAAAACTTTTAGAATATGTTGAAAAGGTATAACTTATATTATATTTTTTTATATTATTTTCTAACTCTTGTATTAACATATGAACTAATGCATAAATATAAAAATGTAGAAAATGTCGTCTGAGAATACAATTCCATCATCCAGGCCAGAAAGTTCAAGTCATGATGAACATTCTGACATTGATTCTCGTGCTGACGTTTCCCTTAACCTATTTGGTTTGCCAATAGGTGGCAAGAATCCTTTTAAAGCTCGAGCCTTGTCTTTGTTAAAATCTTGTATTCTCTTAAAATATGAGAGTTGGGATACGGTTGAGCAAGTAAAAAAGGATGACTTGTGGGATACGCTCATGAAAGAGTTCAATCTTTCGACCGACCAGAAGGAGGGGTCCATGAAAGCCATTGGTATTCAATTGAACACTTTTAGAAGTAACCTCCGCTCGACTTATTTTAAGGGATTGGACAGTGATGGGATAAAGACCCTGAAGGATCAAGTACCGGAAAAAGAGCATATCCCTGTTCGTGAGTGGAATGAATTCGTCTCGCGCGAAGTATCTGAGGCAAAATTGAAACAACGACACCAAGGCCGGGTGAACAGGGCTAAAAAGACTGACATCCATTGTCTTGGTTGGATGTCGTATGCTGAGAAAATTGAGGAGATAGTATACACCCTTTCTTATTTTAATGTGTATATATATTATATGTCTTGCTCAAATAGTTAATGGAAAATTAATTTATAGGTGCTTAACAATAAACGACCTGTTGATCGTTCGGAAGTGTATATCGAAAGTCGTAGGCGGAAAACTGGGGAGTTTCACCCAAAGGTAGCTGATGATATGGTGAGTTTCGTAATCTCAGTTGTAATAATTAAATTCCTTAAAGTTTCATCGTTCAATGGTTTTAATCGATTCATAAATAATTTTGCAGCAAAAAATGAGTGAGCTGAGAAGTAGTCAGGGTTCTTCAAGCCAAAACAGTATTGATACAGATGCATTGACTACCTTTAGAGGAAAAGATACTAGGGGGGCGAGTCGTGGTGTTGGACCCGTGTCCAAAAGTAAACTTAAGGCAAATGCTCCTATAGTATCACAGTTAACTAGAGCAAAGACACGAGAAGAAAAACATGATGAGGATATGGCATTTCTCAAATCATCCGTTATCATGCTTTTAAGTGCTTTTGAATCGAATGGATTGAAAATACCAAATCCAAGTCCTCACAATTACACTCCTATCTCGCATCCAAGTCCTCGCAATTATACTCCTGTCCCACATCTAAGTCCTCGTAATTACACTCCAGTTCCGCATTTAAGTCCCCACGATTACATTCCTACCCCCCGTCAACTGAGCCAAACTTTGGAGATTCAACTGAGCCAAACTTTGGAGATTTAACTGATCCTCCACATGATCCATATGTCGATTTATTAGATTTTTCAAATCAGAGAAAGATTGCAAGTGGACAAGTTGTATTTTCAGCTGCTACTAGAACGGTGGTGCATGGCCATCAATTGCTGATATTTGAACGTAAGGTTTACGTTAGTAGTGTTGATCCAGGAGAAGAGAATCATCCGTTGTATCGTCTAAGTCATGGGGTGGACACTATTAAGGATGTCGAGAAATCTTGGGTGGTTTGGCCGTTGCTTTGTCTTATCCTTAAGTGATCCAGAGTAATTTGTCTTAAGAAATTTGAACGAATTGTCAAAGTGAACAATTAGTAGTGTTTGAACTCTATTTTGAATATTAGTAATCTGTTTTAAATCAATTAGTAATCTGTTTTGAATGTATCCAGTGTTTATCTGTTTTGAATATTAGTAGTGTTTGATGTTGGATTGAATATTAATATCTATTTTCTGGTTAATTGATAAATAAGTCCAAAAGAAGCCTGTCATTATCTGTATACTTGGTATTATAGAAGGTTATTCTTCATTTCATTATCTAGGAGTCCCAATTTTCAAAGGCATACCAAATGCATCTAATTTACAATCTCTCATAGACAAGGCTATAGTCAAATTATAAGGTTGGAAATGTCATTTTCTCTCCGTAGCTGGTAGGGATCAATTGATAAAGTCAGCGATTCTTCATATTCTTCTATAAAACTTCTATATATACAAATGGTATATTGGGCCATTAGATAGGCTTCAATCTTGGGCTATAAATTTTTTATATACAGAAAATACAAATAAGTGGGCTGCTACAACTATTTCTTGGGCTAACAGTTGTGCAACTCATGAAAAATGAGGTCTTGATATAACCAATTTGAAATACCTTGGGGACATTATGCTTTTTATAAATTATATTCTATTTGGTTGGGTTTCAAGCTTGTCGTATCTTAATGCTCACTGAAAAGTGGGTGATGGGGAAAGTATCTAATTTTGGACATATAATTGGTTGGGTTCTTCTACTCTGCAATAACTGAACATTGAGATAAATATGACTTTTAGAAGTATTAAATTCTCCAATTATATTACCATTAATAATTGGAACCTCTTTTAATTCTTCATTACCAGATTTAAAGACATAGCCTCTGAAATTTTCAAAATTCATTTGTTTATATCCCCAAAACCCCGACTCTTTAATTTTTCCTTTTAATCCTAAAGGTCATATGTGTCTTTAAGATGTTATATGTTTCTTCTCACCTATTAAACCTTATGTGGATAGGTGTTTCCCTTTATGGAAGTCATTCATTACACCTAAAACTATTTAGACGGCTCTTCAAAACAAAATCCCTACCCTAGATATCCTTATAAAAAGGGGCATTGGCCTTACTCCTAAATGTATCATCTGCTAAAAAAATTTAGAAAATATTAACCATGTTTTCTTTCTTTGTGATTTTTATTTACATGGTTGGAGATGGATATTTCACACATTTGGAAAAGAGGTGCCTCAAGTTAGATCTTTATTTGGAGTTTGGAGAAATGCTTATAGGATGATATGGAGTTCCTAACTCAAGACCATCTGGATAACTAGTATTCTAAAGACTACTGACCTTATTTGGTTAACAAGGATTAAAACCATTCATGGTGGAATTAATCCCCAACCAAATTTCGTTAATCAATAACTCAAAGCTTGGATTAGTTACATCAGTTCTATCTCTAAATCACTCTTCACAACATTTTAGAAGACCTACATATTCTTCAGACTTTAGTTTTAGTTGGCATAATGCATTTTTTGTTGAGCTCGTAGTTGTCATAATTGGTGTGGAACTTGCTTGGGAAAAAGGTTGGCATATAGAGGGCAATGCAACTGCCAATAGATTTTCTCATTTAGCTATTCATCATCATTATCTCAAATGGTGGTCTATATCTCCAATAAAATCATCACTTCATTAAGTGATGTTTTTAGTGTTTTACCTAGATATAGAGTGTTACTTTAATAGTGGGTGCTTCAAATGATTGTAAAGACTTCGAGGATCCCAATTGTTTCCAGGTGTCAATGCTGTCTAAATCAGGTACAAATAGTCCAACATCCATTCTTTGATAGTCCTCTGTCTTAGAAAATTTGGTCTCAGTTCTTTTCTCAGGTTGAAGTTATTCCTATCTTCAATTCTATTCAGTATCTTCTCATACCAATCCCTCCAGTTGCTCTAATACTATGACAGCCTTTTGCAATCTTTAAGATTTAAGCTAGCTGGTTAGAACTCTAAACTATTGTCTGCATGTTTTGTCATCCACTATTTCATTCTTATTAGACTCTATATCTACTCCAAAAATAATAATCCATAGAATTAACTCTCTTTTCAAAAAAAATTTCTGAGGTGGAAATATTGAGCAAGGCTGGAAATTTCAGTGGAAAAAATGGGAGTTCTTATGCAGAGACACTAAAGAAGGTGAAATGGGATTTAAAGACTTCAATCTTATCTCTAAATCATCTTCTATGAAATTTTTCTGGAAGCTCAAAACAAAAAATTCTCCGTGGTCCTCTTTTATACTCAATAACTACAAAATTATAATGCAGCTTGTTCAGGTGCTTCCCAAACTTGGAAGAGAATGTTGACAATTAAAGATACCTGCTTAGAAAATATGGAGGAGATAGATGGTCAATAGATCTGGAAACCTAATGCTTTAGGTGATTTCAACTTTTCATCTACCTATTCCATTTCTAAATAGCATTTTCCTTCATCTTGAGTGTTTGATCAAATTTGGGATGCTCATATGCTAAAAAATTATTCTATTCTCACTTAGAAGCTATTAAACAATTGTGTTCCTATTGATGACTGCATAAAAGATGTGGGAATAAGTCTATGTTCTAGATTGTGTTCCTATTGATGACTGCATAAAACAATTGTGTTCCTATTGATGACTGCAAAACATGCTTAATACGAATAAATCTCCCACATGCAGACAATAGTTTAGAGTTCTTTTCTCAGGGTGTTTTGTCTCATCTTTTCATGAATTCATTGGTCACAACTCGTTGAAGATCGATGCAAATTCAGAAGCAGGCAGGAGATGGAATTGGCTACTCCTCGGTCTTGACACTGTATGTGTTGAAAGATGAAAGGCCCCAATAACGATGAGCATCCCTCACTCCGAGTTTTTAGAATAGTCAAATCTAATTTGGTGGTTTCCCTAACAGCCTTCTCCACGTCATGCTCCCTCTAAGCATTCACTAAGGAATCATCCACCTCAGTCTTAGCCTTTTTTAGAGTCTACAGCTTTGCCTTCAGCCCCGGGATCTACTTTCCCTCGTCCCTCTTACTGAAAATGCCTAGGTAGCTAACCTGCAAACAAGTCAGTAAAAATCATTTTAATGTGACAGGCAAGCGAAAATTATATTTCAAGAAATTATATTTCAGTAAAAATCATTTTGACTCAACCTTTGAAGTGAAACTCGATATTCCTGACGGACCATGGCATCAGAAGCTGTAAAAATTAAATAAGATAAAATTTTTAAATACAACACTTGGTCAAACTGATCGATATGGAGAAATTGTACTTGATGAGTGCGGAAAATGCGTAAGCTAAAACTAAATGATAAGTAGGCATGCTTCCTCGATATTTTCCCAAATCTGAAGGACATTGTAAAATCGTATTTCCTACCCTCTAGCGATGAAACCCAGATCCTTCAGTCATTTTGGATCATAAAGCTCCTTAAAGAGGCAAGCTTTACTTATGGCTTCTTAAATTCTCTCCCTTCGATCGGAAGGAATATTCGAAAGCTCGTTAAAGATCCATGCAAATTAATAAAGAAAGTTAGACAAGATGAATGGAATTATCTTCCAGTTGAATTGTGCATCAACTGGGCATTTTGATCATTAAATGGTGAGAACACTGCTTATATATTGTGGATAAATTTTCACTGAATATGTTATCTAAAGTCTCTTTCAATAATTTTTGATTGTATATATTGTTTCAAACTTTGTCCATAGTCGACAACTCCTCCTACTTAATGAAGAAGTTTATTGCCATAATTGGCAATTTTAGTTTTAATTAAGGGGGTTTTGGGAAAAGGTCCTCATAATGCTTAAAGTGTATAAAATAGGACACTCCATTTAATTTTATAAATTTAGTCCCGGTACTAAAAACACCATGAAAAATGATGAAAAACACCATGAAAAATGATGAAAAATGAGAGCTACCATTCTCAATATATAGGTCCCAATTTTGATGTTGGTTAACTAGATGATCTTGAAGTGCTTACACTTTCTTTATATTGATATTCTTTTTTGATATTGTGCCCCACATTCTTTATTGTACCTAACATAGTTAAATTTTATTATTTGCAGGCATACACATGGCATACCCGGCATACGTAGTATTCAAAGGCCTAAATCCAGGTGTTTACACTTCGTGGAAAGCAACACAAGCACAAGTTAATGGATACTGAGGCGTCGTATTCAAAAAATTTGAGTCCATTGAACTTTCTCAACAGGCATACTCCGAGTACACGAGGGAGGATGTCACCGCATCAATACTCCCCACGGCTGATATACCTAGGCTTCACGAATCGTATCCACTGTGTGGTGACTCCTGGTCTAGATTTAGAATGATTTGTTACATGTTCATGACATTCCATGTCATCGAAGTGTTGTGTCGTTATTTTTTTAGTTTTTTTTTTATTCTATGTTCATTTTGTACTTGGCGCCCACTTAGGGGTTGTTTGATGTTAAATTAAGTTTAAACAAGTTTTATGTGTACTGGATATTTGGAATATGAGAAACATAAATGAAATGTTGTCAAAATTTTTAGACTTGTTATCATGATATTTATTTTACTTTCATTATTTCATCATTTTGTGAAAATATAAAGATATTTGTAATAGCTTTTACCACATTTAACAAATTCAATTTTGTAACTGCTAATAGCAGTCACAAATTTGTCACTACTATCAAATTTGCAACTGCTAACAACAGTCACAAATATATGATTCGTAACTGCTGTCAGCAGTCACAAATATAACATTCGTAACTGCTGTGAGCAGTTACGAATGTTATATTTCTGACTGCTGATAGCAGTTACAAACAGCAGTTACAAATTGGGGTCACTAGTCATAACCCCATAGGGGTTATAAAAATTTGTGACTGCTGTTTAGGAGTTTTTGTCACCCCCTAAATTATGACTGTAAATAATAGTTATAAAGGTCATTTGTGAGTGCTAACAGCACTCACAAATCTCCCATTTTGGTGTAGTGAACGGAATATTGAAACTGAATGATTGAAATTGTTACTTCAATCTATCGCCTAAAATAAATTAACATAAATGAAAATTGAATGTTAAAGGAAGAATGAAATAAAAAAATTGAATGTTTAACATGCAATATGAAAAAAAACTGAAATAGTAACGTAGAAATTACTGAAAAAAAAGACTGCAAAGGAATTTTTTTTACCTTTTATTTGTTGTTTTCTTCACTTTCACGTTTGCACAGCCTCTTAGTTTTTTTTAATCATGTGTGTTGTTTTGTTTTGTTTTTTAACCTAAACCTCAAAAAGTCTTTTTATCCCTTATAGATACACGTTTTTTTTGTGGGGCCATAATAGATACTCTTAAACTTAAACTCCCCAAAATACACCTTGTTTCAAAATTTCTGGAAACTTTTACAGGGGCTCAACCCCCCTCCCCACACACATCTATCCACCACTGCATAAGCCTACCCAAATTCGTACCCAAACACAAACACTTACACATCCACGACCAAGTCCAGACAAATAAAAATTCATAAAACTCTCTTCAACTGCCAGAAGGCCCTGCCTCATCATCAACATTCCTTGAAGGACCCTAAAAATCCTAGTCCTCACAACACTTCCTTATGCGCTCCATGCGGAGATATGCCTCGGTCAACTTGGAAGAAATCATAACACCTTCCTCCCTAGTTTCAAATATCGTGAGCTACCTCTGCCCAGTCTCTGCAGCATAAACCTTTGTAATTACATTGCCCCATAACCACCTCAAATAATCTCCAGATATTACCCCAGGTTACCCAACAGATTGGGATGGAGGGGTAGATGGTCTACGATGCTACCACAAAGGTCCCAAGGTCATTCTCACCAATTTAGTAAAATCCTCCATAGGAAAGAAGTTGGTTATGCGCAGAGAAAAAATTTGCTCCTAGTCCACTTGATGCAGTAGTCGCCAAGGAAAATACAAAGAAGTTTAGCTAAGACATACCAGCTGAACATATTGTTAGTCATTCAATTGTAGGAGAGGCTACAACTTACCCCACCATGGTATAGACCAAGGAATATGTCTCGCCCCATGTTCCACCAGCTAGTTAACCCAGTTCTTTACAGAGGGACAAAAGATATGGAAACGTTGTGCAAAGAAATTTGGGGCACCAATCAAAGGATATTCGGGAGGACCTTCCATGAATAATCTCTCTAATAACCACACGAATAATATCATATAATTATCGCACAAAACATTCTCCCGACCTTCCTTCCAGTCATCAAGACCATTCAACGTCTCTGCAAGTATGGTAGCGATAGGGTTACAATGATAAGACATCCACAACACAATGGTGGCAATCTAGGGATCATCAGTTATATCACTTGTCACCAAAATCATCCTAGCAGTCAGTCCCAAATCTACGGTGCTAACAAAGTTGTTATCACTATAATCTCTCTGATGCATATAATTCAACACCACCAGAAGGTTGATACTTTCCCCACGCACCAACAGTCGGGATACAGAGGGAGAAATATGCACCAATACAGGTAATCACACACGAGGAGAACGGGACAAGTCAGGCATAGTTGTAAAAACGCTAAGGCCGACACTCAGTATGATATAAAAAATTTCGTAGGTGGGTCACATCTCATCCAAGCCAAAGAAAAACATACGAAATTTAGGGTACCAAACCAACAAAAACCTCCTCCAAAAAATTACAGTCAATTGGATGATTATACCACAAAGTATTCGGGCACAAGTTTAATGACTCATAGTCAATATTGTGTATGCACATGGCCTCCAACCCCTCAAGATAAGAGAAAAAGTTTTAGTCATGGGAATGGCCATTTCAGAGAAGGAGAAATCTAAGTGCCCTAGGTTTTGTACATAAAGCACTACCAATTTTATTTTCACAATTTTTAATTAACTTGCACTAATTTAAAAAATCATAAGTGTTATGTAAAATAATATATCATTTTTAGTCTGCCCTAAGCATGAATTTAGGTAAGTATAAGCAAAATAAAAACAAGTAGATCACAACACGACCATGTACGAGGATAACTCACAGCAAAAAAACTTTAGATGACCCAACCACACTAGTCCACAACGATATAGGCAGTTTACAAGACCAATTTAGACTTACTCACATACTCGACGCCTTCAAGCGTTGGTGCACTTCCTTCATCCCTGTAACCTTCTTCACATCAAGTGTTGGACGACTTCCAAACGTCACACTACGCATGCTCTTTTCATGTCTCGGTATCCTATCAATCTTACTTGTTTCGTGATCAGTCCAGCCACCGCACAACACCAAACACGATATCCACTGCAGGAAACACTCATAGAATAAAGAGCAAACCACTTTGATGCAAAACAGGGAGATCTCAACATGACATGTGTATGTATGATTTTTAAACCTCAAACATGGGTGTAAACTAGGGTTTTGCTTTGAATTTTTTATTCTCAATACAAACATATAAGCTTGGAGAGCTTTTTAAACAAGTTTTGGAACTCAAAAAGCTTGAAAAAGTCTCGTAAAAAAATGTTGTTACGTACTCCTATTTATAGAAGGTTATATAAGAATGGTAAAATGAATTTTATATTGGAAACCATGCAGACTCGTTCAAACGACTTTTCACCTCATTCGAACGAAGTATAGCATCTCGTTTGAACACATATCTAACGAGATATCAAACGACATTCTAGTGAAGGGAATAATTGGTTGGTTCGAAGTTCGCTGGAAAATATTCTAATGATGTACCATATCTCATTCGTACGACATATCATAACTCGTTCCAATGAATTCGCGAGAAAACTAATTTTCTTTTAAAAAGTATTAAAATTATTTTATAAAAATTAAAAATAATTTTATAGAATCCTAACACCTAAAACAAAATTCAAAGATCAAGTATAAACACGTATTCATACATTATTGAGATTACTTGGATGATGAAGATGAAACTCGGCTCGAAACATGATGTATACTTGATATCACTTTATCTTTGGCTGCTAAATTCTTTAATAACATGTCATATGGTTGAAGGACAAACAACTCAAGTTCTAACCTATGACTCAAACAAGTTTTATCCAAACACATAATTGAGCCAGCATATACAATTTGACTTGATTTGAAAATATGTCCATAAAAATCTCTCCCGTTGGCTATTTCGAAATAAAACTCATAACGAAAAACCTACTGGGTCGTTTAGCCCACTAAGACTGAATCCCCAACCCCCAAAATAAAAAAAATAAAACTGGCTAACCGACATAAACTTAAGTATCTTTGTTCTTGTGAAACCCTTTGCTGCATCGCTACTAACTTGCACACTTAAACACACCTTCAAATGCAAAGAGAATATAATAATATATAAATTGTATAAGAAAAATCCTCCCCCTTTGTCTAACCATCTCTATCTAAGAAAGGTCATCTCTCCCTAAGCTAAATATCTCCCCCACATGAAAAGAGTTAGATATCATTTCTCCCTTTTTTTCCAGGAATAGATAAAGAATAAGACGCACAATAATAAATGAAATCTCCCCCATAATGTTAAAACATGTAAACATACGGAAAAAAGTATATCATGCAATGATGAGAAGCAAGCATGCTACAACATATAATTCGACAACAAAAGCACAAATAATTCAAACTACGAACAAATCATATCAACTATAACGCAAGCATTTAAGTATAAAATACCAAGATGATGATAACACATGCCAATATAAGTCAAAGATTAAGCATAAGGCAAACATGGATTGAATAAAAGTGCAAAGACTCAAAGCACAAAACATACCATGTATATAACCACACCTATTCCAATGAGGCATAACTATATATAGGTATAAATGACCACAAATGACACAAAGACATAAGCTTTACACACTCGCATAGTATCAATGTGTCTATACAAGGTGGTAAGGAGTGAAGGGGTATGAACTAGAAATAAGAAAAAATGACCCAATCACTCAAAGATTTCCAAGTAGATCTATTTGACTGTAATAATTTATCAACATTCGATTTCGCCTCACGTATCAAGTAAAGAACTTAAAAGGATAACCAAACACAATACACATTAGCCTAGAGATTTTGATGATTCTCGAATCAATAGCGTCAAAATAATTTAGCTCAGCTAGGACTCATTGTATAAACACATTGATCTTCAACTAAACACCCTCAAAATTTTATATCATTTTTCTCTCTCTTTTTCTTTTGAAGATATCTAATTTTTGAAGCATCAATATAAAAAATTTGACCTCAGTAATTTTTTTTGTTTTTATTGCTTCTCAACCTTTTAGGCTCTTACCAATGGAGGTCTTTTACGCAAAAGATTGCTGCTCGTTTCATAGCCATTTTCCATGCATACACAAATTTTCAATAAAGCAATACGCTCACGAGCAATGATTTTACATGCTTAACTCCCTCGTAGTAATTTTTTATGTATATGACAAGATTTTGGGGAGAACACCTCACTTAGCTCATGTGACATATAAAGTTAAAATCCAAAAGAGCTTGTGAAAAGTGTGTGCAAAGGCATGTACAAAGTGAATCCATCATGCAAATCAATTTTGAACTACTCTATGCAAGCATGATTAAGAACAATACTAATCATTAAAGATCATAATCAAAAGTCCTAGTCATATGGATATATGGAAGAAAAAGGATTCAAACACACTAACATGCCACACTATGTGTAAAACTAAACTACATATAAACAAAAAAATTCTTTTGAGTTTTTAAACATTTTATGATACTAAAATAAAACAAGCTCAAAAGACAAACCAATTATTTTTGTATTTTTCTCAATAGAATAAAAAAAAGTCAAAAAACAAAAGGAAAATATCAAATAACTAGTAAGCATATATATCATGAAGTACAAAAGATAGTGTAATAAAAATATTCAATCACAACTTATAAGATATAACATGCAAATAATTATGTGAAAGCATGCGAGAATCAACAAGTCTATCATTAAGTGCCTCCAAACCAGATCTCCTAACAAACATAGGTGTAACGTGATGATCTAAGGTTTGGAGAACCTTGTTGACACCAATATTAGACTTCCTAGGACCATTTCTACGATCATAACAAAAACATCTAAGGAGATCTTTCCTACCGCAATGCGTGCAAGTGTAGACACGAGGAATGTTATTTTTAAGTTGACCTTTTTTTAACTCCCCTAGCAACGGTTGATTCTCTCAAAACTTTGGTGTTGGCTTTGGCAACAAAAGTATTAGTATCATCGAAGCCAATCCCATAATTATCATCTTTGATTCCGACGGTACTTAACAATTTATCTAACTTTTCTGTCCTAGACTCCAAATCAAATTTTACATTACTTGAGCTTGTAAATTTCTCTTCTAACTCCACAATTCTAGACTCGAGCAAACCCCTACACTCTTTAAACTTAAGAATTTCCTTCTTCAAAACCTCCATCAAACATATCAAAAAGATTCCTTTTTTTCTTTTTTGCCGCCTTTATTTTAAATAAATCCATCCATAAATTAACTTTTTGCAATAAGGGTTTTCCAGTCATTTCTTCCTAAGAAAATTTTCAAAAATACATATTTTAACTTCTAAAAACATCTTTTCATCATTAAATAAAATCCCTAGTAGAAAATTAAAAGAGCATGTAGACTCGGTCATTAATCCAAGATAAACTAAATGAAAAATGCATCATTATATATATAGGGAGAGGTTCAAAAGTTAACCTAAAAGATTAACATTTTAATGAACCTTAACAACCTATTAATTTTAATTCCTATGTTGTAATTGGTCCGCGCGTGTGACACGTGGGTGGGGGGTAAGGTGTGAGTATTAAAAACACGCGTGTCCGTTGCCACTAGCGCAGACCAATTACAACATGTGAATTAAAATTAATGGGTTGTTAAGGTTCATTAAAATATTCATCTTTTAAGTTCACTTTTGAAGCTGTCTGATAGAGAAAACTTTTGCGTATTTTTTGTCGTGTCGTTGTTTGAAAGTCCTCTAATAAAAAATCTCAAATACCTACAGAATATAATAAATTAAAGTGTAGTGGTAAGTAAGGTATCAATCCATTTCAAGGGGGTGAAACTAGATGCAAATTCAAATGTAATTCAATTTTTATTCTCTTTTTTGACTTTTTCTTTTTCTATATTTTTTTGACTTTTTCAATATTAAAACAATTTTGAGAATGAGGTGAATTTTAAAATAGGAACTAAATACAAAATGTTAATTCAACTAATGTAAAAGGGTGGAAAATAAAAGCTAATGAGAGAATACAAATAAACTGAAAATTCTAGATCATTTAATAGAAAAAATACATTTGATAGAATATTTTTTTTTGCGTCTCTAATGTGTCTTTTTTCCGTTGTTGTAATTCTTTTTCCATGAAAATTACCTTGAACCTACAAATAAACTAAAAATATGCATAGGGTACGTAAGGGGGTATCAATACAACTCTAAGGATGAAACACAAAATATGTGAAGACATGTGTAATTCATTTGCATATTATTATGATTTTTCTATTTTTGCTTTTTTTATTTTTTTATGGATTTTTTAAGGGATTATTAATTAACTAACTATAATAATTTTTAAAGTACTAACTAAGATGTAAAAGCTAATTTAAAAAAAGTGAGATAACAAAATTTTGCTAACAAGTAAACTAACTAAATTGGACTCATGAGGGTTTCAAAATTTATCCCACGAATGGGAGATTAACCCTCAATAATCATCATCAAAAAATAAAAGTAAACAATAAGAGCATGTGAGGATTAAATCAAAAGAAATTAAAGAGGAATAAATCAAACCCATTTGTACTAGAATTAGAGCAACTCTTCAATTATACATCAAAATTCTCTCAATAACAATCCCTCACTAATGTATTTATTGAATCTAAAATAAAAACTACAAAAAAGAGAGAAAAATAATGTATAAATTCATAATGGACAATTAAATAATAAAAGAAATTTGCTAAAAATGCAAATCCTAACATTATAAAATTGTATATTAGAACTCATTCAAAGAAATAAATTCTAGATCATTACTTTATATTGAGATAATTGCTAAAAATGCAAAATCTCAACATAAAGGAATGGATTAGAATTTCCCTCCCATAAGGGATGAATTCAACTATATCAATCTATTTTGAAATAATTGCTAAAAATACAAAAAATCATTATAGAGGGGTGGGGTGGAATTCATCCTAGAGATAAATTTCACTACACACCTCTATATTGAGATATTTATTAAAAATGCAAGTACTCTCTATAGAGGAGTGCAGAGAAATTTATCACACAAAAGTTTTATAAACTAAATTTGAGATTTTTTATTAGAGGACTTTCAAGCAAGGACACGACGAAAAATATGCAAAAGTTTTCTCTATCAATTGGCGCCGTTGCCGGGGATATGAGTTTGAGGGAGGAGAGAGAAGTGGGTAGAAGTCCATTATGGAAGGTGATTGGATTTGGGAGATGGACGGGTTCGGGTTTGTCGCGGGTTGGAAGGTGGCGGTGGGTTAACTCGGCCGGAGGCAGGGGATCGGGTTGATGGGTTTCTGGGGGTTTGGTTTGTCGGAGATGGGTTTCGTTTTGTGGGAGGTATAAGGTGGGTTTGGTGGTGGGTTTAATGGTGGTAGATGAAGTTGGTTAATGGAGGTGTGTGGTTATGGTGGTAAGAGAGAGGAGAGAGAAGGAGACATTTTTTTTGTTTAATGGAGGAGAGAGAAGATGGGTTTGGTGGGAGGTTGTGGTGATGATTGGGTGTAGTAGGGTGTAAAATTGTTAGGGTGTGGGTGAGGGTAGGATAGGGGGGTGTGAATGTATGGGATGTATGTGTTAGTTTGTACCCAACTAAAAAATAAAACTAATGAACTAAAAAAAATAAAACTAAAAACTAAAATATACTAAAAAAATAAAAATCATATTCTATAAAAAAAATTGAAACTAAAAAAAAAATAAAATCTATTAAAACTAAAATCCTAAAAACGTAAAATCTAATCAAACTAAAAATAAATGAAAAACAAAAAAAAACTAATGCTAATAAAAACTAAAAACTAATAAAAATCAAAATAAAACTACACTAAATAAAAAAGAAATAGAACATAAATCTTAAAAAATTCTAAATAAATCCTAAAAAATAAAAATCTAAAAAAAATAAAAGTAAAAACTCAACACACACACAGGGTTCGGTGTGGACATATTATGTTCGATTTTGGTACGGGACAAGGTTCAGGTTACAAGATTAAGCCACCTTTGTCGCGCATTTGCCCAGAATTATCACTTTAAACTCCGCAAACGCTTATTGAGCTACAAAATAAACAAATACTATCATAAGTCCGATTTTATCGAGAATTAACAATTAAAAATTATCTATTTGGGGTTTTATTTAAACATTTTTGGGTGCTTATCTCTCTCCTTATATATATATATATATGTCATTTTTATTACATTTTTCTAGAATAAAAAGAATAAAAAACGAAGAAAAGACTAAAATTATTGAGATGCAACCCTATATCAAGAACGATTGCCTCAAGGATCCAAACGAACACGCTTCCCGCGGGGACGAGAAGTGGACCCTCCTCTTCTAGAACCAGTTCTCTCCTTATGATCCTTAATAATCGCCGACGGCGTCGCACATGATCAGCCACGGAAGCAATCCAGTATCTAATATCACAAAGCTAAGATGCCGACGTGTGCACATTATGTAAAAGAGAAACCAAGAAAAAATAAGTAAGCTAGTAATAAAGGAAAATATCATGATCTAAGTGCAGGAATTGGAAGCTGAGGTTATCCTTAAAGAATGGATAAAACCATCTAACGTCCCTTGAAGATAATGGGGCCCCGAAACAACAGGGCTTGCATCCATTCGAATGTGATAAGAAGTAATGGAAAAGAGTTGTATGGGAATTGCCTCTGTCGTTCTTGCGCCACTCCCCAACACCTGTGCCGAAGATCCTGTCCTATTACTACAACCCCTAGTCCCTGTCGATGATAGAGACGCAACCTCTATGTTATATATGGATGAAGGCATCAGGTCACGAAGTCTAGATAGTCGTATCTTGTTGTCGTGTGTGTGTTGAATGTATAGGGCTCGCCCTCTATCGCTACCTCCCACTCCTCGTCCGATAACTCCCCTAATTTCCTCATAAAAGTAGGAGGTGCCGATAGTGGGACCTTCACTTCACCCTCCATCACTTGCCTCGCCAGCCTCTCTCCTATGTACCAGATGCATCCGAAATCGTGCTCCAGTAACCTCCGCATCTCGGCATGAATGCCCATGGCCCCTGCTACCTCCGAGGTCAGACGCTAAGGATAGAACATCACCTATCCCCGAATAAAATCAATCATTAATAAAATATATAAGAACATAAGGAAAAACACAAAAAAGTCCCCCCCCCCCCCCCCCCCAAAAGAAGAAACTCAAGTCTAACCTGATCACTCGTAAGGGCATTCCACACCCCTTCACATTCTTCAAGGCTAAAAACTCCCTCGACACTCCACTGGTGCATCCTCAGGAACTCCCCGCATCTCTCACCTGCAAATATACCAATCCCGTGTTGTGACCGATCATCTTATAAAACCAACTCTGTGAAAAACATCACAACTTTCTCTCAATGAAAATCTCAAAGAATAAAAATAAAATATAATACGTGAAGAAGGCTACCTCTAGAAGATACGTGAGCCCCATAAAAGTCTGCCTGCAAAACCAGTTGAAAACGTCAAAAGAAGCATAGAGTGATGCCAATGTGAATCTCCCCCAGTCATATTTGTGAATCTTGGAGACGAACCGAAGGAATGATAAGAATCACAAGTGAAAAACGTCATTATTCAGCACCATCGTGAAACCTCCGAACAAAGGCAAAATGAACATGTGGGTTGCCTGCCACACACATCGTTCGTCTATGACGTTTATCTAACATTCCATCAAGGTGTGCTTTAATACTGATATACTCATAGATTCCCCAGAAATAATCTGACCAAATTCATCTAGAGCAGCCTAACTCGTAGCATCAGATATGCGCAGCGTCCTATCCACCCTAATTTATCGACCCTTACACTCCAGTCCCATTAACTGATGCACATATATTGGGGTGACCGTCATCTCACCCACGCCAAGATAAAATGTGTGGGAAGTGTCCCACTATCGGTCTCCTAAACCACAAAGAACCGCTGATGATCTCGGCGTGTCATCCAAAGCCCCCGTAAGAGGACTTAAGCCCGCAACCTCCACCATTAACTTCACTTACCTAGGAAACTTCTCCCATTCCTTCTTAATCATTGTCGATCCCCGAGTGTGTATACACGAAAAATCAATGTCCACCTGTATAAGAGCAATAATTATTATTCCTATAGGAGAAAACGAATCAAAGAGAAAAAATTCCAAAAAAAAAGTGAACACTCACATAGCCGCTTGTGCTCTACACCCTCGCAGAGCGGTGATTTTTGGGCTCCCTCAACTAGGTCCTCTCATTATCCACATATTTGATATTATGGTACGCATTCTCGTTACTGATGGCCATCGCATCACTCGATTCCAACCCAATCGCCAGTGTTAATAAAAAAGTTGTTGGTCATGGCTTTTATGAATCTTGGAAAAAAAATACCTAAAACTGATTTCTAGCTAGAGAGAGGGAGAAAAGGATTTTTTGTGTTGAAGGTATGAAAAATAATGAGGAACCCTCCCCCTTTATATAAGAAACCAGGTGGTATGTTGATCAGCAGTCCCCTGACTATGCCTATAAGCACACCCCTGCATATGCCTGTTGTCAAACCCCCATAAATTTTGTTACAAAACTTAAAAAAAATTCCCAAAAATCGCGTGAAAAAATTATAAAAAAATCTCTAGAATCTCCAAAAAGTAAAAAACCTCAAAATATATATAAAAAAACATAATTTTCATAAAAAAAATCATCCATTTTAACAAATGTTGAATGCATTGAAAAATCCCCTAAAAAAAATTCTAAAAAATCAAAATACACAAGAATTGAAGTTATTAAAATGCATCGCGCATCCATCCCAGCACTCCTTAAGTCTGAAAAATTGGTCTCGACCCTCTGAATTAGGTAACTTACACTATTAGGTCCATAGAATTATCCTTGACCCTCTGAACCATTTCGCTTTCAGTTTTTATGTCCGCAGAATTGACCTTGGCCCTCTGAATTAGGTCGCTTTCACTCCTTAGGTACTAAAAATTGGCCTCGTCCCTTTGAATCAGGTTGTTTTTATTCTTTATGGGTTCGCATAATTGGCCTCGACCCTCTGAATCGGGCCTCTTTCACTCTTAGGTCCCAGAATTGGCCTCGACCCTCTCAATCAGGTCACTTTTACTCTTTAGGTCTGCAGATTTGGCCTCGACCCTTTAAATTTTGTCTTTTTCACTCCTTAGGCCCGCAGAATTGGCCTCGACCCTCTGAAGTAGGTCTCTTTCTCTTTTTTGGTCCATAAAAATGGCCTCGACTAGCTGAATTAGGTCACTTTCACTCTTTAGGTCCACAAAATTAGCCTCCACCCTCAAAGTCAGATTGCTTTCAATCCTTAGCTCACGGAGTTAACCTCGACCCTGTAAATTAAGTCATTTCACTCTTTAAGTCTGTAAAATTAGCCTTAAACCTCTGAATCAGGTTGCTTTAACTCCTTAGGTCCATAGAATTGACTCGACCCGCTGAATCAGGTAATTTTCACTCCTTAGGTTCGCACTCGACCCTCTGAATTAGGTGCTTACCCTCTTTAAGTCCGTATAATTGACCTCGAGCCTTTAAATTATGTCTCTTTCTCTCCTTAGGCCTGTCTAATTGTCCTCGACCCTCTGAATTAGGCCATTTACCTACATATGTCCTCAAAATTTGACCTTTATCCCCAACACTCACTTTCATTAGGGTGTTTATCTTTAAATGACCTTTTCTTTTTCTTCAGCTCACACATCAAGAGGCTCTTTAGACACCCAATTATAGTACCCCCATTCTAGTTCCCCTTATGCTCCTTCATAGTTCCAACAACCATTCCTTCAGTTATGAACTCCAATCTTCCCCTTGAAACCCTAATTTGAAGGTCACCGTATGCCTTTGAGCTCGGTTTGACATCGACAACCTATCAAAATCGAGGGTAGCTTAATGAACTTTCATACGGATCTGAATACCTTTTTCTAATAATCCATACCGTGCGCGAATCTGCCTTACAGTTCACATTTACTTTCCTTTTCCCTTTGAAACCCTAATCGAGAGGCCAATAGATGCTTCTGGGCTCTGTTTGACTTCGATAAACTCTTAAAATTGGGGGTAACTCGATGTACTTTCATAGAGCTTTGAATACCCTTTTTGACGATCCCGACCATGCGTGAATCGAACTTACGATTTTCATTTTATGCCTAGTTTTCAAAAAAGTCCATTTCAAACTGCCTATAGGCATCTCTCACCCTTTGTCTATCGGCATAAGGTTACTTTACTTGGCTTGCAAGTCAGAGGGTATGTCAATGGACATGCCAAGACCAATGTCGATCGATAGACCCTCTAGACCTAAAAATTTCCTATTAAGGAAGTCATGACCTTATTGTCAAGGTTCTTCTTTTTTAGATCCCAAGGACTCTTTTCTCAAAATTTGTGCATAGTCTGTACACATCCCTTTGAAAAACATTCCTCCTACATCACATTAAGTCATACACACACCTCACCTTTCTTACCCACTTTACCACCATTACACTACCACCAAAATTAGCCTACATCAGCATCGAAGTACTAATCCAAGCTTCATAAAAGGTCTAAATCTTTTCCATTCAAACTTTCTCTTTTGTGCTATTATTCCCTTTTTCACTTACTAGTATATTGTTCACTTTTAATGGTCATTTCCTCACCTTAATCGCATTTTCTACTATTTATATATTCACCAAACTTATTTTTATAAACTAAAAAAAAGAGAGTATTTGGTCCTTAAACCCCAAATTAGAACTTCTTATTTTATTTTTACTACACTTTCCTCACTTGTGCACGCTTTTCAAGAAAACAAAATAAGAAAATTATGATTTTGGGTTCATGGATTAAATCCCACTCTTATATGTTTTTGAACTATGTGGACTTTAACTCCATTTCCAGCTAAGTAGGCATCTCTAGTTTTCCTCGGGACTCGAAGACCTCTTTTCTTACTTTTCACTCGATTCGTTATTACTTTTATTAGTATCATATATACACATTTATATGTTAGTTTATATGTTTTAGTGGCCCCATCAGACATTTGTATTCCATTCCTTGTGATGCATTGAGATCCGTCGTGTTGCTCACATTTTGGCTACCTTTCTAGATTTTTTTAAAATTGTACTCCTTAGAATGACTCGTCCCCATCTTCTCCACGATGGGGGTACAATGATTTTTTTTCTAACCTATTTTACTCCACACACATTGTATACTCAAATTGCATTTTTTAAGAAAAATGAGAATATTATCATAGCTCATGAGAGACTGAAAAGGCGGAATGGTTGCTTAACGCCTTCCCATTTCATAACTTAGTCCCTGAACTCGTGATTTATTTGATTTTGTATGCCTCAAGTTGTCTTTGATGTCGTTTCTTTGGGGATGGATACGTCTTTTGCCTATTTTGAGAAAATTAGGTTGGCGACTCCATTCTTTATATTTTTTATACCCTTTGACGATGACCAATTTACATCCATGACAACTCGCAAATTTTGTGAGAGTGGTGGAAATATGATTTTCTTCCTTGATCCCCGCAAGCCATCTTTTTCGAGGCGAACATATCAATCCGAAATGGTCACGGTATGAAAATAAGTCATACAACATGAGTAGAACAAAACAAATAGTATACATGTAAGATGAAAAAGTAACGTGAATAACATATAGAAACATGGGTGAATATGAGTAGCACACATTTAAAACCACGAGAGAACGAAACTACCTCAAATTGCATAAAATTAATCGTTAAATCAAAACACCAAAATCCTTGGAACTATTGACTTGGAAATATTATTTTTCTTTATCTTCTTTTAGAAATTCCTTTTTTTCACTAAAATAATTTTTCTCATGTTCATCTTATTTTCTCATATTCTCTCTCTTATTTTCTATCTTAATTCTCTAGAATTCTCTCGCTAAAAGGTGTCAAAATTTCACAAATTCTAAAACACTTTTATATATCAGTAGGTAGGTTTAAAATAACTCTACAACCTTTTAAAATACATTATGCCTTGGCCCCTATTCTTTATCCCTTCGTTTTACCTTTTAACCCTTTAAATCCCCACATAAATGCCCCATTAATTGAGTCTTAACTCCTATATTGAATATTTAACAACTAATATTCTTCCTAGTTTTATTTTTAATATTTCTAATCAAAATAAAATCATAATATACAAACAAAATAAGTTCTCTTCTCAACCTCCTCATCTCCTTCACTTAATCTCCATCAAACTCACAATTAAGGTAAAATTAAAGATACTAGCCCCTATTAATACCAAATAACTAATATTATTTAAAATCTTATTTTTCTCATTTATTTTAAAAATAACTCTTGATATTTTCTAACTATTTAATATCTCTTTAACACAATCAAATATATAAAAATAAAATGTACAACCTCTCTAACATGTCATGTACTAGTTAATTTAAAAAATAGTCATATAAAAATTTAATAAATTTTTCATAATTATTTTTAATTAAAATAAGTTCATATAAATATATTTCACACTTGATTTGTTCAATCCATATATTATTTAAATAATTGTACTAAAATTCGTTAAATCCCACATAATTGGTTTCTAATTCACAAATAAAATTTATAAATAATTCTGCTAGTAGTGATAGCCACTACAATCTAGAAAAAAATTTGCACAACCTCCAAGGCCTCGGTATGCACCGATCTTAGCTGATGACCTTCAATCCACATGTAATCCTATGTGTTATCCTATTTAATGTTGAATATCTCACTCGATTCACAAACCTAGACTCTACTTTAGTTGCATGGAGTTGACAAACTCTTAAAAATAAAAGGTAATGTGAAATGTAGTGGAATAATATCACAAATAATAAATCTCTCCATTTTTTAAGAACTCAAAACTCAAAATATCATTAATGGCAAAAGTGACCACAAGTAAGAGCCCTGGGGCTTTATTTATACTAGACCTATGATGTAATACCCCACACTTTTATGGATATTTAAATTACATAGGTGGGCGTAATTTGAGGAATTTTAGTGAATAGTAAATTCTGGATTAATAAGTGTTAGATGCTTACCGACGCGTGTTACATTTACTTCAGGGACTGAGTAAATGAGTCGAAATGTTTTTATGTCATGTCCCAACTGGGTAAAACGACGGGAATTATTTTACGTTGTAGAAAATGCGTAGTGAGATGTGTTGGGTTTAATTAGCGAATTTTAGTTAAGTGACTCGGATGGAGATTTCGAGTGCATGGTTGGTTTCATAATGGCTGAGATAGTCATAATAGAGTATCTGAGGGCAGTGTTTAGGTTTCAGAGATTTTTGGACTAGTAGGGACTCGCAATTGAGTAAACGAGTCATTTTTGGGTTTAATAAGGAGACACACTCCTTTTCTCTCTTATAAGGCACGAGAGAGGGAGAGAAAGAAAGGAAAAAAAATAAAGAGAAAGAAAGGAAGGAAAAATAGGAAGAGAAAGGGGATTCTGGCCCAAACTCCGCGAGATTCTACTCGAGGTCGTCGAATTTTATCCACGAGGCAAGTATTTACTTTCTTTATTTAATTGAGTGTGTGTATCTCATATTATAGTTAACAAACTATATAATTTTGGGTTAGAAACCTTAAAATAAAATTGGGAAATTTGAGTATGAGTTTAGAAATTGATGTCTTGTAAACTCTTAATGATTTCTAGTGCTAAACTCATGTTAATGGAGTGTATAAATGGGAGAAAATGATAAACTAGGGTTTTAATGGTTTTAAGGTTTATGTCTAAGAGAAATGGTTTAATACCACAAATAAATTGATGTCTTATTTAGAAATCAATGTTAGGATGATTATAGAGTTGTTGGTTGAGATTAGAAACCATAAAAATGGAGGTTGGGATGTTATTTGGGATTTTTGGAGAAGATGAAATTGCCCAAACAGTGCCCTCCGAATAGGGCGAATCGATTCGGGTCTAGACCGAATCGATTCGTATAAGGGTACCTGTAAGGCTTCTCATGCCAAATCGATTCGGATTGAGACCGAATCGATTCGCCTTTGAGGACTTGTTTACAGAACCTTTTCCAAATCGATTCGAATTTGGACCGAATCGATTCGCTGGTCCGAATCGATTTGCTTTTAGGGGCGAATTGATTCGCCCTTGTTGAATTTGATAGTTTTTTTTCCCTTAAGTGTATGGGGAGTTAAATCACAATTTGGAGATTTTCTGGGATATTCTAAATGTAATATTAGAGATCCTAGATATCGAAATTGAGGGTGAGTAGACCTTGGATTAGTTAAGGGGTACAATCCGGGGTATAGACTAGTGAATGGTTAGGACATGCAACATTCGAGAGAGGTCTTTGGCAAGTGTGTATAGAGATATTTATGCGGTTAGAATAAATATGGGTCGATTTCATTTGAGAGAATCTTGGGATGTGATTAGGATGGAAGTTAGGATATGGGCTAAAGAGAATTGAGCGGTTATTATATACGTTTATTGACGACTATTATTATAGGTGATACAATACCTATAGAACCCAAATAAGTTGATAGTATACTTCTTTGATCAGTACGAATTGGTATATTTGGGATTACATATAAATCCTTAAAAGTGATTAAGGTGCGAGTATATATTAAGTATGAGAATACTTATATGCTATTTCAAATGGGAATATTTAGGATTATTGGCTATCACTATAAGAGTTTGGCAATTATAGCCGTATATGTTGAGAAGTGATACGTATTATATATATGAGAGTTGTTATGGTATATATATGATACGATATGAATATAAATATATCTGTGTGTGATTGGTATATTTGTACTTTAGAGGATGTTTCCACAGGCTTCCCCGGGCATAGGGATGGACAGTCAGATTATGTATTTGCTCTAGTGCTATCCAGGGAGATTGCGCGATGTGGGTGAATCCCCTGGCTTGAGGAGTAGGGAGTGTATATCCCCAGGTCATATCGTCCCATATACAAGTGTGGTGTTTGTATTCCACTTTTAGGAGGGAACATGACCACCTCCACCGTTGTGTATTTTTAGCATGACCTTGAGTGAGTCTGACTTGGTACCTACGAATAGGCACTATGAGACTGCATCCTAGAGTTATAGCTCGGTGGGATGTTTATTATACTTATGATTATAATAGGTATAAATATACTTGTTGTGTATAGTATATTTTTTGTATATGAAGATGAGATATCATATAATTGAGAGTTGAGTAAAGTGTAAAATGAACAAGATGTTATTATCCATCTGATATATATAGTTTTTAAATATGTATTATGGGCTGAGGGTATAATGGATCTCCACAATCAACATTTTCAGGTAGTAGTGTATCGGTGGGGGGTTCCTTATTTGGATTTCGCTTCGTGAGACACCCCACGCACGAAACGTAATGCAATATTGGGAATGGGGAGAAGTTTACTCCTCAGTACTCGGGTTTATGAGGATTGTTAGAAGATGGGTGAAATAGATTAGTTAGGCAGGGTAGCTTAACTAGGTTATTTTAAAGGTATGCGACAGGTGTGCACTATTAGAAGATGGGTGAGGTGTATCTCATGAGAGTGCGATACCAATTTAAATATGAGAAATTTCATATTTTAAAATATGGCTTTTAAGAACTTGCTAAATATTTTCAAAACTCGGGCTCTAACCCGTTTCTCTATTTCCCCTCTCTTGCTATATATGTATATATATTAGGTGTCCAGACACACGGATGCCTGGATGATGATTCGTTCGAGTCAGGCATTCGCTGTAGTAGTTGTGGATGCATATAGGTTTATTTTAGATACTTCTATTCTTGTTATCTAGATAGAAAGCATTATAGTCACATTCGGGCGGGTAGCCCAATTATATTCATTTATTCTTTTACCGCCTTTTAGTGCGGCATTCGATTTGGTTTTATTATGTTAAACCGAGTGTTCGATTATTTTATTCCATTTCAGTTGTTGCTTATAAACTGTGTGAATGTTTTATTTAGTTGGTTTGGTTAAAATGACTAGTTAAATAAAGTTTTGACGCCAGCCTAATAAGTTATTCGTAATTAATTTGGTTTTCGACAGTGATGCTAATAATGAACCATATGAGACTCTTGTTTTAATTTGGTATATGATTGATCACCTGGTATTTTATTAGGCGAGGTGTCACAGATGGTATCAGAGCATCAAGTTCTAGTGTCCTTAGAAATCTGTGCGGACGTACTATGCTTTTAGCGTTGCTTTCGATTTGATATGGAGCCTTGTGATTAGGATTGTTTATTCCTCTTGTGAGATTTTGTTCTCGTGCTATTATGCAAAATTATAGTAAATATTTGTGCGCTCGTTCGAGATTCGTGTGCATATCGATGAAGGGCGACCAGAGAAGGCCGTTATGAGGGCAACAAGAGGCGGGACTTGGTTGGAGCTGTAAGCTAAATTCGGGGACGAGGACCGTAGTTGAGGTCACTCGCTTTGTGGCACTGGCATGAATTGCTGCAATAACTACTAGAATATAGTAGTTATATTTATTTACGTACCGCTATGGTATAGAGGGTGGTGCTAAACTTGAATTACCCAGTGAAGTAAATGGGAAAAAGTTTGAAAGGGTCTTTGATAAGGACCATACGTTGAGGTTAAGTCAGGTGGAGGCTGTCTAGCTTTATTCGGTGGAAGTATATAGCTAAGAAGATTTGTCTTAGAGAGGGGTATATGAATGCCCAGGTGTAAAAATTTGAGGAATTTTTTTTCACTCGTTGGAGCAATGTTGAAATTGTGTTAACGGTAGTCGCCATGTTTGGGGGAGCAGAAATCTTACGGACGATTTTAACCGTGAGTTCCTTTGATTTATCAGAAATGAAGAGAATGTAGTTCCTGAATTATTCACATGAGGATCGGTCAGAGGCCGACAATGAATAAGGAGTTATATGGGGAAGTAAACTTTTTACCGAAGTAAGTTAGGTACAATGAGGAGAGAGTCTTTTAGTGGAATGATAGGCTCACTAGTAAGTGTTGCTAACACTTAAGGAGAATTTGTTTTCGTGGAACCCCACAGGTGGACGTCCACCCAGGGATTCATTGAAACAGGGCAGTTGAGCCCGGTAGTATGTTTCCTTTTTGTCCGAGGAGCTAAAAGAACTATGAGGATGATTGTCAGGATTGAGGCTATTAGTGTCCGAGATACTGATAATTTAACATGGTCAGGGTGGCCAGCGAGGGAGGATCTGGTGAGGAGGAGTGTAGAACCACACGGTTAGTCCCTGCCCGGTAGGAGTTAAAGGACAAGAATAGGGTACCGAGATGGGGCATCGATTTAAGTAGTTTTGGTTCGGTTAAGACAAGTGTACTGTATCTGGGAACCATTTATAGCAGCCAGGGTAATTGGCAAGGATGTTGTTATGAGTTTCACCTCGAATGAAGGAGGTATATTCTGTGTGGCAAGATTGAGTCACAGTATTCTATTAGCCCTAGATTCGTATATGTGATTCGAGTTTATTGGTAGTATCGATAACATTATATAGTGTGTGTCTATATGTTTTTCCGCGATATCGGGGTTCCATTTTCCTTCATTCGCTGTGAAAAATGGATGTTGGTATTTTGAATTTATATCTGGTTTGTACTGCTCGTTTTGTGTGTGTCACGGGTATGGTACTAGTGTAAGAGTAATGTTATTGTATTATCGGAGCGATAACAGGCTAATGATTGTAAGACTATCGTATCTGCAGTTCCAGGGTGGAACGGGTTGTTGTTGCGATATCTCACCTGGATACAGGTTGAGCTCACCTTTATTATATGTTTAGATGGAACTTTGGTGAGTAGATGTTTCACTAGCATGACTTTAGCGCATGGGGACCTTATAGATATGATCTAATGTATGCAGGATTTATTGTTAAGCTGTGAGTTTAAGCTCGTTGTTTCTCGCGCAAAGGACCTAGTCTTGTGGTATGGCTCCTAAAAAGAAGTAGGAGTTCAAGCCACATTTTGTTGATAGATTGTATGGAATTATCTCGGTTGCATATTTGCAGCTAACAGACCTCCACGATCGAAAAAGTTAGGTAGTAGTGTATCGGAGGGGTTACATGTTTGGATTTTTCTTGTGAGACACTCCGCGCGCAAACCTTAACGACGTCGGGAGTGGAGAGATGTTGTGGGATGGAAGGATGTTGGTTTTGATGATAAGTTACCTAGTGTGAAGAAAACACTATAAACTGAGAGACATGTCATGACTGGAGGCTTATGGAGATGGAAGTGCTATGGAAAAGCACTGAAATGATTCTCTCACAGTAAGTGAATGGGTGAGGTAAGGTTAAGGGAATTGATTTGAGGCTTATGCCCATGTCGTGGCTAGGAGGCACATTTAGAGGAAATATGTTTTGGGTATGATGTTCGTAACACTTTTGCAGATAGTACGTGCCCCAATTAGTTGGACTTTCTATTTCGCCGATATGGAAGGACATAGTGGTAGAAGTACGTTAGTAGATTAGCGAGGTAGGATTGAGAAAGTACCGATGGGGTGCCTTAGGCTGTTATATCTCGATGACGGACGATGAGAGGGAGTAGTGTAACGGGAGGTTCCTTGTTTGGATTTTCTTTGCGAGACATCCCACGCATGAAACAGAGCGAATGTCAAAATTTGAGAGAGGTATTGGGCACTAGGACATAGTCAGAATAATGCTCATTTTACGTGTGTAGGAAACACACCGATCTTAGGGTTATTAGGAAGTAAGGCCAGTGGGTCATGCGGCGTTGTTTTAGGAAGATTGTAGTGAGTTAACCATGAGAAGACTGGTGGGTAAACTTTCAGAAGGATTGGGTTTCCAAGAATTGGAAGAATGGAATCTCGACTAACTCGGGGCACCAGGACAAAAAGAAAGTGAGACCCATTTTTAGAGAAAGTGTTACGTCTATGACGTTTGCAGTAGTGGTGAAGATACTCACGGATTATAGGGTGTGTGCACATCTTGGTAAGTTGATTTTATATATATCGTCTGAAATAGAAGAAGCGTATTGTATAAAGATGAAGAGTATGATTTGGGGAAGTTATAGATGAGATTGGAGTTTGTTGGATGGAATTTTGTAGGAGGCAAGCGATAATCCAATTGTATAGGTGCAATAAGAGGTAGCACGCCCAAGCTAAGCGATGAGACTGACGAAAGTAGTCAAGCCTTAGTGTAATTTCGTTTTTGAGGGAAATTAGATGTCCTGATGTAGATAACTGGACGCTTAAAATGTCAGCTTTCCGAGGGGATTGAGATGTTAGAGCTGCGATTATAGGCTCATTTTCGTTATATGCAGCTAGAGCAGAACTAGGTGTGACGTTTCGTTGTTAGGGTTAACCTTATGATCGAGGTAGTTTGTTAGCATCTAGATATTTAGTTAAGCTTGTGGTTAAGTTAGTGCGTTAGAGTATAAGCCTTGAGATAGGTGGGTACCGTGAACGAGTATATGGTTGGGTACCAATTGGGTTAGTACCATTTGACTTTTGTGCATAAGGATGTAGTGTGATTAGCGATCCTAGGTTGGTAGTAACGGCCGTATCCAAATTTCGGGGACGAAATTCCGTTATAAGGGGAGAATGTAATACCCCTCACTTTTATGGATATTTAAATTACATAAGTGGGCGTAATTTGGTAATTTGAGGAATTTTAGTGAATAGTAAATTCTGGATTAATAAGCATTAGATACTTACTGATGCGTGTTACATTTACTTCATGGATTGAGTAAATGAGTCGGAATGTTTTTATGTCATGTCGCAACTGGGTAAAGCGAAGGGAATTATTTTACGTTATAGAAAACGCGTAGTGAGATGTGTTGGGTTTAATTAGCGAATTTTAGTTAAGTGACTCGGATGGAGATTTTGAGTGCATGGTAGATTTTGAATTGGCCGAGATAGGCAGAATAGAGTATTCGGGGGCAGTGTTGAGGTTCCAGGGATTTTTGGACTAGTAGGGACTCGCAATTGAGTAAACGAGTCATTTCTGGGTTTAATAAGGAGACACACTCCTTTTCTCTCTTATAAGGCACGAGAGAGGGAGATACAGAAAGAAAAGAAGAGAAAGAGAAAGAAAGGAAGGAAAAAGAGGAAGCGAAAGGGGATTCCGACCCAAACTCCGCGGGATTCGACTCGAGGTCGTCTGATTTTATCCACGAGGCAAGTGTTTACTTGCTTTATTTAATTGAGTGTGTGTATCTCATGTTATAGTTGGTAAACTATATACTTAAAATAAAATTGGAAAATTTGAGTATGAGTTTACAAATTGATGTATTTGAAAAGTGCGACGGTGTGATAATTTATTAAATTCTCAAATATCCAATTAAACCTTATTTAATTAGGGTCTACTTTTAAATCAAATAAATTCAGCCATTAAACATGCATCTAAATCAACCCATCAAATATAAAGCATGCGACTCAGAAAATAGGCTGAGACACAGATTTCAGGAAAAAATCCCTTTCGGGTAAAACCTTTATTTCACTATGAATTTATAAATCATAACTTACAATTACTTAGAGAAATATGCAATGGATCAACCCACAACCAACCCACAAAGACACGCAGTCTTGAACTCAGCAAGAGAATACACGCAGCACCCTCCAATGACTCGCAGCCCAATCTTCAGCAAAGAATCTTCACCCAACAAGATCCTCAATGACACGCAGCTATACGGTGTAGAGACGCACTCCACGACAGATGAACAAAAGCAAAGTGTTCTTGGGTTCCAAAAGATTCACAAAATTATATGAGAATTTTGTGTGAATCAAAACATGAGTCTTGGGACTCAAAAATATGAAGACTAGAGCAATTACAACTCTCAAAATCGTCTCTCCAAGTCTTACAAAATAACTCCCCCGAAGTTGGCTTTTATAAGGAAAATAAAGAGAGTTTTAAAATTCTGGAACTCTGCCAGGGTATAGGTACCCCGAACCAGTTCGGGTGTACCGTGTACCGATTTGCCCCTCGACCGGTATGGCCTGCGGTTCGAGAAAGTTCGCTGGTCTGGGAGAAAAATACAGAGCATTCTCCAAAGGTTTTTCTCCATTTTCAAAGGGCCATAACTTCTTCACCGTAGCTCGTATTTAGGTTCCGTTGCCTCCAGTATCTTCGTTACGACGAGATCTTCAACTTTCCAGTTGACCGGTCCTCCAGACGGTGGCTGTAAAATTACCAAAATGCCCTTGAACTTCCATATCTTGCCTTCTTTCACTATTTTGACTTCTCTTGCGTACCACTTGCATTAAGTCCCTAAAATCGTGGAACGTGAAGTCGTTGAGGCAGATGTGGGACACATAATGGAGATAATGAGTGCTTGATTCTCGAAATTCGGATTGAGGCCGTCATATGAGATCGTATAGAGACGTGCCAAATGTAGCGGCGTACGACATACATAAATGTAAGGTATTGGACATGACAAAAATGTCCTTACAAATCTCCCCCTATGTTTATGCCGGTACATACATAAAAAAATCCGAATTATCAAATACACAATTGCCTATACAAATCTACCCTTCCATGAACCCAAAACTGGAAAGATACAAATGAATAAGTCTTCATCGTTTGTTCTTCAATTCTTCAGGAATCTTAAATCTTTTCTCATCAGGGTGTGTAACGTATGATCATCAATGTAGTACCTACACACATGAGAAAAATAAAATACCAAGTGACGTATCGAGTTTGAAATGAGATAAATATAGATACCAATTTATGATGAAAGCATACGTTAAATCTCAAAAACTCCCCCAAAATTCAAACTCCCCCATAAAATGATAATTCTTTCTCCCCCTTTTTATTATGTCCCCAAATAGACAAATGAGAAGAATAAATCAAACAAGCAAAGTTGTGGTGTCACCGTATTCAAAACAAAGCATCAATTAAATGGCAAATGTTCTCTTGCAAAGAGACACTCACAAAATCTGAAACTATTTTTGAATTTTTAAAATTTCTCATACAAAAATAAGATACCAAGTTGAAAAATATGATACAAAAATCACACCATGGATCTTAAACTCAAACAACCAAGCCATGGAAACGGAATGTATGGGTGTGAACACTTTTGATAGGTAAATAAACTCAATCAATCATATGTGCACGATGAATACTTATACTCCTAACGAATGAACATCAAAGGTATCCTTAGGTGTAAAAATTTGTTGAATTTAGATGACATCGTCTTATGCAAATCAAAAAATCAAAGACAAAGTGATTTCCACACCAATAATGTTCAAAACTATTTAGCGTTTTTTCATGACTTTCAAGGACGTGCAAACCCGTTTTAATTCTCCATCCAAACACCCTCATATATATTTTCTTTTGGAGGTGTTAAACTAAATTCTCAAACTTTGGAGAATTGGTGCAAAAACCTAATTGGCCCATAATTGGCATGAATTTCTTTTTATTTCTATTAAATTTTTTTCGGGCTCTTTTAAACCTCTTTGGACCCCGGATAATAAAATTCCTTAATTTTTAAGGTCCAATTTAAACGACGGCTTAATGCAAAGGATAAAAAAAATCTTTCGTAGCCCTTCACCGTTTTTAAAGAAAACACACAAATCTCACCAAACGGTTCAAAGGTGCACACCTTTTTTATCAATATTTATCGCGCTTGGTTCGTTTTAAGGACATGATTGAAGTGAAAACACCCAACCAATATGTGATAAGATAAACACAATAATTAAACAAATCCCTGCATGTGTGAAATAAAGGAAACATGGGTCAAACATGTAGGAAGTAACACTTAATTACATCTTAATGACTCTAAACATTATAAAGCACATGGATGAATTGACCTATTATCTCAAAACACTATCAAATAGTCACATGAAAAATGGAATGATGTTGTGACTCGGTCATCGTAAGTGTTCATCCATAAATGGTGCAAACAAAATACAAAAATCTTTTTGGATTTTCAAAAAATTTATCAAAATAAAATCTTTTTGTATTTTTCAAAAATTTTCAAACAGAAAAAAATATAACTACAAAATAATATAACCAGCAGTAGGCATATAATATCGATATGAGCAACAAATAAACCAATGTGCACTACATCAAAGTGAGTCATAACACTAGAAAGAATATAACATGATGCATAGCTAGTGTATGACAAACATCCAACACAATCAATCAAAAGATTTCATATGGGGTGAATCACGTGCAAGCAAACGAGAGTTGTGAACAAAAAGACCATATGCCTCTAAATCCGATTTTCTAACCCAAATAGATTTGTAACGACACGTGGGAGTTTGGGGAATATAATTTATTCTTTTATTAACCTTCCTAGGACCATTTAAAAGCTTGTAACAAAAGGGCCTAAGATGACCTTGCCTACCGTAATGTGTGCAAGTGTAAATCGGGCAATGTGTGTTACCTAAAGGAGGCCCTCTCCTCAAATTTCTCGGTTGCTCTCTCCGAATTTGCCTAGGTGGCACTCTCCTAATGATCCTAGGAGGTTCTCTCACGATGTTCCTAGGGGGCTCTTTCCTAACAAACTTAGGTGCCTCTTTCTTAACAATCCTAGGAGGGGGAATGGGTGCAACATATTTTTCAAGACCAATCCCACCCCTATCCGTTTTGATCTCGACGGTGCCTAAAATCTTATCAAGTTTTTCAGACCTAGACTCCAAATCAAATTTCACCTTACTTGAATCTTTCAATTTCACCTCAAGTTTACCTATCCTAGATTCAAGTACACGTATAGAATCCTCAAACTCTAAAAGCTACTTTTTCATAGTCTCCATCAACCCTCTAAGACTATCTCTCTCACCCTCGACGTACTCAAGATTCTCTTTCAAAATTTTCTTATGTGACCTAAGTTCTTCAACTAAAAAATCATTATTTTTTAAGGCACCCTCTTTCAATTGAACTTTCAATTTTAAATTTTCTTTCTTCGTTTTCAAAGATTTAGCATAAAGTTCATTGAAACCAGTTTGCAAGTCACGCTCATCTACACTTCCATCCTCACTTTATCCTCACTCCCATCACCCTCACTATCATCACTAATCACATGGGTGGGAAGCTCTCGCCTAGAAGCATAAAAAACTTCTTCTTCGGAATCACAATCACTAAGGGTGGAAACACGAGAAGCCGGTTTATTCAATTTCTTCTTTAAATTTGTGGTACACTCATCTATCGTGTGACCAACACCCTCACAACAAGAACACCTCTTAGATTTATTTTAAATAAAAGATTTAAAACAAGAGTTCGTGTGAATTTTCCAATTAACTTTTTAAAAAATTTGACATCGAAGATCATCAAAACTACCGAAAGTCATTTTTGTGAAAAATCAGGATCAAAACACAATAACTTAGTGCAACAGGCTCTGATACCAATTTGACGATGTGAGAAGTCAAATTTTATCAAAAAAATAAATCCTTAAAAAATCAGGATCACGCGATAAATTAGCGTAACCCGCTCTAATACCAATTTGAAAAGTGCGACAGTGTGATAATTGATTAAATTCTCAAATATCCAATTAAACCTTATTTAATTAGGGTCTACTTTTAAATCAAATAAATTCATCTCTTAAACATGCATCTAAATCAACCCATCAAATATAAAGCATGCAACACAGTAAAAATGCTGAGACACAGATTTCTGGAAAAAACTCCTTTCGGGTAAAACCTTTATTTCACTATGAATTTATAAATCGCAACTTACAATTACATAGAGAAATCTGCCATGGATCAACACGCAACCAACCTATAAAGACACGCAGTCTTGATCTCAGCAAGAGAATACACGCAGCACCCTCCAATGACTCGCAGCCCAATCTTCAGCAAAGAATCTTCACGCAACAAGATTCTCAATGACACGCAACCATCGATGTAGAGACGCACTCCACGACAGATGAACAAAAGCAAAGTGTTCTTGGGTTCCAAAAGATTCACAAAAGTATACGAGAATTTTTTGTGAATCAAAACATGAGTCTTGGGACTCAAAAATATGAAGACTAGAGCAATTAGAACTCTCAAAATCGTCTCTCCAAGTCTTGCAAAATAACTCCCCCGAAGTTGGCTTTTATAAGGAAATCAAATAGAGTTTTAAAATTCTGGAACACTGCCAGCGTACAGGTACCCCGAAATGGTTCGGGTGTACCGCGAACCGGTTCGCCCCCCGAACCGGTTTGGCCTGCAGTTCGAGAAAGTTCGCAGGTCTGGGAGAAAAAATACAGAGCATTCTCCAAAGGGTTTTCTCTATTTTCAAAGGGCCATAACTTCTTCACCGTAGTTCGGATTGAGGTGCCATTTCTTCCAGTATCTTCGTTGCGGTGAGCTCTTCAACTTTCCAGTGTTAAACTCTTAATGATTTCTAGTGTTAAACTCATGTTAATGGAGTGTATAAATAGGATAAAATGATAAACTAGGGTTTTAATGGTTTTAAGGTTTAAATCTAAGAGCAATGGTTTGATACCGCAAATAAATTGATGTGTTAGTTAAAAATCAGTGTTAGGATGATTATAGAGTTGTTGGTTGAGATTAGAAACCATAAAAATGGAGGTTGGGATGTTATTTGGGATATTTAGAGAAGATGAAATTGCCCAAACAGTGCCCTCCGAACAGGGCGAATCGATTCGCATAAGGGGACCTGTAAGGCTATCTCAGGCCGAATCGATTCGGATTGAGACCGAATCGATTCGCTGGTCCGAATAGATTCCCTTTTGGGGGCGAATCGATTCGCCCTTGTTGAATTTGATAATTTTCTTCCCTTAAGTGTATGGGGAGTTAAATCACAATTTGGAGATTTTGTGGGGGATTCTAAATGTAATATCAGAGATCCTAGATATCGAAATTGAGGGTGAGTATACCTTGGATTAGTTAAGGGGTACAATCCGAGGTATGGACTTAGTGAATGGTTAGGACGTGCAACATTCGATAGAGGTCTTCGGCAAGTGTGTATAGAGATATTTATACGGTTAGAATAAATATGGGTCTATTGCATTTGAGAGAATCATGGGATGTGATTAGGATGGAAGTTAGGATATGGGCTAAAAAGAATTGAGCGGTTATCATATACGTCTATTGAAGACTATTATTATAGGTGATGCGATACCTATACAATCCAAATAAGTCGATAGTATACTTATTTGATCAATACGATTTTGTATATTCGGGATTACATATAAATCCTTAAAAGTGATTAAGGTGCGAGTATATATTAAGTATGATAATACTTATATGCTATTTCAAATGGGAATATTTGTGTATAGTATATTATTTGTATATGAAGACGAGATATCATAGAATTGAGACTTGAGTAAAGTGTAAAATGAACAAGATGTTATTCTCCATCCGGTACATTTATATCTGGATTTATATGAATATGAATCATAGGTTCTAGTGAGAACAATATATATATATATATATATATATATATATATACGAGTTTTTAAATATGCGTTATGCACTGAGGGGTATTTAGACGATCAACATTGTTAGGTAGTAGTGTATCGGGGGAGTTCCTTGTTTGGATTTCGCTTCGCGAGACACCCCACGCACGAAACGTAGCGCCATGTTGGTAATGGGGAGAAGTTTATTCCTCAGTACTTGGGTTTATGAGGATTGTTAGAAGATGGGTGAAATAGATTAGTTAGGCAAGGTAGCTTTATTAGGTTGTTTTAAAGGTATGCGATATGTGTGCACTATTAGAAGAGGGTTGAGGTGTATTTCATGAGAGTGCGATACCAATTTATATATGAGAAATTTCATATATTAAAATATGGCTTTCAAGAACTTGCTAAATATTTTCAAAACTCGGACTCTGACCTGTTTCTCTATTTCCCCTCTCTTTCTATATATGTATGTATATTAGGTGTCCAGACACATGGATGCCTAGATGATGCTTCGTTCGAGTCAGACTTTTGCTGCAGTAGCTGTGGATGCATGCAGGTTTATTTTAGACACTTTTATTCTTGTGATCTAGTTAGGAAGCATTGTAGTCACATTTGGGCCGATAGCCCAATTATATTCATTTATTCTTTTATCGCATTTTAGTGCGGCATTCGATTTGGTTGTATTATGTTAAACCGAGTGTTCGGTTATTTTATTTCATTTCAGTTGTTGCTTATAAACTGTGTGAATATTTTATTTAGTTGGTTTGGTTAAAATGATTAGTTAAATAAAATTTTGACGCCAGCCTAATAAGTTATTAGTAATTAATTTTGTTTTCGACAGTGATACTAAGAATGAACCATATGAGACTCCTGTGTTAATTTGGTATAGGATTGATCACCCGGTATTTTATTAGGCGGGGTGTCACATAAGACTTGGGGAACAAGTAACCTAGTTAAGCTAAAAGTCTTTTCCAATTAAAAAACTAACTAAAAGATAATTACTAATCTAACTAAATAGGCTGAAATAAAAATTAAAAAAGGAAAAAAAATAAAAGAGTTCCCCCAAAGGGGAGATTGTGTTGCACGTCACTCCCCCTGCTCTGAAAATATCGACCCGCGCACTAAAGTGGTATGTCATCCGTCTCTAGTGGCACATGGACACGTGTGGTGAGAACCTCTGCATACTCTGATGGTTGCTCCATATCTTCGTCACATTTAGAATATAAAATCGACCTTTTCTTCTTGTTGGGACGATTTGAAGCTCGATGCCCAAACACCACATAATCAAAATACTTAAAGTGGACTCTCGAAGTAGTAGGAACTAGAGTCGTAGTAGTTGTTGCAGGATCTATGACGGCTGTTTTGATGGTTATTCCACACCTTACCATATTTTTTCCCGCCTTGAAATAACTTCCACCTTCCTTGCATACTCAATTTCTTGGATTAAGGAAGTAATTTAACACAATCCTAGTTCCATTTGGTACTTAAGTCGGAGAACTTGAATATAACACCCGATTTGCTGGTCTGTGCTCTCCTACAGCCTAGCTTGGGTGCAAAGTAACTAAAACTGTTCATAATATTCTTTAACGGACATGTAACCCTGCTCGAGGCCTTGAACATGTTTAAATAGGTCCCTCTTATAATTCTCGGGGATGAAGGTAGCCATTATCTCCGTCTTCATTTGTTCCTAAGAAGTAATTGGGTCTAAATTAGTTATTACTCTGTCATGTACAAATTGATCCCACCACACCGAGGCATACCCTTCTAATTTTACACCTATATATTTGACATATATATAGCCCCAATATTCCATTCAATCAAATAAATACTCCATACATTTCAAGCAATACATAAACCCACCCGGATCCAATTTTTCATCAAACATAGTCACATCAATACGGACATGACCATGCAGAGCCTTTCCTAATAATTTAATTAAAGTATTAAGGTTGCCCTTTATAATTTCCAAACCCCTTACCACATTATCAAGTTCCTTCTCATAGCTCGTTTCGACCTCCCGGGGCTTTCAAGGGCTACTCTACGTGGTTGTTTTGGGGGTTGATTTTCTAGGTCAATATTATGCAGTCTTCCCTTTGTCGTCTTGTAAGGGAAATATTTGTTCATGTTCCCTTTATACTCGCACCCATGACACAAACGTTCGTGAGGTGGAATGTCGAGGGATGGGCCACCATACCTCACACCATAGTGTAAATCGTCATAGTAAGTCTCCATTCGTTTGGCCAGTTTCTCATCAGCGTACAATGAGTAGCTGGTGAGGAGAATACCGTCCTCTTTGTCAGTCTCTTATCAACTTACCCTCAATCTTAATGCGTCGAAATGAATTGCTTGGATCCATTGTGACACGTCTTTTTTCTCCTCTTTGTAACCCCATGACACTGATTGAGGGGTTGAATGAATAGAACTCGCTTTTTCTCGATTCTAGTCAAATTTTTGAGGGGGCAATCCCTCAATAAGGATCACATATTGCTCCGGGTGTAACGGTTGTTTACCCCAAGCCTTTTTTACCCAAGCGTGCTCCCAAGTATCTATTTATGAATTGAACCGATCAATGAACTCTTTTATGTCGTTTTGAAAGTCCTCATGGGTTGTTTGAACTTTTTTTTGCCAAATCAGCTCGTTCCTCTTCAAAAACGTCATAAAAACTTCCTTTGGTCAATCCACGGGGATGGGCTACCCCACTCATCTACTAGGCAGCCCTCAATGTCATGCTCGAGGGGATGTGGCTCCTGTTTGCCCTCCTTCATCCACCTATAACCCTCACGAGGGTCCCACACTGCTGCTGGGCATCTCTACCTTGCAGTGACATCCCCATGATATAAAGGGTGGGCCATCGTGGCCAATATTGGCTTTTAATTTCTAAAATTTCTCATTGATGTGACTTTGCTATTGTTGGATACTTTCAACTATATCCACCATGTTAGATAACATCAATTGGATTTTAGGACAAATTCTCGGGCCTTAGATTATTTCGTTGCTTTGGGAGGCAACCTTGTGTTTTGATTTACACATACACGGGTAGGACACACATTAGGGTTTTGATTATTAATAGAGAACATGAATCTGATACCAATTTAATGGGAAACACACAAATAACAAATTTATCCAATTTCAAAGAACTCAAAATATCAATAATGGCAAAAGTGACTATAAGAGGGAACCATCGGGCTTTATTTATATCAAGCCTAAGATTTGGGAAAAAAATCACTTACTTAAGTTATTATTCTTTTTTAATTAAGAAAGTAACTAAAAGATAATTACTAAAATAAATAAATAGGTTAAAATAAAATAAAAACTAAAAAAGAGTCCCCCCCTCACGAAAGGGAGACTGTGCCACACATCAAAAGGACTCTAGAAAAACTCAACTATGGTTTTAAAAAACTGGGCTTCATCCATTGCAATACACATCTAAAGGTATTTAAATAGTTTTTGAGTGAAAGAGATATAGTTAAACATGTTTTCTAAGATAAAGGTCCTCGTTCGAACCAGGAAGCCCTCGTTCGAATGTGAGGTTTCAACCGAGGGACTCTTTATTGATAAAACTTTTGGTTGAGATTTTTTATAGTAAGTGGATCCTCATTTGAAGTAGTCCTCGATTGAGGGTTGATCATTTAAAAATTTCTTTCGATCGAGGTCCACTGCCTAAAAAAATAGGCTCTCAATCGATAACCGAGGGTGACCTAGTTCGAATGTGGTCACTCATAGTTGACCCTTGAGAAAATTTTATTCAAAAAAAAATATTTTAAAAAACATTTCTAATTTTTTTTCATTAAATCCATGTCATGTCAGTTCCAAGCAATAAAATAAACTTTAAGGAATTAAGAAACTTTGAAATCATTACTATGAGTGCAATTGATCGTATTAAAGGGGTTCTAAGCAATGAGAAACCAAACAAGGAATAAAAAATTTCATAACAAAAAGGATTTATGTGGTTTGGCAACTCCCTACATCTACGTGGTGTTTATCTATGTATATTAACTCTTCTCACTTGTAAACAAAGAATTACATGCCCTAATACCCCGGGGAAAGGGTTCTATTTATAATGATAGGAGCGATTGAGTTGTATTCAAACTCTCCTAGCTATTGGTTGGCTCGTTTTCTGATCTATGTTGATCTCCTATGAGATTATAGATAACAAGATTGAACTCTCCATGTTTATCCTACATGATATTAATCTTGACCTAAGCGGTATGCTTTATATTTATGGGGTTAGGCATACTTGGATCGCTGAAATTTGGGACATTATGGTTTGCACCCCAATTGTCCCAAAATTCTTCGACAAAAATGGGATGAAGAATTTTGTATGCTTCCTTGGCCCAAATGATTGGTTAGCCCACGACAATTTAGCGTTGAGATTTTATAGGGGGCATGCTTAATAATTAATCAATTATGATGTGGTGTACGCTGGTCCCTAATTAAAAAACGAACTGCTAGTTGCATTGATGACCATGAAATATATTCCATATGATTAGATTCTTGGAATTTTTCTTCTGTTTAATCAAAGAGACTCAGCATCATCATTTGTATACCTTCCTTCATTAAAAAAGATCATTTGGAGTGTCCACCTTTACAAGCTTTCTGTAAGTTCTCTTTGCCTTTGCTTATTTTCTTACGACTATTCTGAGTAACTTCTTTTGATCTTCTCTATTTTCGTGACTAGTCCTTTATTTTATTTCTTCAGTAAAAAATAGTTTATACTATTAGTGAGGACTGTGGGGGAGTTTAGGAAAGTGTATTCAATTCCTCCTTGGGTAATGATCGAGTGTGCCCCAGTTCCTAGATATTGCGCTGTTATTTAGGGTTGTCATTAGATTCACACTCTCTCAGTGGCTGAAGGGTGGATTTCATTTCCCCCTAATCAATTGTTTTTGAAATTATGTGAGTTTTTTGAGGTGGTTCTTGCCCAATGTTTCCCAAACACATGACGGATTATCAATGGAGTTTATCGAATCAACAAGCTGTATATGACCAACATAATGATTCCATATATAAAATACTGCTACTTCAAGTTCCACACCACAATGGAATTTTATATCTGAAGGCGAGTAAGGCTGACATAATATTAGTTGTCAACCTTTTTTATTCCAATAAAGGTTATTGGGATTAAGATTTTATCGCCAGAAATTGGTAACACCTACTTCATCCTGATGGTGAGTAGTATAATAGGTTTCTATGCTCGGAGAGGGGAAGTGATAGAGATTGACTTTTGTTTATCTTGTACTGATATTTATTTAATTAATATATTACTTATGAATTTTTTCTTTTTTTATTCAGCTTGATCAAAGAAGAAAAAAACCTCATCTTCTCACCTTAATAGGGAGGAGTTAATCAAAGTTAAGAATTTGAGAAGGTCATTGGTTACTGGTGGTGATCACCAAAGGTCGACGTACTTTCTTCTAGAGTACAAGAATTCTATCAATATCTTCACAACTTGTCCCTCTTCCTCGGCCCCTGGAGGAGAACCAAGATTGTTCTGCTTGAAGAGATCGGACTTAGCTAGAACATTAACCTTCGTTAGGGCAGCATCCCAATATATTTTGAAGCTGGATTTCTTGATGAAGGCTAACTGACGCTTGGCATCATCAAAATCCTCCTCGTACCTAGTGTGGTAACCCACATCCTTGACAGAAGCAACAACCTTGGTATGTTTTTATTTTAACCGATCACACTCGACCACCACTTAGTCGTGATCGGTCTTCAACTTATTATATTGGCCCTTCATCTGAGCAAGCTCGTCCTTCAAGCCATCCATTTCCATGATGGTGTAGGTCTTCTCTACCTCGTAGGCCTTCTTAACATCCACTAAGGCAGACTCAGAATTCTTCATGGTAACGTATAAAGGTTACTCGGAGTTCTTCTACAGAATGGAGACAAGATCAACCACAAACTGCATAAAGTAAAAGCTGAATAAGTATTAGCACTAGAGTAAAATAATAATGTGCAAAAGAAAAGTCATGCTTACCAGAGATGATGCCTGAGCTGTATGAGAAGATAACTGATGATGGTTTAGCTTCCCACTATTCTTACGGTCATAGGTAAGTACAACCCCCTTTAACAAACTTGGGTCTAAAGAAGCATTTTTGGCCACCGACATTACTTGATGGGCCTTACCAATGACCATGGGTGTCACCCCTCCTGGAGAGAGACATGGCATCTGAAGAAGAAGAGGTATTCTCCTTATTCTTCTCTCAAACTGAAATATTCGACACGTATATGGGGGCAGCGGGACCCTCAGGCTTAGTCCTCCTGGAAACATCAGCCAAGGAGAAAAGAGCATCATATCATCATCATACACTACCAGGATCCTCCTCTTAGGAGCCATTATCTCATCCTCAGCTGTTGGGATGGACTCGACGTTCAAAAACTTAAAGAAGGAGGAAGTAGAAGGCTCCTTGCTTGTAGAATACTTCCTCCTCCTTAAAGTCTTTTAACGTCGAGTCCATACCAACAACTGAGGATGAGATAATGGATCCTAAGAGGAGGATCCTGGTGGTCGATTATGATGATATGATGCTTTTTTCTCCTTGGCTAATGTTTCCAAGACGACTAAGGCTGAGGGTACCTCTGCCCCCATATATGTGCCGAACAATTTAATTTTAGAGAAGAATAAGGAGAATACCTCTTCTTCTTAAGATGATATGTCTCTCTCTAATAGAGGTGACACCCATAGTCATTGGTAAGGCCCACCAAGTAATGTCGGTGGCCAAAAACCCTTCTTTAGACCCAAGTTTGTTAAGGAGGTTGTACTTACCCGTGACCGTAAGAAGGTTGGGAAGCTAACCCATGATCAACTATATTCTTATGCATCTCAGGCATTATCTTTGCTAAGCATGACTTCTCTTTTGCACATTATTATTTTTCTCTAGTGATGATACTTATCCAGCATTTACTTTATGCAGTTTCTGGCTGGCCTGGTCGCCATTCTGGAGAAGAACTCTGAGTAACCTATATCTGCTACCATTAAAAATTCTGAGTCTTCCTTAGTGGATGTCAAGAAGGCCTACGAGGTAGAGAAGACATACACCATCTTGGCAATAGATGGCCTGAAGGACGAGCTTGCTCAGATGAAGGCCCAATATAATAAGCTGAAGACCGATCACGACTAAGTGGTGGTCGAGCGTGATAAGTTGAAATAAAAACATACCAAGGTTGTTGCTTCTGTTAAGGATGAGGGCTACCACACCAGGTACGAGGAGGATTTTGACGATGCTAAGCATCAGTTAGCCTTCATCAAGAAATCTAACTTCAAAAAAGGTTAGGATGCTGCCCTGACGAAGGCCAATGTTCTAGCTAAGTTAGATCTCTTCAAGGAGAAAAATCCTGGTTCTCCTCCAAGGGCCAAGGAAGAGGGGCGAGAAGCCCCTATAGCCGACCTGAGCAGTTCTGAAATAAGTCGGGGCAAGTCCCAGTAGGTCTTAGAGCAAGCCGAGAACTAGATAAATTAGTTCTAGGGATCGTTTTATATTTTTATTTTTTTGCTTGCTTGTAAAGGTTTTACCTTATTTTGATATTAAATGAAATAACTTTCCAATATATTAATTTCATTCTTCACCGTTGTTGAGTGTGTTCTTTTTACTCTTATAGCATAACAATGTTCCTATGGAGACTTTGTTCACTAGTGACTTAGATACCATCCTTGATCATGAGGATAGGGCTCAAGCTTGTTATGCATTTATTCTATTCAGAAGGCTCCTAAAAAGATGAACGTGGATTATAAGGAGCAGTCTGCCTTATTGGCAACATTAAAAGATAATGTGAAGGACGATGGTGACATTGATTCATTGATTCAAGAAGAATTGAGAACTTTGAACAGATAGCTCGTTGAGTCCAAAAGCATTTATAATGTTGGTGCATCTTTGCAAATCAAATATGATTCTCTCAGGAAGAAGCTCGCTGAAGCCAAAAGGGACTTAGAGAGTGAAGATGTTATGAAGAAGGGGCTGAGCCGTGACAGGATCAAGCTTTGTTATCTCTTAAAAAAAGGTCCTCGCGCGACATGGGTTGCTAGCTATGATGAGAGGGGATGGATGCCCCTATTAAGCTGGATGAGACAAAGCAGCTAGCCTAAAAACATGGTTGGTTGAATGATTTAGGGGTCATAAAACTCCCAAAGAACTCTGAACTTTGGTACTAGTACCAAGTTAATTGTTTAGTGTATCACTATCCCCCCTTTGAAAGCGAAGAGAGTTAGGTGCCCCTGGATGTCGTTCCTCTCCAACTGGATCAGGATTATTTGTCATCACATGACAGTGATGATGAATTTCGACCAAGTCCCGTCAATTATCGAAGAGCTATCTTTTCAGAGATGATTGCTCACCGGAGATAGCGAGTGTTTTAGTTTTGTTCCTCTTAAATTTATATGTGATCTTTATGTGATCAATAAGTTGTTTGTATAATTACATAATTTGCAATTTTTCATTTCGTTATGCCATGCATGTGTTCTATTATCCCATTTTACCTTTTAGGTTGTGTTGTCACACTACCTTAGGCCTAAAGCAAACTTTGGTAAAAATGCACATGATTTTAGGGCCATCCACCCGTTCAGGAGTTTTATCAAACCAAGGTCAGGTTTACTTAATGCCTAGAAATACCCTGCATGTCTTTTGTTTTCCTGGGCAATTCGTGAGGTTTTCGTGTTTTTCATGATGAAGATCATAGGACCTTGAGTTCAATCATAATTAAACAAATTGTAATTATAACTAAGGTAATATTGATCAATGTTTGTAAACGTAATATCAATCGAGTTTGCAATTCTCCAATGGAATCAAACACACTTATTTAATTAGGTGCCTGAACTTGAACAAACCAAATTCAATTTTAATTCAGCCCCTATGCATGCATCTAAATGTCATAAATAATTAAATCATTCAAATAATGCATATAAAATAAAGATGACAAATTAAGGAAAAAAAACCTTTCGGGTAAAACCTTTTTAATACTTTGAAAATTTTACAAGACCATTGACTTACATATAACGTGATAATCACCCACAAGTGTAACGCACGGTGTCTTCGTCAAACCTTCAAAGCTACGAGTCACAGTAAAAAAACCACAAGTGTCGGTTCGTCATCTTCGGCTTGTCCACACGCAGAGATCTACGCTCGGTGTCCACCGATTAGATATGGAGATGCCTTCTCCATAGAGGTTGAACAATAGCACGATTGTTCTTTGGGTTCCAAAACAATTCACATAAAGATATTGGAATTTTGTGAATTGAAAACAAAAAGGTTTTAAGCCTTAAATGAAGAAGCCAAAAGTATGCTGCTGATATGCAGTGTTTGCAAAATGAAAAACGAAAAGACTTCTTAAGAAAAATGGAGTTAGAGAGTTCTATTTATAAAAGACTTAATGTGGTGGCTCGTTCAAATGAGATTGGATGTCGTTTGAACAAGATCCAATGTCGTTTGAAGTATCACGCAACATAGCCTGTCGTTTGAACGACATAGGCTGTCATTCGAACGAGCCTTATTAAATAAATAGTTTTCCTTTTCTTTTTCCAGTAAATGCACTGCCTCAAAAACTCTGAAAATTATTTTTTGATAAAAAACTGTAAAACTCCACTCCAACACTTAGAAATTTTTTGATAAAAAATATCCCAATACTCTAAGTGCATTATTAAAGTACTCTAAAACGTAAACATACCAAAGTTAATCCCGCGGAGGCTAATTGTTGAAGAACCTTGATTATTCGGATCCGTCTTGATGTGAATGTGATCCTGAACTTCTTCGACGATGTGGCGGTATACGACATACAAACTGATAATGGCCAAGAATGTCCTTAATAATCTCCCCTTATGTTTATGCTGGTACAAAATTAAAATATCCGAATTATCAAATTTCAAACGGCCTATACAAATCTACCCTCTCATGAACCCAAAACTGAAAGGTAAATGACAAGTCTTCAAACTTTTTCAATCTTCAACAAACAACTTTTCAAAACTTCAAGCTTTTCTCATCAGGGTGTGCAACATAATGATATTTAATTGTAGCTACACACATGAGACAAATCAAATACCTCGTGACGTAGCATAAACATAAAAGCATAATCAATTCTCCCTCATAAAATCATAATTCGTTCTCCCCATTTTTATTTGTCCGAAATAGATAAGGAAAAGAATAAATCACATAAATCAAATCGGGGTACAAACTATTTTTTGATTTTTCATAATTTTCATAAAAAAATGTAAAAAATGATGTTACAAAAAAAATCACACACCATGAATTTATACTAAGATAACTAAATCATGGAAACAGAATGAATGGGTGTGAACAAATTCGATAGGAAAATCGACTCAATCATGACATGTGTGCACGATGCATAAGTGTACTCCTCACGAATGAACATTAAAATAGTCCTTAGGTGTACAATTGTTGAATTTAGATGACATCATCTTAATCATATCAACAAATCAAAGTATAAATGATTTCCACACCAATAACGTCCAAACTATGTAATGTTTTTCATGACTTTCAAGGATGTGCAAACTGTTTTAAATTTCGACCAAACTCCCTCATTAAAAGATAATGCTTTTATTTTTTGTTATGAGGCGATGAAACGAAAACCTATCGGCCCATTTTTGGCATATATTTCTTTTTATTGCCTTTTAATATTTTTGGGCTGTTTTAAACCTCATTGGACCTTGAATACAATTCCTCACTTTTTAGGTCTATTAAAACGGTGGCTTTATCACAAAGGAAAAAATGAGATACCTTTCGCATCCCTTTTCCGTTTTTCAAAACAAAACACACAAACTCACAAACGATTCTAACATGCACGACTTTGTTGTCAAGTTTTATCGCATTTGGTTCGTTTTATAGACAGAATTGAGATGGAAACACTCAACCGATATGTGGTAGACAAGCACTAACATCAAACAAATTCGTGCATGTGTGCAATAAAGGACAAAACGAGTCAAACTTGTAGATAGCAACACTAAATCATCTCAAAGACTCCAAACTTTGTAAAGCACATGAATGACACAATATTTTATCTCAAAACACTATAAAAAAGTCACATGAATATGGAATTGAATTGTGACTCGATCATCCTAAGTGTCTATCCATAAATGGTGTAAACCAAAATACAAAACTCTTTTTGGATTTTTCAAAAAATTTAACAAAATAAAAATCTTTTTGTATTTTTCGAATATGATCCAAAAATATATGAATGGACATAAAAAAATTATACATGTCATAACACTAGAAAAATTATATCATGAATCACAACTTGTGTATGACAAACAAGCAAACACAATCATTTATATGATATGGCAAGAGAAGAATCATGTGCAAGCAACGGAGAATCAAATAGTATAACATCTAATGCCTCTAAAAGTGATTCACTAACACAAATAGGTGTGCATCGATGCGTGGGGGTTTTGGGAACCAAGTAAACACTAGACTTCAACTTTCTACGACATTTCGAAGACCGAAACAAAAACGGCCAAGGTGACCTTTCCTACCATAATATGAACATGTGTAAACGGGTGGAACGACACCTATGTGTTGACCTTTTCTAATGCCCTTGGCAATGGTTGATCCTCTAAAACAAACTATGGCTTTGGCTATAACACTCTAAGCATGAGAACAAGACGAGCCATTACAATCACTACCCAAACTACTCGAGTCTTTCAAATCATTTTTTGACTTCAAAATTTTAGAATCAAGCTAAGAATTAGACTCTTCCTATTTTAGGGACTCCTTTTTTAAATCGTCAATAAAACCTAAAAGGTTATCTCGCTCACTCTCAATTAAAACAAATTTATCCCCAAGAGTCTTTTCACGTGCCGTAAAAACATTAATTAAACTATTATCCTCAACGGCACAAATAAGAAGCCTGGAATTTTTAAAGTCCTCCAATTATTTTTCTAAAACTAGGACTCTATCATCACTCTCCTTTTTGGACAATTTCAAAGCATTAAAGTCCTGGTCCAAAGAAACAAATATTTTATGATACAAATCTTTTTGATTTTGAACCGTTTGCAAAAGATCCATCGCGGATTTAAAACGGGAATTTTCTTTTTCCAAAACTTCAATTCTTTTCGCAAACGTCAGATTCAAACTATTTAAATCATCAAAACTATGACATGTGCCAACAGGAGGGGACATTCGATTACATAAGTTCTCCATTGAAAATTGTGACAAATTTTCAAAAAAAATCAATATCACACAATTTTTTTACGAAAAATAGGAATACGCGACAAATGAGCTCAACCTACTCTGATACCAATTTGTAAACGTAATATCAATCGAGTTTGCAGTTCTCCAATGGAATCAAACACACTTGTTTAATTAGGTATCTGAACTTGAACAAACCAAATTCAATTTTAATTCAGCCCCTATGCATGCATCTAAGTGTCATAAATGACTAAATCATTCAAATCGTGCATATAAAACAAAAACGACACATTCAGGAAAAAAACCTTTTTGGGTAAAACCTTTTTAACACTTTGAAAAGTTTACAAGACCATTGACATACATACAACCTGATAATCGCCCATAAGTATAACGCATGGTGTCTTCGTCAAATGTTCAAAGCTACGAGTGACAGTGAAAACCCTGCAGGTGTCAGTTCTTCGTCTTCATCTTATCCACACGCAGAGATCTACATTTGGTGTCCACCGATCAGATATGGAGATGCCTTCTCCGCATAGGTTGAACAACAACACGGTTGTTCCTTGGGTTCCAAAATAATTCACATAAAGATATTAGGATTTTATGAATTGAAAACAAAAAGGTTTTAAGCCTTAAATAAAGAAGCCAAAAGTATGCTACTGATATGCAGTGTTTGCAGAATGAAAAATGAAAAGACTTCTTAAGAAAAATGGAGTTGGAGAGTCCTATTTATAAAAGACTTAATGCGGTGGCTCGTTCAAACGAGATTGGATGTCGTTTGAATAAGATCCAATGTCGTTTGAAGTATCGAGCAACATAGCCTCTCGTTTGAACGACATAGGTTGTCGTTCGAACGAGCCTTATTAGATAAATGTTTTTCCTTTTCTTTTTCCAGTAAATGCACTGCCTCAAAAACTCCAAAAATTAATTTTTAACGAAAAACTTTAAAACTCCGCTCCAACACTTAGAAAATTTTTGCTAAAAAATATCCCAATACTCTAAGTGCATTATTAAGGTACTCTAAAACATAACCTTACCAAAGTTAATCCCGCGGAGGCTATTTGTTGAAGAACCTTGATTATTCGGATCCGTCTTGATGTGAATGTGATCTTGAACTTCTTCGAGCGGTATACGATATACAAATTGATAACGGATAAGAATGTTCCTACAATGTTTTGACCATCAACTAAAGTGTAAGATTGCTATTTTGGAACAATGTTAAATATCTAAACGAACCACTTGGGCTTGTACTTTATTAGAAAAAGCATAGAACACACTACGTTCATAAGTCTTGGAATAAAAATTTGCGAAAACTATCTAAGCTGGAAATAACTACGAAAGAGAAAATTCAAAAATAAAACTTCTTGAGGATGCTACATTCGATTCCCTTAGTATATCATTACCCTACATTGTCTCCAAGTGGTAGGATCCTTGCAAATCGTCTCTGATGATCTTGAATGACACCTCCCAATTAAATCCCAACTTGCTATCTAAAGGTTTTTTTGAACTGCTGAGGACTTTCCTGAGGACGTAAACACCGACTTGAATTTTTTTGGATTGATGCCCTTGTTGTAGTGCCTAGCTAACCATTATTTCTAACAGGCCAGATTTATCATGGTTTGCTCCCTTCGTTCATCAGCTAGGTCTAGTTTAGTTCCTACAGCTTCCTCGTTCAAACCTTGCTCTGTAATAGTGGTCCTCATGGTTGGTAGACCAGCTTCCAAAGGAATAACAACCTCAATCCATTATGTTAGAGTGAAAGGCATATCCCCAGTAGGGACGTGAGCAAGATTATCCTCCTAAGATCCTTTTGCCTTCTTTAATATTTTCTTCATGTCAGTGAGCATCGCTTTGTTGGAAGCCTCCGCTTTTCTATTCCTTTGGGGATAGGCCACAGAGCTGAAGTGATGCATGATGTTATGGTTGTCACAGAAACCTTGGAATGGTTCACTTTCAAATTTAATGCCATTATCCGTGATAATTATCCTAGGTATGCCGGATCGTGTCATGATGTTCCTCTAAATGAACCTTATTATATCGGTGTCCCTAATGTTCGCTAATGGTTCGGCCTCAATCCACTTTGTAAAGTAGTCTTTGTTGACCATGAGGTATTTATGATTTTCTGGTGCAATTGGGGTGGCCTTACAATATCCAAACCTCACTGGGTGAATGGCCACGAGCTACTAAATTAATTTAGGTCATTTGTAGGTTGATGGAGCATGGGGGCGAACTTTTGGCATTTCTCATACTTTCGAACGTAAGATGGTGTCTTTCTGCATGTACGACCATCAATATCATTCTTTGATTGCTCTAAAGGCGAGATGCCTTCTTCAAGCTTGTCTTCCATAGATTCCATCATATAGTTTGTACAGAACGTAGCCGACTTCACTTGGATGCATGCATTTGAGGTAAGGACCAATGAAGGATCTTCTGTAGAGTTTTCCTTTGGGAGTTAAGTAAAATTGCGTAGCTTTAATCTTGACTTGGTGACTTACTTTTTATCGGACGACAGGATGTCACTTTGCATATAAGTGATTATTGAGTCCATCCAACTGGGACTTTTCTTCACGGTGAGAATTTGTTCGGTGACCACAGGCTTCGTGATATTGGGTTTAGTGAGGAACTCCACTTCAATGGTTCATCTAAGATCGAAGTCCACTATTGATCCAAAGATAACTAAGGAATCGGCATGGCAATTATGCCCCGGGGGAACTATTTAATGTGTACTTCCTTGAATTTGATATCAAATCATAAGTGACCTGTAGGTATGCTTCCATTGGTTCATGCATGGAATTTAGATCTCCTTTTACTTAGTTGGATACCAGCTTTGAATCGTAGTATATATTAAGGTGGCTTATCCCCAACAAGTGAAGTTTGTGTAGTCCGACGATGAGGGCATTGTACTCAGCCTCATTGTTAGATGCCTCAAAGCCAAGTCTAATCCCTTTCTCGATCATGGCATTCTCTGGGGAGATGAGCACAGTTCCTACCCCTGTCCCTTTAGAGTTGGAGGCACCATCCACACAAAGTGTCGATTTTTAGGATTGGTCGCATAACACTGTAATAACCCTTACTTTTGAGTATTTGATTTTATGTTAAATTTCCATGAGAGGTAATTATATAAAATATTGGATAATGGAGTAAATATTATTTTAAGTGAGTTAAAAGATAATATTTACTAGATTTTTGCATATTTACTGTTATGTGAATGTAAATAGCAATATGTTACGATTCATGGTGTCGTTGTGCTTTAAACGACAATTATGGTTTACATGAAGTTGGAACTTGAAATGATTTATATTATTTTGGATGCCAATTTAGATGGCGTTGATAGTCCCGAAATAGTCGAGATAGTAAAAATAAGTGTCATATTGTATTTTTGGGTTCTGGACATTTTTAACAGGTTATGACTTAATTATGTAGTTACGAGTCATTTTAATGGTGTATTAACATTTTAAAGATGGGAATTAATGTTTAGGTCACAATTTAAGTCTTTCAACCTTTTTTTCCCTCTTATATGTTCCTAAACCTAGAGAGAAAGAGAGTTGGGGGAAAAGAAGAGAAAGGAAAATAAAAGAAGAAATTGGGTTTGATCTTGCATCTATCTCCCGGGAATCCGAGATTTCAGCTTAAGGCAAGTTTCTTACTTACTAGTATATAATTTAATGTGAATAATTTGTTGTGATAGTTGTGTAAATTGGAGATTTGGAACAAATAGTAGGTTTTGGTGAATTTTGGTGTTTAACCCTTGAATCTTGTAGTTATGTGATTTAAGTTGGTTATAGGGGTTTATTTTGGTATATATACTTGTTGTAGTTATGATGTTGGTCGATGAGAAGGAAGGGAGTATAATAATGAGGAGTTTAGGTTTTGGATTTAACCTTGTAAAAGAAGAGAGAATTGTGGGTCTGCTAGGCGCGGTCGACCGATCCCTCAGGAGAAAGCCTACTGCTTTCGTATACAATATAAAATTGAAGCACGGTCGACCGCGGTCCCAGGACCGATCGACCGGGCCTTCCAAAATGAGCTTTCTGCATTCCTTGCTAGGTAAAACCCTTGAGGCGCGGTCGACCGTGATCCCATGACCGGTCGACCGGTCCCCTATTTTTCACCCTAAATTGTTTAGTTTCTTCTAGTTTCTTTCTTTTAAGATAGGGACTTAGGAGCCTTCTTGAATGAAGTAAAACTACAGTATTAGAGTCTAGTAATGATGTGCCTAGAAACCTAAGTAGAAATGAGAGTTGGTGTTTGGATTTGGAATTAATTTAGTTAGTTAATTTAGACATAGATAAATGATTCTTTTATAAAATGAGTTAGTTTAGGTCTAAAGGGAAATAAAGTGATTTAATGTGGACTTCTATAATTGGGTTGTAGTGATATTATACCTTATGGTTTGAGGAATTAATGTTAATTCATAGAGATTTGTATTGGAGATGATTAAACATTGAGGTTTATATTGATGATATTAATCACGTATGGCTCCGAATAAAATGTAATGCATACTTAAGAAATAATTTGTGAATGATAAAATTGTATATACACACATCTCTAAATGCTATCATAGGGGAAGTTACGCGCATGAGGTAAAGTCCCCTTGCTAGTGAATGCAGGGTGAATATGGTCATCGTCCATAGGACCGGTTGTTATATATATTGTGTGATTATTATTCAAAGTGAGGTAATTCCGGGTGTGGTTATGACTCACTGTCGAAGGTATATGGCCGCTTCCCGACGTTATGCGATGTAAGATGCCCAGGTTTTCTTGTGTGATAGGCCCTGAAAGATGATAGCTATTTAGGAGAGTGTCCAGGGGGGAAACTCGGAAGGACGGTCTTAGAATTGTTATATGTTGAGAAATATAACTATTCATAATAAAGTGGAACTTATATTGATGGTAAAGAATTTTGTGAAATAATTTGCGTTGAAAATGTTTTCTAAAGAGAAAAGGAATTGTGAAGTTAAATAGTGTACAACTGAAATGGAATCTGATTAAGTAAGAATTATTTATATTCTCCTGCACAAATGAATATTGATCATTGTTATTGATATTACGTTAGGTTATGCTTTTAGATTGAGAAATTAGATTCTTTATCATTACGTATGGTGAACGAAACAAGCTTATTCATGATGATTAGATTGTCCATAACTGTCATGCATTTTATTCACATAGTGATCATATCAAACCGGGCCCTGACCCGTTTATATATCTTTGTTTTGCATGAATCTATTCTTCGCCCAGGTGCTCCGCCGCAAGGATGCCCATATTGACTTTCCTATTCCAGTGTCCTGGAGCTGTAACACCTTTCGAATGTTATGGGATATTGGACATAGACGCTTCCATCGTTTTGTATTCTAGTTATGTTCGGTTACACATTCGGGCGTGTTGCCCAAGTTTTGTACTTGTTACATATATTTGATATTTTACTTTAATACTCGGTGTAACCCCTGTCTCATATGTCTGTCAACCGACAGTTTATTCGGTTGTTTTGTTGTATGGATGTTAAATGCCTATCTATCTTTATTGTATCCACCTTCTTTTCACTTGGACTGTTTAAATGCTTTCTTTAACTTACTAAATAAATTTTGACAATCCGTTTTCTAAAATAATGGGTGGTTATCTCGTATATTTATGATATTATTGTGATGCTAAGAATGGACCATCTATGATTCCTGTAATTATTGGAGTATCAGGCTGGCCACCTCTTATTTTAATAAGCGGGGTGTCTCAAACACATTATCTCATGTAAATTTATAATGAAATCAGTCAACACTTTACCCTTAATCACCATTCTTAGTTGATAGTGTATATCAAATCTCCCAAGTTCAATTGACCATTTGGACATCCGTCTAGATAGGTTGGACTTTTGAAGGACGACTTTGAGGGGGAGGACATAATGACTACAATTCAGTGAGCTTCAAAGTAGTGCTTCAACTTGTGTGATGCGATGACCAAAGAGTACGCCAGTTTCTCCAATTGGAGATAGCATTGTTCGATGTCTATGAGTGTTTTCCTGACGTAGTAAATGGGGGATTGACACCCCTTTTTATCGAAAACTAAATTCGAGCTGATTGCATGATTTGAAACTGCTAGGTAGAGATAGAGAGGGTCGCTTGGATTCGAAATAACCACCATATGAGGTTTGCTTAGATAGGATTTTATTTATTCCAAGGCCTTTGAGCATTCCTCGTTCCAGGTGAGGCCTTTTTTTTAACAGCTGAAAAAATGGTCAGCACAGTTTGGAAGACTTCAAGATGAAACGGTTAAGGGCTGCTAACATCCCTGTTAACTTTTTAATTTCACGCGACATCTTTGACAACAGTATATTATTCATAGTGACTATCTAGTTAGGGTTGACCTCAATACCCCTCTTGCTCTCCAAGTATCCTAGGAACTTTTGGAATTGAGCCCCCAAAGGAATATTTGGATGCATTAAGACTCATTTTGTAACACCTGAGGATTTTAAATGTCTCCGCTAAATCCTTCAGAGGATCGACTTTAAGCTTTCTCTTGACGAGCATATCGTTAATATATACCTCCATCTTTTCTCCTAACTGTTGCTTGAACATCCTTGTAACTAGTCTTTGGTATGTGACGCTTTCATTTTCTAGGCCAAAAGGCATGATCTTGTAACATAAGCTTAGAGTGGTTATAGATGAAGTTTTATCTTAGTAGAGTTAGGATAAAGGGATCTGATAGTAACCTGAGTATGCATCCAAGAGACTCATCCATTGATGGATGGCCGTAGCATCGACTAGCTGGTCTATCTTAGGTAGAGGAAAACTATCTTTGGCGCAGGACTTATTGAGGTCGGTGAAGTCTACACACACTCTCCATTTACCATTACTCTTTCTTACCACCACTGTATTTGAGAGTCATTTTAGGAATTGAACTTATCTAATAGACCCTGCCTCTAGAAGTTTCCATACCTCTATTTTCACTACATTTGCTTTCTTCGGAAATTTTGATGAGCTTTTTGTGTGATCGACGGATATGTGGGATCAACGTGAAGTTTGTGGCACACAACTTTAGGATCGATCCCATGCATATCATACAGCTGCTGTGCGAATACATCTTGATTTTTCATCAACAAATACATTAACTCCTTTGCCTCTTGCTCGGATAGTGTGGTGATGATTAGGAATTTCCTTTTCAATCGTGTCTCGTCAAAAGTTATCTCCTCTAATTTCTTAATGACCTTATTTATGGGGATGACTCTAGTCTCTTCCACCCTCGATCTTCCAAACTTAATTTCTATTTGGACGGTGTAGCTCCGTCTTGAGACATTTCAGGAATGACCTCTTTTTTTCTTCTTTTCTTGTTCAGGCCTAATGGCATCGATAAACCCCTTTTGAATAATGGCCTAGTTCTGATTTCCATTATTCCTCGCTCCGTGATACACTTGAGTTTTTTGTGATAAGTGGATATGATAACCAGCATGGTATGTAGCCACCATTTTCCCAGAATGGCATGATAAGGCGAGTCAATATACACCACAAAGAATTCAGTCAACATTGAGATACTACCGACTCTAACTAGTAGGATCACCTTTCCCAATGGATAGTCATTTTTCTAGTGAAATCGATAAGGGGAACAGTCATTTCCATCTTAAGTTTGAGCTTATGAAAAACTCGAAATACATGACTTTATAGGAGCTCCCTTGATTGAGAGGTATCTTATCCACATCCCAGTTTGCAATCCTGAGGGTGATTGTTATCTCATCATGGTGTGGGCTTCTCACTCCGATTAAATTATTTTCTATGAAGATTATGTGCTTGTTCTAGTCTATGTTCTCTGGTCACCTGAGCTTGCCTGCTAGGCTTTTGACAGGGTTAATTTGGAAGGCCTCCATAACTGCAGTGACCTTTTGAGCTCCATCCGAACTGAGTTGCCTTGGATCTACTTGGGATTTGAAGCACCGTGGGTAATGGCGAATTCATGCCCTAGTTCGTCATCCAAAATATTATTTAGTTTTGGGTCGGTATTGGAGGCAACCTTATCATCTTTTTTCTCAAAGTATTCGTTCAAGTGCCCCGCCCGAGCTAATTCTTCTAGATGGGAGTTAAGGGCCTTGCCGTTCTCTGTCTTGTGCTCGTTTTCCTTGTGGTAGGCACACCTGAGAGCATTATTTCTATTGCTCAAAACATCGCCCGTCGTTTTTGACTACTTGAGGAACTGGTGGTCTTTAATCTTACCCAAGATCTTATAGATTGGTTCTTTAAAATTGTATCAATCATTAAGAAAGATTTGGATGGGTTCTCCTTATCTCTATTCTTAGACCCTCCATTCTTCTTTTTGCCTCCTTCCTTGGTCGCCTTTGCATGACCGTTATCACCTTAACTGAGGGCAACCACATCTTTCTCCTTGGTATATTTTTTTATGCGCGACATAAGATCATCGATGGTGCCTACCTCCTTTTTGGTGAAGGACTGGTGCAACATGGAGTTGTAGGGTAGGCCTATTTTTAACAATGCTACTGAACCTTACTCCCATCAATCTTTGACTTCATTGAAGGCTTCCAATTAGTGCCTGGAATAATTTTGCAAAGTCTCCCGAGTTTTTTTCCTCATAGTGAGGAGATAATCCATTCTCCTCGGGTGAGAACTACTTATGATAAAGCGAGCCGTAAAGGTCTCTATAAGTAACTTAAAGTTCTTGACCGACCTATCAGGCAGCCTTTTAAACCACTTTTGTGCGGCATCTCCTAGGCTAAATGGGAATATACTACACATGAGGACATCATTATGGTTCCACATAGTCATCGTTTGCCTATATTGACGAATGTGGTCTATAAGATTGGTCTTCCCATCATATATCTTAAACCTTGGGGTTTCAAAATTCTTTGGGGTCACTTTCTTCTCAATTTTCCTAAAAAAAGGGGACTACATCCGAGTGATGAGAACCTTCTTGTAAGCTCCTTGGTGGATCTAACCCCGTGATGAGCTGGGTGCTGATCCACTTTTCTTCAGACCAAACTTCGGATATCATGTCTATGATATCCTTTTTATTGGTTTCTCCCTATCATACGGCTTTCGTGTTGAGAACTCCTTCCTTGATTAGGAGTTTTGCTCGCCTGAGGGCTAGGTGGTTGACCACGGCACTTGTGTTTATCTCCATGGATCTCTAGCTCAATTTTTTCCAGGCATCGTTGAAGACGTGCACTTTCCTTTATTTAGAGGCGTGTTTCCTCCTCTTGTTGATGGATTCATTCCTTATAAGTGTCGAATAATAAAAAGATTTGTGTTGACCTGGACTGCTCGTTGCTTTGCTCAGAAGACTGTTCTTGTGGGAAGAATTGTGGATGGTCTACGGCTTGATTTTTGTCCATATCAATCTTAGATATAACTCTATGCAATGACAGCATATATCACTGATCGGACACAACAGGTTCATTGTGAGGGTGAGACATTGCTTAATTTGTTGGTTTTGATTTGCTTAGGAGAAAGAATTGCTTCCCATAGACGACGCTAATTGTGAGTGCAATTGATCACAATAAATGGAATATAAGCAATGGGAAACCAAACAAGGAATAAAACAATCTTACAACAAAAAGGATTTACGTGGTTCGGCAACTACCTACGTTCATGGGGTGTTTCTCTCTCTATAATAATTATTCTCACTTGTAAACAAAGAATTACATTCCCCAATGTCCCCGGATAAGGGTTGTATTTATAATCATAGGAGTGGTTGAGTTGTATATTCAAACTCTCCCAACTTCTGATTAGCTCGTTTGGTGATTTATGTTTATATCCTCCAAGATTATAGATAACAAGATTGAGCTCTCCATATTTATCCCACGTGATATTAATCTTGACTTGAGTGAAACACTTTATATTTTTGGATTGGGCCTACTTGGGCCGCTAAAATTTGGGCCATTACGATTTGCACCCCACGATTACCTTTATCAAATCTCTGATATGCAATGAAGTTGTCCAATTCGGTTCAGTAATATTAGTCATGATGCTTTGTCTTTTTTTCGTATGATGTAGCATTACAACTGAATAGACTCTATACAAAGTTATTATGACTCAAAGGTTTGTTCAAGTATTCAGCCACCACAAACTAAAACCTAGAGGGAGTGTAACATGTTCTTACACTTTCTATCATATTTTTCTTCTTGGACGAATTTTTTGCTAAAATTATTTGCTTATGATCTCCTCATTATGGATATTATCTCCACAAAGTTTGGTTCAAAGATTTTTCTATTTTAAATAATTTCTTCATTTTTTGTACTTTCTTTGAGGTCCTCTTTAGAAATTAAGGTATTTCTTGGTTCATATGGACCTGTTTGTTGTGTGGTTTATGATTTGACAGGCACTAGTACGAGAAGTGATGAAAATTAAGATATTTATTGGTTCATATGGATCCATGTATTATGTGGTTTATGATTTGATTAATAAAAAAATATATGTGAAGTATAAATAAAAAGTTTCTCTTGTTTTTCTTATGATCTAATATCCTGAAGTTTGGGGTGATTTTCGATTTGCCCTGAATTTTGAAAATTGATTCAAGTAAACCCACCGTTACATTGTTAAGAATTGTAAAGGATATGTTGAATTGGAATGCCACCTGGACTTTTCATTTATTAGAGTAACCAATCAAATACCTAAATATGGATTAAAATATAGTGAATTAAAAAGTAAAATTAAAATTTTCATATATACAAAACACAAAATAAAATTTATTAATGCTATAATTACTTGAAGAAAATAATTCAACACATCCATTTAAGCTAAAAATAAAAAATCAGATTAAATAAAATCTCCACCCCTCCACCCACCACCTTCGGCCTCCTTGTCCTTCACACACACAAACATACACCTATAAATATACATAAACATAAAACCATACATACACATACATAGATACACACTCCTATATACGTAAACAAAACGTACAACTGCCATACATACACAAAAATACCCAAAGATCCATACATACATACATATATATATATATATATATATATATATATATATATATATATACACATTCATACTCACATATACACAAACATGCACACCCATAATACACACATAAACGACCACATATGTACATACACAGGCCCATTATACACATACACCCCCCATATATATATATATATATATATATATATATATATATATATATATATATATATATATATATATGTATATGGGTCTGCACCATAAGTAGTCCTTATAGGAGGGGGCCTAAGCCCCCTCCTATAAGGACTCCTTATGGTGCAGACCCCGATACATACTATTTCATTAAAATAGTAAAAAATGAATTTTTTGATGAAACTTCATTGATATGATCTTCATGGTGAGAAGATCATCTCCAAATTTTTTCATCAAAACCTCCAATAAAAAAACGTTGAGATGAGGTGATATGTAGGGCTATAAACAGATATTCGAAAATCCGCATCCGTCTGATATTCGAATCCAAATTTGCGGATATTTATCCAAAAAACGGAAACAGATACGAATATGGATACTCTATAAAAATTTTGAAGAAAACGGATATGGATATGGATAGTATTAGTATCCGACACGGAGTATCCATTTTACCGGATATCCGTATCCGTCTAACATACATGTAAAATATTAGTCATATAATATTTTAGATATAAACTAAAACTTAAAATAAAAATTGGCCATAAGTGTAATTATGAAAACTTTAAAAATCTAACCTATCCTAACCTAATAAGTAAAACAAAACACGGGACTTGCACCGCTATTTTCCCCACTTCCCAAAAGCCCTTCCCCTTAAGCTCTTCCCGCTCTGCGCCACTGTCGTCCTTTATGTCTGCTATCATCGTCCGCTGTCGTCCCCCCGATCGGTTGTTTCCCCAATCAGTTGGTCCGGTGTCCGGTCGCTCCCCCCTGCCTGACGCTTCTTCCAGCTCACTTGGTCCTGTCCAATAACAGGTGTGTAAACGATTTCATACATATATCTATCTGTGTGAAATAACAACTCACATATATCTATCTGTTTCTCCATTAAATGATTTCATACATCTATTTGTTGTTTCTCCATGAAATAACAACTCACATATATCTATCGGTCTAATAATAGCTCACATAGAGACATATATCTATCTGTTTCCGTTTAAAATGACAGCAAATAATCGTTTCGTGTATGAAATCGTTTAATATCTCTATGTTGCGGCTATTGGTTGTGAAATAATTGATTGCGAAAATTTGAGTAGTTTGCCGGAGGGATAATATCTCATGTGACTGTTATTGGTTGTGAAATAATTGGTTGTGTCTATTATTGGTTGTGACTGTAATTTTCCCATGACAGTCACATGAGTCCTATGAAATATTTTCCAGTGATAGAGGTTTACACACTTCAACCTGTTTCAAATTGCATTGGAGATCAACATTCTCAACCTGTTTCAAAGCAAAGCAAAAAATAGGTTCAAAAAATGGAGATCAATATTCTCAACCTGGCAATTAACCAGTTCACATCTTATTTATTTATTTATATTAATTCCAGGCTTTGTATTTTGGCTTCACACATTGGTAACGCCCAATTTGGATAGCTTAAAGATATGTTTAGGCACACATTGAAGAGGCTCCAATACACCAATTTTTTTTATATCTCATTACAATTTTATGTTATTCAGTGTTGTTTTTACTAATTACTTTTTGTGATCAACATGATGAAGTTTAATATGTCTACAGAAGCTAACTAAATCAATACTTCCACACATGAATCTTCCCTGTTCCAGTGGAGAGTATTTCGTCGGATCGCGCAAGTGTTCCTAGTGAGAACAAAGCTTGTATAGATACGAAGCAGAACAAGAAACTTACATCTAACGTGTGGTTTGATTTTAATAGAGAGGTTCATCCAGATAATTCTGTTACGGCGACTTGCACCCCTTGCAAAAGGAAGTTTGATGAGGGGAGTTTAAAAGGAACCTCACACTTGAGCAACCATCTCAAATCGTGTAAACGTAAGGGTGCGAGTGGAGGAGACATTCAACAGAAACTTATTGGTGCAGTTAAGTCATCGAGTGATTCAGTTCGAAAGTTTGGCACTTACAAATTTTCCCCAGATGTGGAGAGACTTTTATTTGCTCAAATGGTTGCTAAACATGATTATTCCTTTCTTATGGCCGAGCACGAGTACTTCAGGTATTGGCTTTCTTATTGTTGTCCTACTTATAAATTTTGGTCAAGAGTTACTGTGAGAAATGATTTAAAAAGAGATTTTAAATGTGAAAAAGAAAAACTTTACACGAGCATCGAAAGTATTTCATTAAGGGTTAGCCTCACTATAGACATCTGGACTCCTAAACATCAAGGAACTGGGTATTATTGTTTGAGTTTCCATTATATAGATAATGAATGGAAATTGCATAAGAAAATAATTTCTTTTTGCTGGATCGAATGTCCACATGATGCTGAAAATGTAGCTAAATGGGTGAAGAGTAGAATCTTAGAGTGGAATATTGAGAAAAAATTATGACTATTGCAATTGATAATGCTGGATACAATAAGCCAATGGTAGAGCGTATTAAGTCATGGTTGAATGGTAAAAAAGTTCTCCAAAATTGTGATATTTTCCATACTCGTTGCACTGCTCATATTATTAATCTGATTGTTAGGAATGGGTTGAAAGTGATTGATACTTTTATTGAGAGAATTCGTAATAGTGTTAAGCACGTTGGTTCATCACTTCAAAGAAATCAAATTTGGAATGTTGCCTTACGACAGACTCATTTGAAAAAGAATGTGAAATTAGATTGTCAAACTAGATGGAATTCTACGTATCTTGTGCTAGAGAGTTACATAGAATTGAGAGGATCTTTTTTAGCGCTTGGAAGAGTTGGATCGTGATTATGATTTTCTTCCAAATGAGCATGATTGGGAGCGGGGGAAAAAAAATTGTGAATGTTTAAAATTTTTTTATGAAATGACAAATCGCCTTTCAGGGACAAAATACTCAACTGCAAACTATTATTTTAATGATGTCTGTAATATTAATTATCAGTTGAATAAGTGGATGCAAAGTAATGTGGATTATATTCATTTGATGGCGTTGAAAATGAGAGAAAATTTTGACAAGTATTGGGAGGATTGTAGTTTGGTGTTAACATTTGGACTGATGTTGGACCCTCGGTACAAAATGGAGTTTGTTCACTATGCCTATCGTGAGATTTATGGTTCTTTGGCAGAGAGTTACATTCGCAGAGTTCGCACCTCTTTGTTTGAGTTATATGTCGAATATAAAAGTTTAAATAGTGAATCTTCGTGTTCTCCCATCACACTCGGGGATAGATGTGAGCAGTCTACTAGTGAAGTTGATACTATTCCCTAAGCAAGATCTGGCTTTAGAGAGGATTTAAAAGGTTTATTATGGAGCGCTCTAACGCTTCATCTATAGTTCAGAAGTATGAATTGGAACAGTACTTGGAGGAATCTTTATTCCCTCTCGACGATGATAATGAGTTTGCATTTGATATTTTGCACTGGTGGAAGACTAATGGGCCCAAGTTCCCCATGGTTACGAAGATGGCATGTGATATCTTAGCTATTCCTGTTACTACCGTCGCATCAGAGTCAACTTTTAGTTAGGGGCGCAAGATTGTGGATGATACACGTTCATCTTTAGCTTTCGAGACTGTCGAGACTCTTCTTTGTTTAAAGATTGGTTGCCTTTTATTGGAGAGAAACTGGGTAAGTCAAAATAAAATTTATATTTGTCATTGCTATTAAACATAAATAAACACTAACCTATTATTTGTTTGTAAAAAAAAAATCTGAAGGTTGCTGATGATAATGAATAGCTAGGCTCTCGAAAATTCATTTTCAGGTATTATTATTAATTGAATATTTTTGTTAGTAGTGTTCTTGTAATAATGAATAGCTAATGCTAATAATCCGTTTATAAATTTTTCTTTATTCTTGTCCAATATAACTTTGTGGGACCTTGGAAGTTGAAGATGATAATTTTTGTGTTAAGGGGGCGAATTTTGGTGAAAGAAACTTTTATGTATAAGAAAAACTTATGTTACATGTATTATTAAACTCATGGATTCCTTTTTTTAGTACAATATATTGGTGAAGTTTTATTTCGGTGAATTAGTATGTTCAAACAATTAATGTCTTAATTTATCTTTATACATTACTACTAACTTGCGAGTTGTGATTACCTTAATGCTTAATTCGACAAGGATACAAAGGAAAGGAGATGAGAATGACACACTTCAGGAACTTAAGGGGTAAAAAATAACACCCCTTCTTTATTGTATTATATTCTTTGTTTTCTCCGTTAATATTTTAGTTGAGTTATACTTTTCAGGTAAGATGACGCTTCACTTCATTTTTGTTCAAACGTTAGAGAAACTGAAGAGGATACAAATTTCAATGGCTCACAATTGAATAAGAAAATGCACATTAAAGATTAGTACTTTTGCTCTAACCTTCTTTTATAGTTTAATTTGATGATTTACACATTCTATATATCTTACATGGAATGAAAAATTATATATTTAATTGATTGATCAAATCAGTGTTTAGTATGATATGTGTATCTTAATGTATCTTAAATAATAAAAACGGACAAGGATATTATCCGAATTCGGGAAATCCGAGAGGATACGAATATGGATACCTGAAATTATTATCCGGCGGATACGGATACAGATAGTGTGGAGAGTTGGTGGATATGGATGTGGATACTATGGTATCCGCTCTGTATCCGTCCGTTTTACACACCTAGTGATATGTAAAAAAAATGATATAAATATACATTTTCGACCGTTGAAATATTCAATCAATAAAATGGTTGGCACCGACCCAACATTTCAACGGTTGAAAATAAATATTTATACCATTTTTTACATATCACCTCATCTCAAATGTTTTTTTATTGAATTTTTTTGTAAAAAAAATTAAAGATGATCATCCAACCGTGGACATCATATCCATGAAGTTTCATCAAAAAAATTATTTTTTTATTATTTAAAAAAATTATATGTGTCAGGGTCTGCACTATAAGAAGTCCTTACACGAGACTTTCTATATATATATATATGTGTGGGGGGGAGAGAGAGAGAGAGAGAGAGAGAGAGAGATCCATTGTTGAGAGATAGTGAGAGAGTCAACAATTGTGAAGGACCATGGGGCGGTGGTGGGAGGGGGAGGGCGGCAATAGTGCGGTGGGGAGGGAAACTATGGTATATCATTTCAGCATCAAAAGTTTGTTGGTTATGTTTAACAGGAAACCATGCTTTTTAAATCATAAAAGTTCTCTCTCTCTCTCTCTCTCTCTCTCTCTCTCTCTATATATATATATATATATATATATATATATATATATATATATATAATCTCATAAATAATGCATATCCAGTTTGCATACCCTCTGTTGGAATCATTTTTTTTAAATAGTAAAAAACTATTTTTTGACTGATTTTTTTTATGGTTTTTAAACATTTCAGTAGGACCATAAAAAAAAATCAGTTCAAAATGAATTGTTTTGCTATTTTAAAAAAATTGGTCAACCTTTGTAAGTTTTTAAGTCGTTTATAAGTTGTTAAAAATGACAAAGTTTGACCGATTTTTTTAAAATAGCAAAAAAATTCATTTTGAGTTGAATTTTTTTTATGGTCCTACTGAAATGTTCATAAAAAATAGCTCAAAATATTTTTTTTACTATTTTATCAAAAATGGTCCGCGCCAGTGGTATGCAAACTGAGGTATGCATGAGAACCCTCCCCCTCCCCCTCTCTCTCTCTCTCTGTATATATATACATATATATATATATATATACAATACTCCTCTTGTGCGGACTATCCCGCATTTTAACAATGCGGACCGAACATGTGTCACCTGACGGTGAGCGCAGAAAAGAGAGAGTGTGCCTATAATTTAGCCGATAATTTTCAGGTGCACCGCCAGCTGACACATGTCCGGTCCGCATTCTTAAATGCGGACTGGTCAGCATAAGAGTAATGTATATATATATATATATATATATATATATATATATATATATATATATATATATATATATATATATATAGAGAGAGAGAGAGAGAGAGAGAGAGAGAGACTATAGTACATCATGCTCTATACATCACCCATGCATCACGCCTAATTCTAGGCCCTAAAAGTTTTTTTTTCAAAATTTATATTTTTTCGTTGAAATTAACCTTCCAATCAACCCATATGCAAAAAATTAGGTCAAAATAAATTTTGTAGCTATTTTTAAAAAATCCACAAAAAACTGCTAAAAATACTTTATTTATAAGGGTCTGCGCTAGAAGTTTTTTGTGAATTTTTTAAAAATAGCTACAAAATGTATTTTGATCTAATTTTTTGCATATGGGTTGATTGAAAGGTTAATTTCAAGGAAAAAATATAAATTTTAAAGTTTTCTAGGCCCTAGAATTAAGTGTGATGTACGGTGTGATGTAGGCGAGCCTTCCTCTGTCTGTCTGTCTGTCTGTCTCTCTCTCTCTCTCTCTCTCTCTCTCTCTCTCTCTCTCTCTCTCTCTCTTATATATATATATATATATATATATATAGATAGATAGATTGATAGTCAAAGGAGCCTAAATCTTGCTTCCTAAACCATGCCTTCATTTAAAACAAATATATATACTATGTATAACCAACATTTTTCACTAGTATAGAGCGGGACGAATAGGATCCACTGAATTATTAAGTATATGTAGGGGTGACAATTTTATAAATGACACTGAACAACACGAAATTGACACAATCTGTAATATTCGTGTTGAGTCTTTTTTTACATGAAGTCGTGTTATGTCATGTATATGTCAAAATTATGAGTCGTGTAAAATATAAGAAATCGTGCCTATTTTTGTTTAATTGAGTATAAAATATAAGAAATCGTGTTAGTCATGTCGTTTTATGTATGGGTCATGTTCGTGTCAGGCAAAAAAATACAAAGTCGTGTCGTGTTATGTTTGTATCCAAAAAATCTTTGTTGTGTTGGCTCAAAAGCGAACCTAAAAACATGAATCGTCACCCCTAACTATATGTATATATTGAATTGTGCATTTTTCCCTGAGTTAAAACATTCTTGTTAAATATTCTGTGAAATTATTCGAGAGAATTTTGAAACTGCAACCCATCACATAATAGCTTATATTTAATAATAAACCCTAGCACAGTGAAACTAAATTGAATTGAACTAGTCTTATTCGATTTCGTTTGGTTCAATTCAGATTCTAAATTCTGTAGACCATCAAATTTAATTTAATTTAATTTATATAAACAATAAATCAATCAAATTAAATAGTGAGCTCCTCTAATGCTGTCAATACAATTCCATTATAAGGTGATGTTTATTGTTGGTTTTTAATTGACCCTGAATCAATTATTAAGAGTTAATATCGATTCCGAATAGGTAAACAAAATTTTTGAGTTAAGATTTCAATCTTCAAACTAAGACTTAAATTTTAAAAAATAAAAATAAACTTGCTCTCTCATTCAAAGTATTTTCTGATCTCTTTTCACCCTACTTTTTATTCATATGTTTTTTCTTGTCTTCTCACCTTCTTCCAATGATGGTTTTTCATTAAAGAAAGAATGATATGTGAATGTGTTTCCTCACTATTAGGCCATCCACAATGTGGTACCTTAAATATAAGGTATTAAGGTGCGAAAACTAGTGTTGGTTAATGAATCCCCTCTCCATTCTGCACGTTTATACCCCCATTGTGACCCAAACTAAAAGATCCGCAATGGGTTTAAGGTACCCATTGTGGATGGCCTTTCCATAAACTGTAGCGTGACTTCAGTGATGTGGGTCCATTGGATGCTCGTTTGGTCGGAGTTCTTATGTTTCCTTAAATTCTAAATTGATAAATTCACTTGTAAGGAGGCTTGGCATGTATTATGGCACTTGTATGTGACATTACCATTTAGGGGTAGTGAAAAGTAATGCTTTTTTTATAGGGATGCAAAACGATCCACAATACTCGAGTTCGGTTGTATTTATTCGAAAAAATCTCGTTCGAGACCGATTCGTATAATATATAAGCCAAACTTGAACATATTTTGAAGCTCACTATTAAATTGATCTTGACTCGATTACAAACATATATACTAAATTAGTATAAAACAATTAAGCTCCGTTCGTTTTTTATTGCATAAAAGTTCGTTCGAGCTCGACTTTTACGATAAACGAGTCAAGGTCGAACGTATTTTTAAGTTCGTTTACTTTTTCAAATCAAACTTGAGCAACCTCATGCTTGACTCATTTACACCATAGTACAAGGTGGAAATTTGCCATTTTAATCTTTTTGAAAGCTCAAACTCAAAGCAAAAACTAGCCCTTGTATCAACCTCCTTTCAACCGGTTCTTGACTACTGTAAATTAATTCTTTTATCGTTGGAGGTCACAAAGCACCAGTGGTCTAGTGGTAGAATAGTACCCTGCCACGGTACAGACCCGGGTTCGATTCCCGGCTGGTGCATTACATTTCTTTTTTTCAGCCTTGTTAAGAAGTAATAACAGAGAGGAAATTATTGGCTCTTTTGAATTAATTGCTTTTAATCTTTCTCAACTTAGCATAATAAACTGAAGGGTTCTTTTCCCCTTTCAATTTATGGATTTACAAATGATAAGTTAAACCTGAACTGTTATAAAAGTTCTCATGGGGCCTTTCTTTTATTTAATATAATAATCAGTTATTTCACATATAACAATAAGGATCAGCCATATTTGTAGCATAAACATTGATATTAATAAGATAGCGTGACAAATAAGTCTTATTTACATAAAACATTTTGTAATAGGTCTCATTAAAACAATTTTTTTCCTAATCTGGTCCTATTAATGTGGTTTAACTTTGTAATGAATAAAATGGAATGAAAAAATAGGATTCATGTAGCTAATCCAAAATAATTGAAAAAATATTTTGTTGAGTTGAGTTGAGTTGAGTTGGGTCCTATTAGATATTTTGCACAAGTAGTAAATATTACTACATTCCATAATTATTATTTGTTTGCAAATATAATAAATATTTATTCTCTGTTTTGCACAAGTAGTAAAAATTTACTATATGTTTTTTAACGGGACTTATTAGAGCATATTAAAAATCATATGACTTATTTGACTATATATTCAATAAATGTGCCCCATTAGAAAAAATCACGATTAATAGATGGTAAAGAAAGTAAATCCTTAAACTATGCATGTTTACATAAAACTCCCTTAACCATTTCTAATGCCAAAAATTTCAGTGACTGTATTTTGTCATAAAGACACTCTATGTCTTTTAGAAACACCCCCTATGTTATCTAAAACCATTAGCTTTTTGTTGCAAAAAAAAATTCCCCAAAAGAACCTTTGCTACAATTTCAAAGTTTGAGGTTTCTATATAAAAAATAGTTTCAAGGGTTTCTTCATAAAATCTAAAGTTTCAAAACAAAAAAAAATCCCGCACTTTTCTATATCATCAATCATCGATATCATATTATTATCACATAAGAGTAATTCTACGTAGACGCCATCTTTTGACACATTTTCACTGAAATAGCGATGTGTTTTAAATACATTGGTCATTATGTTAACTAATCAGTGTATTTTAGCCACAATATTGTGTTTGTGTCAGTCATATTGTGTAAATTATGAATCAAATAAATATATGAACTTTTCTAACCTGAGCTAACCTGAGGAGCATTGAGCACTATGAGAGTTTTGGATCAGTTGATATATATAGTATTACATTAATTTGCAAGGTGCACAATGCGTATGGATTAGACATTTGAAAAGCAATTGAAAAACTTCAAACAAAATAAATAAAAAAAGACACTATACCTTTACAAATAAGTAGATCAGTTAATGGGTCGTGTCGAGTTGTGTTTGTGTCTTTTTTTATTGTGTTCGGGTCTAAACAGATGATTTTTTTATCGTGTGAAAAAATCATATCCAAACCCGACCCATTATGTTATCATGTCGTGTTCACTCGTTAATACCCATTAAGATAATGAATTATTTTGAATTGTATACAAGTTGACATATTATCTCATTTTTTAACGCAAATAGACCCATTAATTCATCGACATTACTAAGTCTCTCATTTAGTAAAATTCATTATGATTAAATCAACATTATGCTACATATATTATTTATAAGTTTCAAAAGTATATCTTATTTACTTAAATTAATGGGTCATAACGGATTTTATCGGATATTAACGGGTGAAGGGGGTCAACCCTAACCCGACCCATTGACTATTGTGTCTTATCGGATTGGCACTGATATGACCCGAACCCATTAAGGATCCACATATTAACTTATAACTTCGTGTCGGTTTGTGGCGTGTTATCGTGCCGTGCCTCATTTTGCCAGGTCTACAAATAAGTAGTTTTCAGAGTGCTAAAACTTAATATACCTTTACATACACTATACCTTTCTTTGCCGGGACTTCCACAAAATGAAAATGGGTGTAATTATTGTTGTCAACAGGTTTATGCACGGGCGACCCTGAGCATGTGCCAAATGAGCGATCGCACAGCGCCCCCGCTAGTCTATTTGTTATTACTTATATGTTGATGGCCCATTTTTATATCAATACACATAGAAGGAGCCTATTTTATAGTTTTTGCACGGGGCTTGTCAATTTTTTCAATCTCAGGATTGGCCTCAGGTTAATGTATCAACTTTTATACCATTCAAGATAATTCATTATCTTAATAGATAAATAACAAGTGAATATAAAACGGCCCATTGATATAAGAAATGGTGTTCAGGTATGATTTTCTCACCTATAAAAAGTCTTTCCTTTATACACGAATCCAGTAAGACCCGAGCACGATAAAACAAAAATGAACGCTACCGGACACCACCCTTTGTCGGTTCCAAAGTTGTTAGTATCATACTAGAGAAATAACATTCGTGAATTAGTTTTTCACGAATGTATTTCTCCTGGGATGAAACAAAAGATAGGCAATCTATTTGCCTGGTTGGGCTTAATGCGTCCCCGACTTATTTTAGCTTCCACTCGCGACCCAATAAAAATTATTTTAATGCCCCTCTCTAGTTAAGAAGCAAAAATACGCCGTCACTTACAACCCTTTCCTCTGCCATGGACTTCCACATAATGAAAACGGTCGGCATCGTCGTATTTTGATATTAAATTAATAGATTACGTGCATTTAATTATGTAGATTTAGTTTTTAATCCCATTGAATATTAGTGTAGATGATAGATGTCTTTGCAAGTTGTAAAATATCAGTATATGCAAACGACTAATGAAAACTTGATTTTTATAACTTACTTGATATTAAACTCTAAAACTGTGAAACTAAATTTAACCGTCCTAGTCTTGTTCGATTTTGTTCGATTCAATTCGGATTCTAAATTTCGTCGACAAACAGATCAAATTTAGTTTAATTTATATAAAGAATAAATCAAATTACATTAGACAGCTAGCACCTCTATTGCTGTCAATTATTAAGAGTTAATATCCTCTCTGAATCCCAATAAGAAAGAACACTACCTCTGAAAACATTTATTCAGCTAAGAGGTAAACAAAATTTTGATTTTAAGATTTCAGTCTATAAACTCGGAGTTCAATTTTGTAATAAAAATTCTTTCACCTTATTTTTTTTCCTGGTATTTCACCCTCTTTGAACTATGTTTCTCTTTTAAAGAAACAGTGATATGTGAATTTGTTTCCTCACTATTGGGATATACTAAAGCGTGACATCAGGAGAATATATGGTATACGCGGCATATACATTCACATCAATAAGTGTAAGACATTTGAAATAGTAGTGAGTGGTTATTGACGATTAACACATGCTATGAGTTACTTTTTCCTATTATTATTTTTTTATACGAAGGGTAATCCCAGGGCAGCTTATGCGCCCCTCGGATTAATCCCTCTTCCTCGAACAAGGCTTGCAAAACGGGCTTTTAATTCGTGCAGTCCGTGGCCCCAAGACGCAGTTGTCAAGTTTCGAACCTGGGTGCCTGAGTTTATAGCTACACCCGATTCTACCAACTTGGACAACCCTTGGGGTTACTTTTTTCTATTTATTTGCATTGATTGGTGCAAGTGCACCATGTAGGGAGGCCATGTGGTGCACCGAGTATACCATATATTTTCTCCATGTCAAGACGAGTGTTCATTAGATGCGCCTTTGGTTGGAGTTTTTACCTAAAATTCTAAATTGATAAATTCGCTTGTAAGGAGGCTTGACACGTATTATGACACTTATATGTGAATTTTTCATTTTTGGAGGGTAAAAAGCAATTTTTTTGTTCTTGTAAAAGGTTAAAATTTGCTGTTTTAATTTGCTAGAATACACATGCTCAAAACAAACTAGCCCTTATATCAACGCTCTTTCTTTTGCATAAATTTCTTATGATTTCAGCATAAAGCACCAGTGGTCTAGTGGTAGAATAGTACCCTGCCACGGTACAGACCCGGGTTCGATTCCCGGCTGGTGCATTTCTTTTTAATCCTAGGTTTCTTGCTTTCCCTTTGAATTTATGGATTCACAAATGATATTAAACCTGATCTGATTCAAAAATATTTATTAGTTCTCATGAGGCCTTTCTTATCTTTAAAAAGGGAAATAACTGTACTTAATATAGTAATTATTTATTTCCCATCTCACAGTAAGGACCAGCCATTTATAATTCAAATTTAGTCACATAGACGTTGGTATTAATTTATTGCTCTAAATTTGTAACTATGCATGTTTACAAGAAACTCCCTAAACCATTTCTGATGCTAAAAATATCAGTGAATGCATTTTGTCACAACAAAGAACTTCTCTGCCTATATAGAGATAATAGTTTTCTCTTGCTAAAAATCCTCAAAGGAAATGCATAATTATGGGGTTTTCAGCATTTTAAAAAAAAAAGGTTAAGATGATTCCCTCAAAAAAAAAGTTCAGATGATTTTTTTTACAAAAACCCCTATGTTTAACTAAATTTAATAGCTTTTCGTTACAAAATAATCCCCAAAAGGAAACCTTTGCTACAAATTCATAGTTTATGAGGTTTCTATATTAAAAAAGGTTTCAAAGCTAAAAAAAAATTATCCCCCCAATGTTTCAATAACATATTATCAAATAAGAGTAATATTATGGTGACGCCATCTTTTGACGCATTTTGAGCGACATAGGGACAACAAGGTTTGTATCTGTCAAATTGTGTCAACGTAAAATTATTTATTAGTGAAATATATGAACTTCGCTAACTTCGGGAGGAGTAAACACTAGAATAATTATTGATCATTTCATATATATTTCTTTTGACCAAAATTAATAGTTTTGTTCTTCTTTCTGGGTCATCCCACTTTTCTTCTTTGGACGTAATCAATGGATCAAATTCCACGATAGTGAACCAAGCTTGATTTTGACCATTGATTGAGTGAACCCTTAAAAAATCGTCATTTTCAAATAACGACTATTAATATGGACAAAGACGTAGGTAGTATGAAGTTTTGTAACACGAGGAACATTGAGCACTGTGAAAGCTTTGGATCAATTGATGTATTTTGTATTACATTTATGTGCAAGTTGCACAATGTGAGTATGGATTATACATTGGAAAAGCAATTGAAAAACATGAGAGAGAATAAAGAAAAAAGACATTATACCTTTATATGCCATACATACCAACACTCACAGTTCATCCATCTTCCAAAAGAGTTTAAATTACACTCACTTTTATGGCTGAAATATTAAACTAAAAAATAAGTAATTTTTTTCTAAGTGCCAAAACTTTTATGTATCTAAAAGGGTCACCAAAACCCTCTTTTGAGGAAGATTAACAAACTTTAACTCTCATCCCAACCCTATACAGATGACCATTTCAAATCTCCAACATCAATATTCCTATGCAACCCCGAACCCTCTGGCAACCCCAAAGGCGCACCTTCACACGCACAATTATCGACATTAAACAACTCCCACTCTTTAATAAAACACCTATCCAATGCAGAAACCAATTTCAGTCTCTCCCTCTCGTTCGGGTACTCCCCGTTTGGGCTAACGAGAACCGCCCCAGTATACGACTGCCCCGCCACTCGGGCGGCCCCATTATAATGAAACAAACCCCAACTCAAATCATCTGAAACATCCACAATCGTCCAAAACTCATTCGACACCACCCCGTTATCCAAAACGCTAAAATTAAATGTCCCCGGGACTTTCGCTCGTTTAACGCGATACTTCCGCCTCCTCCAAACCAACTCCCCCTCAAATGTTTTGACTTGAAAAACCGGCTCGTACCAAAAAGACCCTTTTGCCCTCCCCCTATAAAACAACTGGTACTGGCACGGGAATTGATCGTACGCGGGGTTTTGCCCTGCCACGACCCGCCAACTCCAATTCAAATTCCCCAACCAACCCACGAAAAGATCCTCAGACGTTTCATGACACAAGTCTTCCCCTCGAAATTTAAGCATCGGTTGGACATTAGGCTTTTCGGGTATTTTGGCGTCCAATTCAAGACAATTGTGCTTTTGTAGTACACAAAGAGAGAACTCTTCGAGTTTTGGGCTTTCGTATGAAGCTATACATCGATAATTGCAAACTTGATCTACCGGGCTGCATTGGTTTAAGCATTGAAGAGCTTTTCTACAGTTTGGGTCTAAGAGACAGTTGAGTATCTGGGGCCCACAATTCTTCACCATACAGTTAAGAGTAGAAAAACCTTTTGCTCTTAGGTTCTGCAAAATTGGAACTGGCCTTATATAAGCATTCACTATAACTAACAAACAGAACCTTATATCATCAGAATTATGCCTGTCCCAAGCCTCTAATACGGTTTTCACTACTTCTGCCGATTCCTTGATTTTGTCCGATTGAGAAATTCCGGTTAGTTGGCTGAATATGTTGTCCCCTTTGGATTCGGTTTGAATAAATGATCCACCGAGTTTGTTGGTTAATGATGGAGATGAATCAAAGCAGATCATGTTTGGAATGTTTTGGCTGTTGGTTTGGATCCACTTCACTGATTCTGGGTTTGTTACGGCCACAATCACGAGAATATTTGCTCTACTTAGTTCGCTTTGAAGATTTTCAAGCGTTTTGTCATTCGATTGAAGGATGTGGTCATTGAATACCAGCATTTCATAGCCTTCATCAACAAATTTCAATCTTTTTGCCTGCTTACAAAGAAATGAGTGAGAAAAAGAAATATAATCTTATTAGAGACTAAAACATGCACTTCTATAAGAGTAAAAACGCACAAAACAAACTCTAAATGACACCATGAATTTGAACCAGAACAACGCATTTCGAATTGAACCCCTACAACATGTCAGAGAAAACATAGAAGGCACAAAGTTCAATGTTTTAGAGGATGAAGATAAAAAAATCATGTGATTGGGTTTAGTCTTAACGGGTTCGGGTTGTTATTGAGTTGACCCATTAGATACCTCATATATATGGGTGAAACGAACCCGCTATACAAGATGCAAATTCAAAATGACACCAAACTGACTACACACGATAATTAATGGGCCGCGTATGGGTGATTTCAATTTTGACACGAAATCGATAAGACAGTTCAATTTTTATACAAATTGATGTGGCCCACATTTTAAATGTTTCTCTTTCATTACTCACCTCTCTCGCTAGTATAGAAATAAAAATGTACAAATCTTTTTGCAGGTCATTACTTATATAAAGTATAGTGGTGTTGAACTTCATAAAATAAAAATGAAAGAACACAAAAAGATAATTTAATATCAATGCATCCATAGAAAGTGACGAGGTCATTTGAATTAAATAAGGGAAAACAAAAGTCAAATAAGATGACATAAGGCCTTCGCAATCAAGATCAAGGACCAACTTCTGAATGTGAAAAGAAGAACAATGAAAGTTTAAAAAAAAATGAAGATTATGGAGATGGATTTCTTAAAGTTCTTATGGTTAAGTATTGTTGTTTGGTTTAGATTAGGATACATTCTAAGAATGTTGTTAAGAGACAATGTGTTTGTTTTTCCTAAGGTAAGTCTCTTTATCCATGGTCAATTGTAAGCTATTCGAGAGTTACTGGCAAAGAAGATCGTTACTTAAATCTATGGATGAAAAGCGAAACCACCAATACAAATAGCTTAAGGGAAAATTTTTATGTCAGTGCAACAGATAAACATAGATCGTAAAGAGTAATAACACAATTGGTATATGTAGCTGGCTAGTTTATTGTTTAGATAGGGCTTTCCAAAGGAGGAGGCAGCATGTATATCCAGCAAAAAAGAATATAGAAGAATATGATTTGAGAGTTAGTATAATTGAATACACTTACAAATAGCCTGCTAAAATACAGAACTTCCCAATGCTGTTTCATTTTCATTTATAAAGTTGCTTAAATCAATGTAGACATAATATTATACAGGCAGTAATGTAATGAAATGCGCCTTAAAGAGAACTTGACATATATCTTTCATCCAAGTCAGCAAAATATGAAGTGGTGATAACCACAGTCAAAATAGGAACCATCACATCATTAAAAAGGGATTTCATAACAAAAGAAGATGATTTTGTGTCTAGGTTAATATAAATGAACGTGATAATTATCCAAAATGAAACAATACAAAAGGAATCTCAAGTTGCCAGTTCTTAAAGAGTATCTTGACGTGTGTAAATGCATGAGTTTGAACGCGGTTTTGCGTGTTGATTCTTATTTTCTTTCTCATTACTGTGGTATTAATGACTGTCGAAGGAGGAAATACAAATTCCTAGAATAATTGCTAAAAGTTCAAGACCCAATGTTATAGACCCTCCAAGACTCTGGAAGTTGAGCCCTAAGGAATTTGAGCTGCAATTGGTAGGACTCAAGCGTTGAGTGTGCATTCTCTATGAGCCTGGTACATAGTTGTCAAATCGTGCATCCTAGCTGATGCAGGAGCATAGGGATATAGACGTCCTTCTTCACATTCTTTTATTTTGTTCTTTTTTTTAGCCTTTTGTATGTTTAGTATAAATAGGCCAAGAGCCTTCATTTGTAACACTTTTGCCATTTTGATATTGAGAGCCTAGAGAGAAATAAGAAAAACTCTTCCATTTTCCAAGTTGTTGTTGTTGTTGTTGTCGTGTTGTGTAGATAACTTCTTTTTACGCTTCCGCACCCTTATTTATATCAAATTGGTATCAGAGCCCCGTTTGCTCTTGTATTAAAATGTTCATCGAAGATTGGAACAATGATGGGATTCATTCGGATGACTCACGAGACATTCCCGACCTTGTCCAAGAAACCCTAACCCTAGAAATCAAGAAACCCTAATATTTCACCACCTAAACTCAATGATACACCTTCCAATTCCATCCAAACCCTACCCAATTCAATAACTCACCACAAAAAAAACCTAACCAACCCAGCCACATGTAATCCCCGACCCACAGATGAAAACCAATGGTCAGCGAGCTCTAATGGCTGCCGACCAGCACCCTACCAAGCCGGAACCCCAAGAAAATCCCCTGGAGCAACCGCCGACAACCCATCAAACCAGCAGACCCTCCACGGCATACCGACTAACTCCCATTTACCCTCGACTGCCCTAACCAAACCCCCGAAATCCCCAATCCAACCCCAATCTCATACCATCACTCTCAAGAAACCCTAGCCGAATTCAAACACCCTTCTGCCCAAACCAACAGGTTCAACCAACCCTCAAAATCACTCAAACCATCTCCAATTTCATACCAACATCCTATAAACCCTAAAACTAACACCAAAGAGCCAAAAGAACAATCCAACCCCATCTACAAAGGATGTCCTTCCTTAGGAATCCTTCCTATTCCACCCCATGTCCCGTTAACATCCGCTCAATCTATTTGTCCGCGAAGAGACTCATTTTGCCATGAACAAGCGAGGCGTGCGGGAATTTCTACCACTTATATGCACACCGTGATGATAACCACACCCGTGGATCCTCAAACCTCTCCACCGACTGATGATACTTGGATCCGATCGAGTATTTTTTTTACTCGTTGCACCACAAAGGGACGGCTATGCACGGTAATTATCAATGGAGGAGTAATTGATAATTTGGCCGCGCAAGAGATGGTTGACAAACTAAATCTTCCCACCGAACCATTGCCTACTCCATGTCGCATTGGGTGGTTGGGAAATGAATCCACTCTAGCTCCAAGCCGACAGTGTCGAGTGACTTTTTCCATCGGGGACTATCGTGATGAGGTTATATGTACTGTGGTGGATATGCGAGTGTGTCACCTTCTTTTGGGAAGGCCGTGGCAATTTGATCATCGCAGCATGCACGATGGTCGAGCCAACACCTATTCATTTATGCATGAGGGGAGTAACTTTCTCCTCCGCCCTATGCGACCATTCCCGATGTCTCGACCAATGTTTAAAAAGGCGAAAGGCGAGGCGAGGCGTAAGCCTCGAGGCGTTTGAGGCGTAAGCCTCACCGAAAAGGAAAAAAAAAGAGCAAAATAATATTAAAAAAATACTAATAAAATCATAAAAATAAAATAACAAAGAAATATAAAATAAAACTACAAAAAAAACATCCTTGAGGGCTTTCTCACATAGTTTGACATTTTTTTGTTCCCCCCAATATAACTTTTTAGAAAAAGAAAATCAATTTGAACATATTGGTTATTTTAAATATGACAATAAATTAATCAATGCAAAATCGTATTGGCAAAATCATTTTTTTAGCTTCATTCACATATTGGTTCTTTTATAATATGACAATAAATTAATCAATGCAACTTAACAAGCAAATTTATTAAAAAAAACATTGATTTTCAAGCTAAGATTAAAAATATAGCAACTTTATTAAAAAAATAATAAAACATATTAATCTAAGTTTATTAAAAAAAACAGCAACCTTTAAAATATATTAGTATAAGTTAAAGAAAACATATTAATCTAAGTTGAAAACCAAAAAATAGAAACCTTTTAAAAAAAAGTCATATTGAAGTTAATTTTGTACATTTATTTCAAACAAACTATATATTTGTAACAAAATATAGTCTCAAACAAATTTATACACTTATTTCAAACAAATTAGTAAAGAAAAACAAAATTAAGTGCAACTTTAAAACTAAACTAAAATAAAAAAAGAGTAAGAGTTAGTAGATTAAAACAACATTTTTTTAAGTTAGGTGCAATTTTAGAAAAATGAAGAATTTTAACCTTTAAACAAACAGACTTTGTGATGAAAGATTTTTTTTTTTTTTCATGCGCCTCAGCAAAGAGGCGTGAGGCGCATTGAGGCGTAAGCCTCAAATTCAGCCCTGAGGCTTAAGCCTTGAGGCTTTTTTTCAGCGCCTCGAGGCGTACGCCTCTTCCGCCTTTTTAAACATTGGTCTCGACCATCCGCCCTGATAGTTTCACATGAGTTAGACATGGAGACCGCGGAGACAGGGTTGTGTTATGCTCTCATTAGCCCCATCACCACCCTAGAGGCGACTGTCCCACCATGTGTTCAGAGTTTGTTGGATTCTTTTATCGATGTGTGCACACCCCCAGATGATATTCCTCCTCTCAGGGATATACAGCATGCCATTGACTTTATCCCCGGGGTGCAGCTCCCCAACCTTCCCCACTATCGTATGTCACCCACAGAGCACGCAGAGTTGCAGAGGCAGGTCACAGAGCTCTGTGACAAAGGGTATATTCGGGAGAGTATGTCTCCTTGTGCGGTTCCCACCCTGTTAGCACCAAAGAAGGATGGTAGTTGGCGTATGTGTGTTGACAGTCGAGCTATTAACAAGATCACCGTGAAGTACAGATTTCCTATCGCTGGGTTGGAGGATATGCTAGATCAACTTCACGGTGTGAAGGTTTTCTCCAAGTTAGACTTGAAGAGCGACTACCACCAAATTCGTATGAAACCGGGAGACGAGTGGAAGACTGCCTTCAAGACGAAGGATGGACTATATGAGTGGACGGTGATGCCTTTTGGCCTCTCCAATGCTCCTTCAACTTTTATACGAGTGATGACACAGATTCTGCGCCATTTTATGAGCAAATTTGTGGTTGTTTATTTTGATGACATCTTGATCTACAGCCGATCGTAGGAGGAGCCCTTAGACCATGTGGCTCAAGTATTAGAGGTCCTACGAGCCGAGCGCTTCTTCCTTACGTTGAGGAAGTGCGCTTTTATGGTGTACCATCAGTGAACTTTTTGAGGCATGTGGTCTCAGGCGATGGCATCAAGGTAGATGATGCCAAAGTTCAGGCGGTAGTGGATTGGCCTCCACCCTCGTCGGTCTCTCAGGTGCACAACTTTCATGGCTTGGCAGGCTTTTATAGGTACTTTATTATCGGGTTCAGCACTGTCATGGCCCCTATTACAAATTTGATGAGTACTTCCTCGTGTACCGAGTTCCGATGGACACCAGAGGCGGATGCTGCCTTTAAACGCATCAAGGAGCTGATGACGACGGTCCCTATCCTAGCTTTACCCGATTTTGATCGATTATTTGAGTTGTCTTATGATGCTTGCAAGACAAGGGTGGGTACTGTTTTGAGCCAGAATGGGAAGCCGATTGCCTTCTTTAGTCAGAAATTGATGGGTGCCTCCCTCCATTATTCGACTTACACCTTGAGTTTTATGCGGTGGACAAAGCCGTGAAGTTTTGGTCACCCTATCTCCTTCATAACGAATTTGTCATCAAATCAGATCATGAGGCCCTCCGTTTCTTACATAGTCAGCGACGTGTTAGTGACCGACACGCCAAGCGGACCGCTTACCTCCAGCGCTACACTTTTCACTTGCTAATAAACCGGGGAAGGAGAACCAAGTGGCGGACGCTCTTAGCAGGAGAGCACATGCATTGGTGACTTTGTGGAGTTAGGTATTTGGATTCGATGAGGTCCGTGATCTTTACCCGATGAATGTAGAGTTGGGGCCAATCTTTGCAGCTTGCCAATAGGGCAATAGAGCATCGGGAGAGTATCTATTACAGGATGGGTTCCTACACCGAGTTATGGACCTATACATTTCATCTTCATCCCTACGGGAGAAGATCATTTCTGAGATCTATGGGGGCGGTTTAGCCGACCATCTAGGATAGGCGCGTACTCACGCGATGCTGAGGGACCGATTTTACTGGCCGACGATGAGGAGAGACACCAACGCTTTCATCAAGCGTTGGTACACTTGCCAGACAGCTAAGGGCCAACACACTAATGCGGGCTTATACACACCGTTCCCGATTCCAGAGCGCCCATAGCAGGATGTGTCGATGGATTTTATAGTGGGACTGCCTCGCACTTCTCGAGGTCATGATTCTATTCTTGTTGTAGTGGATAGGTTCTCGAAACTGTCCCACTTCATCCCTTGCTCTCACATCACAGATGCGTCTCATGCTACTTCCTTATATTTTCGAGAGATTGTTCGTCTTTATGGTGTCCCCCATAGCATCACTTCGGACAGAGAAGTGCGATTTACAGGACATTTCTAGTGTACACTTTGGCGGCTTTTACGGACGAAGTTACAGTTCTCGACAACTTTTCACCCCAGACGGATGGCCAGACTGAGGTGGTCAACCGTAGTGTGGGTGACCTATTACGGTGTCTGTCTTCCGAGCATCCCCGTAGGTGGGACGTAGTGATCGCACAAGCTGAATTCGCCTTCAACAATGCCATCAACCAATCTACTGGCCTTTCTCCGTTTAAGATTGTCTTGGGGCAGTCTCCTTCTATGCCCATTGATCTCGCTGAGCTTCCGCCGACAGTGCCTATATGCCCTTTCGCTGAGGAGTTTGCAGCTCGTCTGACATCCATCCAGGGCGATGTTCGTACTCGATTACAGTCCATGTATACCTCTTATAAAGAGGTTGTCGACGAGCACCGCCGCTTTGTCTCTTTTCGCCCGGGTGATCTAGTCATGGTTTATCTTCAGAAAGCGTGCCGCCAAGGCAAGTGTTCCAAACTTCTTATGCGACGATTTTGACCTTTTCCCATTCTCCGTGCTTGTGGCACAAATGCTTATGAGGTTGATCTTCCTGAGGAGTTTCACATGTGCACCGCACGTTTAAAGTGGCTGATCTTTCTCCGTACCGTGGCACTCATGCCCCACCGATTCCCATGCCGGTGAGCACTGGCCACCCAGTCCGCTCCCATGTAGACTGTGTCGAGGGGCTTCTAGGTTCCGAGTTCATGTCTTCATCATCAGGGATTACACTCGTTATTTGGTTCGTTGGGTTGGCCGTCCCGAGACGGAAGATTCCTGGATTACAGAGGCTACCCTTCGGCACATCGACCCAAATTTTTATCGGCAATATACAGAGTATATGGCGTCTTCTCAAGGGGGGAGAGTGATGCAGAAGCATAGGGATATAGATATAGGCGTCCTTTTTCACATTCTTTTATTTTGTTCTTTTTTTTAGCCTTTTGTATGTTTAGTATAAATAGGCAAGAGCCTTCATTTGTAACACTTTTACCATTTTAATATTGAGAGCTTAGAGAGAGAAATAAGAAAAACTCTTCCATTTTCCAAGCTGCTGTTGTTATTGTTGTGTAGATAACTTCTTCTTTTTACGCTTCTGCACCCTTGTTTACATCACTAGCAAACCTATGTATCGCGCATTTTGTATCATGTATAGTAGATACATTGCAAAACGTAAAAAAAAAATACAATAAAACTAACTAAATGTGTTGTGAAAGCGTTATAATAAATTCTAACACAATATAGTCTAAACCCAACCTTACGACATGATTCGATCGTCTAACAAATTATAAGAGAATATAATCTAAAAACAAATCTGAGGGCATAATTACATTATCTATCAGTAAGATTTCCCCTTTATGATTAGAAAAAAGGTGTTTGAATCCCACTATAATCCTGTTATCATAAGAATATCAGAAAGAATTTAAGAATACAATATTTATTTACATTTGTTTATAAGATAAAAGAATAATAGACCGATACAGTTGATACAGTGCTACTTGTTATATAGCAATTTGTTATGTATCAGGCATAGCACGATACCTGCAACTATGGCCTGGTATAAGAACTTCTTTGAGAATTTTCTTTGCATAGAATAAGCAAACCAAAGGAATGTGGAGGAATAAGAAGACAACATCTCATTTTGATTTTTGCAATACAAATTCTTCCTGTATCCCATCACTTAAGTATGTAAATTGTTTCCCTAAGTTAGCTTGTGTGCTTGACAATTTTTCTATAAGATGCTGGAGACTTGATTATATAGATTTTCTGTGAAATGTGATGCCTCCAAGATCTTCAAATTTTATACTCCCTTTGTCCCAAATTTATAGTCGTGTTTTCTATTTTGGGACGTCCCAAATTAATAGTTACTCTTCCGTTTTGGGTGTAATCAACGAACCAAAATCCACGATAGTATACAAGTCTTGACCTTCCACTGCTTCCTACTACTGATTCAACAATCAGCTAAAATGTAGCATTGCTACTTAGTATTTATGGTTGATTACACAATGATAACTTTTATATAAAAAATACTTCATTCTACTAATTTTTTGCTTATGTTGTATTTGTTTGCAAATATATTCTAAGAGAACAACAGTCTGAAATAGTTAAATGCAATGCATGCTGAACATATTCCTCAATTTTTTAATAGAAACATTTCGTACCCACCCTCCAAGAAAATAAATCCCCTAAAAAGTCATAAAAGAGAACATCTCACCAATACACTCATCTCTTTTCCCCACTATATGTTTTTAACTACTCATAAAAATAAACTGTTTTTTCAATCTTTTGAATTCTAGCACACCCTTATTTCATTTGTTGGGTCGACAAGTTTTATATATTTATTAGAATAATCTATTTCTTTTTGTCAGATTTACATCTCTAGTTAGCATTAGCCTATAGATAAGGCCTTTGTCCAAGCATTTTAAGCATACAATTCGCGTGTTCACATCAATTCGAATGTTCACAACAATGTTTAAAAAGGTGCATCCACAACAATACTTAAAAACGTGCAAGGCGCATTTGAGGCGTTGTGCTCGGGAGAGGCGAGGTGTGAGCCTCGAAGCCGATTGAGGCGTAGGCCTCAACTCGAAAAAGAAAATCACAAAGATGCTGTCTCATGTCTATCATCACTTAAAAGAACATATCCATAGTCAATATAAATAGTGGTAACATCACTACATCACCAAATGTCTATAATCAAGACAAACAATAAAAATTAATGTATCATCACAAAATCATTATAACAATGTCACTGCAACAAACCTAGCTTGAGAGAGGGGTGGGGAACTTGGAAAACGCTCAATCTAAATATTTTTGATCATATCCCTTCATCAAATATACTCGACGTGAGAAAAAATGGTATGTATTGCTAAAGGGGTAACCTTACACACTGAGTAAGAAAAGTATACATAATTCTCTCTCTTAGTTGTTAACCCAAAAGGACCCACCATGCCGATACATTCCCCACCTTTAAAAGAGCTCGGTGTCAAGCATGAGCCATTGATTAAAAGTGCTCGTTTTGGGCAAATAAATATTTCGAGTATTTTGGGCTCTTTAAGTATATACCAGATTATATAAATTCAAAAGCTCTTATATATATGTAAATGTATATATATGGGTGTGTATACATAGAGTATATATGTGTACAATCGAGCAGCAGGATAACTGTCTACCGGCTATAGCAGCCAGCACCTTGATGACCCCTAGCAGCCCGTGCCCTGATGACCCCTAGTGTTATTAAAGGATGAGCAGATGATTTCAAGTACCCCGGCCTTTCTGAGCCTACTGTAATAATGAGACAGCTATTGCACATTTTTAAGCGCACCCAGTGGTATTAAAGGCGCGTCGGCGCAACCAATCACAGGTGCGGCGCCTTAGAAAGGCTGGGCAAGGCGACTTAACAGGGAGAACGCCTTTCTTTTCTCTCTGTTCTTCTACTCCGTTCTTCTTTTCTCTTCTCTGTTCTTTTTCTTCTTTGTGAAACATAATGACTTTTTTTTTTCTTTCTTCTAATAAGTATTCATTCTTCTCTGTTTTTTTCCTCTCTTATATATTAAATTGTTCTGAATATAACACTGAATTGAATTGAATTTTTTGATGTACTTTCTTTCTAGTAAACTTATTTATGGACGTTAAGGATTGTTCTTGTATGTGTATAAATATTGAGTTATTTATTACTACAAAGTAATCTAAATATATATATTCAGTTAGGTACTTAGAATTGTTATTTATTACTTTTATTATAGTAAGATCATAGAAAAATAATATATCTAGATTTTTAATTTATTTAATATTTGCACATCACTTATCAAGTGCACCTTGCACCTAGGCTCCATGGAGAGCTTGGCTCCTTGGTGCACTTTTTGCCTCTGATAATTATGAGCACACTATGGAAGGCTACATTCGAGTTGACACGCCCACTTCCAAACAGACATCTTACGCCCGAAACTTCCACAGATTAGCTCGATGCCTTGGTGTATAAGCGTATTTCAGATGTTTGTTCGTCTTCCTTTCGTCTGCCATACCACCGCTATAATCGAGTGTTTTGAACGAGTTTTATGGCAACATTTCGCCCGTCGCCGCAAACTTGACCACCAGCCCGCCCTCTATATTTTGGGCCAAGTTGAAAGAAACCATGTGCGAGCAGTTTCTTGTGTGCACCATGGTAATGACCTATCCCAGCATATTCAAAATCTCCAGCATATACTATAAAGATCGGTTTCAACCCCTCAAGACTCACTGAGGCCGATGATCAACGAGTGGCTACATCAACGGTCATCAATCTCGGATTCGCCAAGACTTGCTCACCACATAGGTTCCTATTGTTGAGGTTGCTTACAAGTATGCCGTTTGGAGGAATTTTACCAAATAGCTTAACCCACCACGACACCCCATTCTGCTCCTCCTTACTCTCCCAAACCACCCCACCCCTCTTCGAGCTCCGATTCGATCTCCATGGAGGGATTTCGCTGCCCCAAGGTTGAACATCAAGTCGCCGATTGTCCAACCCACCCACCCACATTCCTCGCCAATAGTTTCCACCCAAGTCCAATACCGAAGAAATGCAAGCCGCCACCCTCGTGTCATGCATTCTTCCATTGGATTTATCCCTTTTTGTGTTATCATCTCTTAGTTTCTCTCTTACATGTTAGTTTTTATTTTAAACTCTTAGTTAATTTATAATTCAAATGTAATATTTTCTGTTTGTTTTTTGCATCTTAATGTTGAATAAGAGTTAAAATTCCACATTCATCGTTAAGAGGCAACTCCGTTGTTGAATGCTTAATGATGAATTTTGTTAATGATAATTTACTCCAATTTTATATAATACCTCTTATTTTTATATATTTATTATTGATATTTAATTTGGATTATTATTTCTTGTGTGCATGATAATTGTGTGAATTATTGTGACATTAAATTTGTTTGATGTAATTAATTTAATATGGAGAAATTAAATTATGTGTATCACTCGTAAAGAAATAATAATGTTGTGATTTATTTTATGATTGCGAGTTCGTATCGTTGGACTGGCTCTGTAGGCAGTGTGCCGTTTTGGGCCTAGGGTTAGGTACCCCTTTAAACTAAGTTTTGGGAGCATCCGGGTAGTATTTTGATCTCATTTAGAGATATTAAATTAGGCCCATAGGAGATCTGCAGGATTAAGGGTTTAAATAAAGACTTAATCCTCATTAGTCACATATCTAAAATATAGGAAATTTTGGGAAAACAAAAGGATCACCAAGAGGTCTTAATCAAAGAGTCGATCTTCCAATTTCAAGCCAAAAATAATTTATTTTACTACGTATTACTTGCAAATTATTTATGATTGATTTCATTATTAAATTAGATTGGGGATTAGTCACATGCTAGGTTGAGACCTTATGCTTATTCATTGAAGAACCTTAATTTTAATGTTATAAATTAATTAGAATTATTTAGATCTGATGTGGAACTAATTTATTATGTTAAATTACATGTTTAGGATTGAACTTTGATGATTTAAAACTGTTTTAATGATTAAACCCGCAATTAAGATGAACATTAATTAAACACATGTTGGAAGTATAGATTTAACATGTATTTTTGACGTAAATGACGTCAAATGGGAGCAAGAAAATATAATCTCTCTCTAAACTCTCTCAAATCTCAATATCTAAAAATGGTAGAATGCCTTAATGAGGCTACAAAAGAGGTATTTAAAGGGAGGAGGTTGTTTGGCCACTAAGCTAAGTATCTAATTACAAATATGCCCTTAATGCCAAATAACCTTCCTTCCTCTAAATACAAAATAAAAGGAAAAATACAATAAATACTAAAAATAAAAGAAATATTAAAAATGACTAAAAATGAAAAGGTCCTTATTCACATCACTCTCCCCGCTTGAAAGAGTTCGTCCTCGAACTCAGAGGGGAAGGCCTTCAGTGTCACCATCAAGGATCGTAATGAGAGCTGGCTGGAGTGGAACCTTCGGTGCCTCCTCAAGGTACTCAGGGTCCCTGAAGCTAAGAGAGCTCGACGGCGAGTAAGGGAACAATCTGAGGCTCAATGACCCATCACCCCACAGTTGTAGCATTTGAAGGTGACTGGATGAGCTGGTGCAGGAGGGACCGTGGGACTAAGAGTAGCTGCAGTGGAGGGAGTCACAGTAGGAGCAAAAGTCACTGGTGCTGGAGAGGCTGTCATTGAGCGGCTACGCGGTGGAGGGGCAGTCTGATGGAAGGACTCGACTTTAGTGGCGTACTCCACCGCCTTGGCAAAGGAGGTGATGTCACGTAAAACGAGATCCCGCTAAATATAAATCTGCAGCCCGTGAATATAATGGCTAATCCGCTGCTCCTCACTCTCGTCGAGGCAGGCACGAGTACATAGAAGTTGAAAGCGCTCAGTGTAGTCCAAAACTGTGGTGTCCTGCCTAAGAGACTGGACTAGCAAGAATAGGTCACGCTCATAAGTGACGAGGACAAAGGCTGACATCAACTGTGCTCGGAGCTCGGCCCGGGACTGGATAGGAGGTAGACCCTCAAAGACGCGTCTCTACTCCAAATCATTCCACCAAACACTGGCATAGCTCTGAAACTTGGTCGCTACTAGAAGAACACATCTACGACCCTTTAGCCGTTTATACTCAAAAATCCGCTCCATGGCGGCAAGCCAATCAACGACGGCATCGGGCTGTGGGTGGACGTCAAACATCGGGATATCCACTCTCATGTCACCCTGCATACTCCGTGATAATAACTGAAGTGCCAACTGTGTGATGGCATCACCACTGTGAAGGGCCAGGACATCCTCATCTAGATCATCATCGCCTGGTGAAGGCTCGGGAAGTAAGGCTCGCTGAGAGCGCCTTCGAGGCGGTGGATGAGGAGGGTCAGGAGCTGGTGGGCGAACTGGGACTGCGGGAGTAGCGATATGAAGTGGAAGAGTCTCTCGTGGTGGAGAAGGATGTGGACCTGGGACCAACTATTGGCGGTATAGGCATTGGTTCATCTGATGCCCCTTCTGATAGTATACAAAACAGTTACGCTCGGAGAGGGGAACATATGGAGTAACCTTAGGGCCCAGGGAGTCGAAGAGAGAAACATCAGTGCGCTACTCCGTAGGAGGGGGTGGCTCAAACTCTAGAGCGGAATGGAGGCGGGGTGAAGGAGGACCATCATGGGGAGGTAGGGTATTGCATTCGCGTACCTGCTCATGGGAATCAACGGGTGCGGAATGAAAGGAACGGGTATCCCATGGGGGTTGATGATGTGGCGCATGGCGAGGGTGTTTGGGGGTGGCGAGGTGTGTAGAATATGTGGGGCGAATGAGTGGGGAAGTGGAATGTGGTTGGGGAGACATTTGGTAACGGATGGAACAGGTGGTATGCTGAGTATGTGGAGATTTTCAAGGTATTTTTGAGGGTGGTGGCGAGGGTAAATAGAAATAGGGGCAAGGGGTAGTCATGTGGGGGTTGAGTGGGATAATTGAGTGGATGTGGCGATGGGAAGTGGGAGGGGACAAGAATTCGGGGCGGGGGAAGGTGAGGAGAGGGTAAAATGGTGGTGTGTTGGTATGTTTGGTGGTGGAGGGGGAGGTATAAGGGGTGGTGGGGAATTTTGGGGGAAAAAATTATTAGGAATGGGGGGTGGTCAAAATTCTAGGGTTTGGTGGTCAAGATTGGGGTTAAAATGCATTGGTGACTCGTATGTGATCGGAATTGGTACCCTTGATTTAGGGTTTGTGGAAGTTGAACCCTTAGCTTGCTGAATGTCACGGATCATCTAGGCAATTCCAATCACGGGGGGCACCGTTTGAACACAAATTGGAGACGGATTGTGCATAAAAGTACCCTGCTGAATCGAGTGTATTTGTGGGCTCTCAGGGATTGTGTCAGCCCATCGGAGGGGGGGGATCTGCCCAGTGGAATCGTCATGTGCAGTCGGTGGCTGAACCTGGGTTTGTGGGCCCTCGGTTTGGACCATTCGGCTTCGTAAGACATAACCGGTGGTCGGTTTTAAATGCCCGACCTGATGGAGCAGCGCCGGTGGCTGTTAGGGCGGTTCTTGGTGTTGAATTTGTTGTTCAGTGTGTTATGATGGGTTTTTGATTGGATCAAGTTGTTAATATTGTCTTCTGGTGGATTGGGGTGGAATTTTGGTTGGGTTTTGGCAGCGAGTCTTGATGTTAGGATGGTGTTGGTGTTGTATCAAGTTTAGATCAGTTTGTGTGGTTTCGGAATGTCGAGCAAGAGGCTGGTTGGAATTTTCAGTGGATTGTAGCAGTTCGAGGTTAGCGGCGGGAGGGTTTTGGTTGCCAGGGGTTGCGGTGGGGAACATTGATGATTGGAGGGGCTATTTTGGGTCAACATGGGTGGTTTTTTACTTTTTTTTTTATGTTTCGGCCAGCCGGGTGTGGTGGTGCAGCACCTTCCCCGGTGGTGGTGATTTCTTGGATGAAATTGGGGTTAGGGTTTGAGAAATTAGGGTTTTTTGGCGGTAGAGGTGTAGAATAGGTTGATTTTGGAGAATTAGAGTTAGGGTATTGAGATGTTACCAGGGCGGGGTGGGGGCGGTCCATGGCGGTGGCCGACGAAGAACCTCGAGCGTCCATCGCGTCTACTCGGGCAGTCAATCGGTTGAGGGCTTCCAAGATTTGATTGAAAGGATTTGCGTCAGAGGTGTTCATCCTTTCTCGAACCCACGTGACGTTGTTTACAAGTTTTTATTTTACAACAACAACAACAACGGGTGGAGCGACTAGGCTCTGATACCAATTGACGTCAATGACGTCAAATGGGAGCAAGAAAAGATAATCTCTCTTTAAACTCTCTCATATCTCAAAATGGTAGAATGCCTTAATGAGGTTACAAAAGAGGTATTTAAAGGGAGGAGGTTGTTTGGCCATTAAGCTAAATATCTAATTACAAATATGCCCTTAATACAAATAACCTTCCTTCCTCTAAATACAAAATAAATGGAAAAATACAATGAATACTAAAAATAAAAGAAATACTAAAAATGATGAAAAGGCCCTTATTCACATCAATTTTAATGAATCTGACTTAGTTTATGGTCTTCTGGGTTGATTCATATTACGATAACATTTTAGGAGGTTTAAGGTAGACCCGCGAGAACAGGTAAATAGTGTCACAGTCGCGCCCCTAGGCCTCAGTTGCGATTGAGGCAATTTAGTGGTTTTGTTGTTTTTCACATGGTTGTTTATGAGAATTTTGGTTGGACTTGGGAACTTTTACAAGTTTTTAGTCAGGATATTAGGTTGATGATCCTATATCTATTGAGGTAATTATGATTCCGATATTGAGGGTATCTCCGGGAAACGTTTAGTCCGATGTATATGGTTAGAGTAAGATGTATTGGATAATATATGTTTTGTGTGTTATTTTTGGACATACCAAGGGGGGGTGTATTCGTGGGGAACCTATCGATGGAGATTTGATGGGATTATTTCGCGAGACCGAATACTACCACTCTCGTTAATGACACAAGCTATGTATAGGTTTATATTCTGATCCAACGTAGTTGATGGTCAATCGTCTCGTCAATGGGAGACAAAGAAGGCTTGATATGTCGTGTAATCTTGGTATTTGATTACACGGTAATATCAGGCGTAGTGTTTTCCCCTTTTCTTCATGTGTGGATGTTTTGCAATCCGTTAAAGTGGGGCTTCCTATGGATTGACTTGATAGAAGCACGAGAGATTTCCTGAAGGTTTGGGCCTTTGTGTGATATTGTCTGACGTTGGTCCGACGATGGACGTATTCATATGAGGATGTAATTTGTGCTACTATTCTTATTGTGATGTTGTCATGTATTGGTTAAAAGGTAGTATATGGGTAATACATACTGTTTATTACTCTTTTTGCCTAGTTAGAGTTACATCACTATTTTATATCTTTAAAGTGATATCTTGTAGCTAGCTTTGTGGAGATGAGTATATACTTGTATAGTAAATAGTTGAGTAGCTAGGCCAGTGATGGGCTAGATCGTGCGGATATCATATATCATAGTTAGACTAGTGATGGGTACGACGTATTGGGAGATTGGGTAGCACCGTAGTTAGTCCAGTGATGAGTAGAGCTTACAAGGGTACTGTGTATGTTAGTAGTTAGCCCGTATTGAAGGACTTCATTTCTTTTAGATATTATGTGAGGTGAGTATACAATGAGTGAATAGTAGTCTTAGTGTATTTGTATCAGTGACAATAGTATATGAGCTAAGAGTTGCATAGGCTACATGGTTAGTATTTGAGACTTGGGTGCTTACATTGTGAGTTATGCCTTGAGTAAGATGGGCACATATGGCTAGGGCTACCTAAGGGCAGGTAGGGTGAGGTACTTTGGACGTCAGTACTCGTAAGACGGCATGAGGCGTAAATGAGTCACATTTAATATTGTTACGTAAAGCAAGTTTCTTACAAATTTGAGGGGTTTAACCCGCATTATTTTCCGAAATACCTTTTCAGGTATTCAATTGCAGAAGCATGAATAAACGGGCCAATTGCAGGTCAGCCTTATCCAGTTATTAAAAAGCATGAGAAGTGGAGTTACTTCTTGCCTTATTTATTTTATAGTCAGACCTTGTACATTTCAGTTTATTGTTTAGAGGGTTCCGAAGTTGTATACATTTTGTTTTATTTTTTAAGCAGTCGAAACAATTTGTATCATGGGGCTTATTCAGTTTTATTGATTTGGTTATTAAGACTCATATTTGTTATCTTGTTTTATCAGTATCTTTTATATACTGTCATGAATGGTTTTAGTTCTTCAGTTATTGATGCTTAGAATGATATAAATTGTTCGACATCCCCTATTTTCGGCATTGAGGTTTGGCTTGACCACCTGATACGTGAAAAATAAGGAGTGTTACATTTTACCCTTATTATTTTTCTAAATGACACTAATATAAAACAACTTATAACCGTAATATGATCAAAATAACATGTTTTCAATAACACTAGGGAATGCTTAAATCTTAAAGATGAATGTTTTATTAAAAATGTCCTCGAGATTTACCGTCTTTTAATATTTTTTAAATAACATTAATATAAAACAACTAATAATGGTTAAAATATCATGTATTGAGCAGGGTTGACAATCAAGCATGGCTATGTCAGATTAGAGCTTAAGGTTTCAAGCTAGAATATTATAAACGTATACTCAAATTTGTCTCACAATTAATAGCAAGTTTCAGGCCTTATTCAGCCCCCCTGAATTTGCTAAAAAGACATTAATTTCAATTTTTTATCTACAAACTTGATTTATTTGAGAAATGATAAGGTTCACAATCTAATACACATACTTTCCACCTCACACAGTTTGTAAATAAGTAACTTGATAAAATATGTTAGGGATAGAGTAGTTTATATAGATGTTCAATCGAAATTATTCTAAACTCAACTAAACAAATCCTTTCCCCAATTATTTGGGATCGGGTACATGAATCCTATCTTTCCTTTCTACTCTGTTCAGCGAGAAGTTAATTTAGTTCTATCTCTACCCCTAGGATTACCATCAATATTAACTAAATCACTCCTCTTAACTGGAACAACTATTAGTCTACGTTTGACATGTCCAAATCATCTTAACCGATTTTATCTCAATTTATCTTCTATGAAAACTACTTTTACCGTTTCACGAATTTGTTCATTTTAAATTTTATCCTTCCGAGTTTAACCGCAGATCCATCTTAACATCCGCATTTTCATCAAGCACATTTTTTGCACATTTTTATTTTTGATTGCCCAACACTCCGCGTTCCATATGACATAGTAGGTCTAATAGTGGTCCTGTAAAACTATCCCTTTAACTTTTAAATGTATACGTAATAAAATTCTCCACTGACCCAACCTGCTTGAATCCTACGAGTAACATCATCAAATATCTCCATCTCTTTGGATAATCGAGCCAAAATAACAAAAATTATCATTTTTAGGTATCTCTTGACCCTCAAGTTTCACCACATATATTGTTTTTGTATTAGTTTGTTTCTGGAGTTTTTCTCCACAATTCCAACCTATTATTAATACCTGCCTTAATTTCATCCACTAAAACAATGTCAGCTATAAATAACATAAAATGCGTCACTTCATCTTATATTTGTCTAGTCAACTCATGCATAACATGAGTGCAAACCTACAATAATCGGAAATTCACAACTTTCTCCGGTTATTGTTCTTATTATAGTTATGGCTCCATCATTCATATCCTTAATCACAACAATATATCTACAATTCAATCATTTTTTACATAAAACCCACCATATTATATTTATGGGGCTTTGTAAATTTAAAATCTATTGAAATATGTATTCTAGAAATAAGGTGTTGTTTGTTTTCACCTCTTAAGTCTGAATCTGAACCATTCAGACTTAAGAGGTACCAAAAAAGTGTTTGTTTTTTTAAATGATTAAGAGGCTAACGGCTATATTTGACTCTTAATGGTTAAGAGGTAGAATTATATCTGAAGTCTGAATGAGTCTAAATACCTTCATTCAGAGACATAAAAATAAACATATTTTTCAAATTCAGATTTCAGACAAATACATTCATTCAGAGACATAAAAACAAACATATTTTCCAAATTCAGATTTCAGACTTCAGATTCAGTCTTCAGACTTTAGATTCAGATGAAAAAACAAACGCAACTAGACAACAAAGATTTTATTTATAATTTTAGTCCCTATTTTTCAATAAAGCCGCTGGCGCGGACCCACGTTCATAGAACGCCAACAAATCACATCATGCTATGTCAATTGGTAATTTGAAAATAAGGACTAAATTTGGAAACCAAATTTTTGTTGCCTTATATTCATAATTAATATTATTTCAGACCCTAAAAATATATAAACTATTATATCTATTTTTATTCTATCATACACTTTCATCCTTAACTAAGGTTTTGGAATTATAAACACTAATATGTATGTATGTATGTGTGTGTGTGTGTGTGAGAGAGAGAGAGAGAGAGAGAGAGAACGCAAGTGCTTACAGTGTGGAGCATAACCTCAACCCAAGGAGCAGATTTCAAAGGGCTAAGACTACCCTCTCCAACGAGACCCACTATTCTCACCGCGGGTGACACATTCACGTCCGTCACAGTCACACTCTCTTCCTTCCCCAAAACCGCCGTTACAGTGCCCTTAACCGTGAGAATAATGTTGAAGGGGACATTTTTGCGGTGAGGATGAACCGGGCCGGTCGAGGTGAACCGGCGGTTGAGGGGAAAACCGGGTCTGGTGTTGAGGAGAGTTGATTGTGAGTGTGGCGTTACATTTGATGTCATGTCGTGGTTGTTCTGTTAACATACAAAAAAAACTTCATTTTAAATAGAGTTTAATACTACTACCTACCAGGTACTGGATACATCTTCGTAACGGCGCCGTTTTGAACTTCACCCAAAAAACACTTTGGGCTGTTTTGTTTGTTGTTATGAAAGGTTATGGGCTTTAAAAGCCCCACACTTTTAAGGGTCAATTATTAAATAGTCCCTACTATAAATATATATTTTTTAAAAAGGACACATATTTTTAGTTTAACCCATTTAGTCCCTCAAGCACTCAATATCCTCTTATTTTTAGAGGTCCGCGCCAGCGGCACTCCCTCTCCAAAATATGTGGCAAAGGACTTTTTGAGGCAAAATAAAAAAGTTTGGACTAAATGGGTATTAAAAAATGACCGATGGACTATTTGGTATATGTCCCCACTTTTAACCCTATATTTTAAAAGTGGTGTTTTAATTGATTTGTTTAGAAAACAAGTTTGACTTGTAACGCTTCATTATTTATTACTTAATATTATAACTCGACATTCTCACCCACGATCCAACCTCTGCTCTCGTCCAATCTTCATTTCCTCCCGTTCAACGGCCAACCTTCTCCATTAATAACTGAACTCACCATCATCATTAATATCTTCCTCCATTCCTTTCCTCTTCAATTAATCTGATTTTACATCTCACTTTACCCTCTGAAAGTTCATGGTGTGCCGAATAAGATCTATGTCTCTTAAATGGGTGATCCCTTCCCTCCGATCAAGGAGGTGCGAATCATCTGGAGATAATTTCTCTTTTATATTTTGGACGGTATATCTCCAAAATTTTGTTTTGAAGATAACTTTTGATGTTTGTTTGTAATTATTTGTGGTTGATGTTTGCATTTTTTTGGTTGATTTTTGGTTGATGTTTGTAATTATTTTTGGGCATAAAAATGTGTAATTATTATTGATGCTTCACATTGAGATTAGGGACAACTGACAATAAGAATTTATCAAGTCAAAAAAGTAACAGGAGTATGGAGTATGGTATGCATTTCTTTTTATATTTATGGTATGCTAGCAGTGGTCAAGAATGAGCTCTATTTTAGTTTTAGTTTTAGTTTTAGTTTTATTTATGGACTATGGTATGCATTTCTTATTATATTTTTGGAGTATGGTATGCATTTCTTATTATTATTTTTCATCCCAAAAAAATGTGATATCTGTGATATAGATGTCTCGTGTGGCCGAGAAAACTTAGTTATGGTCAACAAGTGCTGAGCGGACTTTTATTTTGATGATGGAGGTCGAAGTTGATAACAACAATTTGAGAATTTCCACCTTCCCTGCTAAGGTTTGGCAAAGATTCATGACTCAGATTAAAACTGGGACCAATCGCTCCTTCTCAGTTGCCCAAGTAAAATGCAAATATAATAGGTTGAAGAACAAATGCACTGCATTCACAAAGCTTATAAACACCACCGGGTTTGGATGGAATAGTGAAATAGGAATCGTGATGTAACACCCCGTAAATTCAATGACCTTTAATTACATAATATTTTGGGAGGAAAATAATTGATTTTATTTGGAGAATTAAATTCGTGATTTGAGAAAATTTTAAATTGAGGAATGTAGTAATTTGGCGAATTGAGGATTAATTATTTTGGATTATTTTATGTCGTATTTTGAGGTATTAAATTTGGAAGATGTTATAAATTAATCCAAATATTGATTTTGAGAGCACGGTCGAGTCCGGTAGGATCGAAATAGTCCAAAATGAGTGGCCATATGAATATATTGGATTTCGGGACTTAATTAGACATAATTGAGCTCCAAATTAAGAGTTTGGGTTCTTTTTATAAAGCGCATAAGTCAAAAATGGGATTTGAGTTTTTAACCCTAATGGTGAAAGGGTAAGGCAATTTAAAATCATTTTAGAAGACTAAAATTGGGGAGAGCTTAAGAGGAGAAACCTTATAAGAGAATTTGGGAATTTTGAAAGATTGCTTTAAGAGCAAGAGGAGATCCTTGATTCCAATCCATCATCTTCATCAAATGACTTGGTTCTACAAATCTAAGGCAAGTGGTTTAACTTGCATTTGTTAAATTGCATTTTTCCTATTCATATTAAGAAGGTGTGAATTAATTAATATGTTAGGGTTTGTTCTACATCTTAATTTGGGGATTTAATATTTGGGATTTATAAATCTATAGAGATGATAAAATCATGTGGCTTTTATGCCCCAATTTGTGTATATGATGTAGTTAAATTGATATAATCAAAAGTGAATATAAAACAAGTCTTTGAGGGCTTTCTGGGTAAAATTTGGGCAGAATGTGAGGTTTTAAATCTTTAATGGCGATTCTGTCCACTCTGCCCGGTAGAAAATCGTGTTTTCTACATTTTTTCTTGTGACACCCCGACTAATTAAATACCGGGTAGCTACTCCTTTATTAAATTAATACAAAATGCCAAGTTGGCTCGGTTCATAGCATCACTGTCGAAAAACGTTTTAACAATTACTAGCCACCTAATATTTAAAAAGTGAGTTGTCAATTTTAATTAAATCTGATTAACATGCAATAAGTAAATTATGAAATGCTAACACAACCACCACAACATAAAGACAATAGAGAAACCATAAAATAGTAATGAGTCTGGAGGAACACTCCTCACAACAATCCAAATGCTGAAATAAACAAGTACCAAGTCTGCATCACTAAATTAATTACAACCCAAAATTCTGAAATAACTGAATAAATAAAGTGTCTCTAAAAGGAAATAGGGTGACATGCCCAACAGATGAGAAAAGCTGGTAATATGAAGTCAAGACCGAAAGGGAGGCGTCTACTGTCAAGGTTCTGTAACTTCCACGGCAGCTACAGTATGTCACCTGAATGGAACTCCTATACTTGGTGTCCTTGTGGTTGGGCACCTAAAAGGTTTTTACAAGAAAATATATTTGGAAGCAAACGGGTCAGAGCCCGATAGTGAAAAACAATTTAAAATATAGCAAGTGTTTTAATGACATTAAAACAATGAATGCAAAATACATGTTAGAATGTGCGCTCACATGAAATACTCACCTCTGGACTATTTGTGCACTCCTAACGTACCCGTGCCCAATTCTAGTTATTTCCATATCTAACTAGTCCAATCTTAATACCTAACATTACTATATGCTTCACGCTTTAATTTCGACATCTTCATTGGAACAGAAAGCTTTACATTTATTCTTGGTTTCCCGTATTATAAATGCTACTTACTAGAAATCTTTCATCTCAGCTTTACATAACGTTGCAATTATTTATATTCACATATATACATGGCAGTTAATTTCAATTAACAGTATATTATTCTCATCATAAATATACAATACTAGAACCCCGAGACTAAGCTGCGGTGCACACATACTCTACTATCCAATCCCGGTACATCACATACATAACGACCACGTATTTCGAATCTCTCAGGAATCGTTTTCGATAAACAACAATCACAAATAATGGAGGCGAACATAATTCACATCACATGGGTCACGCACATACCTACGCTCCCATGATCAGCAGACTCATTAACTTCTCAATAAGTCCTTCTCTGACCTATGTCCTCGAGGTACCAATCTAAATCCCCCAGTAGGCACACAAAGATTAGATGGCCCTGATCGAACGCCGACCTCCCATGATAGCAAGTACGGTAGGTATGTTATACACAAATATCTACATATACTAAGCATTCGCACAACTTAGATATCTCAATATACTAGTAGAGGTATACTTCTCGTTCTTGTATTACCATTTAAATGTCATATGCTTATAAGTTTCCAATGCATTTACATTAAAGTTGTCAACTCTTCTCACGTCGTAATCAAGTGCTCGTTTTCAAATCCACAATTGTCCCCCGGTTTAATTCGAGATTCTATATTTTACTCCTCAACGTACCCTAATCTCACAATAATACCCACTAATTAATAAGGGAAGGTTATCTATCCATTTAAATGAGTCTACGAAAAATTTGAAATAAAAACAGGCCAAAAGGCCATTCTGTCAACTCGTTCGAACGAGGTCGTTCGAACGAAAGGCTTCGAATGAACTACCAACTCGTTAGAAGGGATACTGTCATCTCGTTAGAAACTCGTTCGAACGAGGTCGTTCGAACGACTTGGACAGGCCTTCTAACGAGATGGCAGGCTGCGCCCAGAATTTCCCCCAATTCGTTTTTCTTCAAATTTCTCTTCTCTAAATCCCTACTAAGATCATCCCAATTGAGTTTTAACGTTATTAAACTACTCTAAGTCCTCCTAGGTCACTCTTTAACATATATTTGGGGTCAATGCTTCCTAAATTAACATGAAATCATCAAAATTCCCAAACCTTGTCCCAAGCCCTATAAACATGAACCCAGAATTTAATGTCTACAATTTCTCCTTATCAATCCGTTTTACATCATCAAAAGATATATTTTGTATATGACATTCATCCAATAACATTCTACATGCAATCCCTATATCATATTATGAATTCTACCTCCAATTTCATGGGTTTTCATCAAACTTCCAATATAAGACAAATATTCGATTCTAAGCATGGAAGAAACATTCGCTTAAACTTAGGTAATTAAACCACTTGCCTTAGATTCATTTTCCAGATTCGTTGTCATAAATTCTAGGTTGAATTTCCCTTCTTTCGGTCACAAATTCTTCCAGAATGGTGGTGATGGGTGATGGCTTTGGTTTGGCTCTCTCCAACCTCTCTCAAAACTCCCGTAGCCCACTCTCTTCTCTTTTTGCTGGTAATGGCCTTAGTGGCCCCTTTAAAATTATAAATATAAACTCTAATTTTTGTGGGTTTTAATTTCCTAATTTTTAAAATTACCAAAATACCCCTCTAGGTAGCCGGTTTGACCTAAAAGTGCCTTGGGACCCAAACTAAACCCCCGGCTAGTGTTTTTTGACTATTTCGACCTTTCCGGACACGTTGGCGCACTCAAAATGACCATTCGATTGATAAAAATACAATTCACTTTTTAATTCCAATAATTACATTCCTGACGCGATTGACACGCGCGTCCCAATTAAATTTCCAAATTGTCGTATTTCTGTCTCGCGATAATTTTAACATTTTCAATACATGAAATTATCAATTTTAACACCATAATTGAATACCAACTCACATCTCGCTAGTATTTGTACCCGAATTAATTTCCAATTAATTCTCATTTAATTTAATTAATCCCTTAAATAAAAATCTGTAACATTACGGGGTATTACATACTTCCCCCCTAATAACAGAATTTCGTCCCGAAATTCGGAACTATAGAGTACCTGGTAAAAATAACTCCGGATATCGCTCGCGCATTTCATCCTCGTGCTCCCATGTGGACTCCTCGACATTATGATGCCGCCACTGCACACGTACCAACGGTACTATCTTCGACCTCAGTTTTCGCTCGCTTCGATCCAAAATAGCAATCGGCCCCTCCTCGTAGGAACTATCGAGCTGGAGATCGATGTCCTCCAAAGCAATGTGAGTATGGGCCAAATCGTCCCTAAGATATTTCCTTAGCGAGAAAATATGGAACACATCATGAATCCTATGCAAGTGCTCCGGTAACCCCAATCTATATGCAACTGGCCCAATACGCTCGATGATAGGAAATGGCCCCACATACCTTGGTGCCAGTTTCCCCTTCTTCCCAAAACGCATTATCCCCTTCATAGGAGATACTCTCAGTAACACCTGGTCCCCCACCTTGAATTCTCTGAAGAATCTTTTTGCATTAGCATAGCTCTTCTGCCAGTCCTGAGCTACCCGAATGCAGCTCCGTATCATCTCTATCCTTACCGAAGTGTCCTGAATCACTTCCGGCCCAAGGAGTTTGTTATCCCCCACCTCTAAACAACATGCTGGGGAACGACAAGGTCTACCGTACAACGCCTCAAATGGAGCCATGTCAATGGTAAACTGATAGGAGTTATTATAAGCAAACTCCACCAGTGGAAGGTACTGCTCCCATTCACCTCCAAAGTCTAGGATGCACATACGCAACATATCCTCCAACATCTGGTTTGTCCGCTCGGTTTGCCCATCCGTCTGTGGGTGATAAGTTGTACTCAGCCGTAACTCCGTACCCATGGCCTCCTGGAAACTCTCCCAAAATCGTGAAACAAATATCTTGTCTCGATCAGACACGATATTTAGAGGTACCCCGTGAAGTCTCACTATTTTCGCAATGAAGAGTTGGGCATACTGTCCCGTAGTGTAGTCGGTCCTCAAGGGCAGAAAATGAGCAACTTTGGTCAACCTATCCACAATTACCCAAATAGAGTCGTGACCCCTCTGCGACGTAGGTAACCCCGTGATAAAGTCCATGGAGATGCTCTCTCATATCCACGTCGGAACCTCTAACGGCTGTAGAAGTCCTGCCGATTTCTGATGGCCCGCCTTTACTAGTTGATAAGTGGCACATTTAGAAACAAACACGGCGATATCTCTCTTCATCCCGCTCCACCAATACTGTCGTCTCATGTCTTGGTACATCTTATCCCCACTAGGGTGTACCGCGAATCGTGAGCCGTGCGACTCCGTCATTGCCTCGTGTCGCAAGTCCTCCCCTTCGGAACGACCAGTCTCCTATTGAAGCGTAATCCTCCATCTGAGCCAACGGTATAGGTTCGGCTCCCTCTGCTAGTAATCGAACTATTTGCTCCTGACAGAACGAGTCATTTTCTTAGGCCTTTACCACTCTTATAACAATCTGAGGTGTAATAGTCATCACGGACATAAACGATCGGGACACTGCATCCTGGTGTCCCAACTCCTTCCACTTAACTTTCCATACCTAGGTCACCTCATCTACCGGCCGATGGTTCAACGCGTCTGCTACCACGTTAGCCTTCCCTGGGTGATACTGGATATCGAACTGATAATCCTTCACAAACTCAAGCCACCGACGTTGACGCATATTCAGCTCCTTCTGCATGAAGAGGTATTGTAGAGACTTGTGGTTTGTGAACAACCGAAATTTCTCCCCCAGGAGATAGTGTCTCCAAATCCGAAGAGGGAATACGACTGCCGCTAACTCCAAGTCGTGGGTGGGGTAATTCCTCTCGTGAGGCTTAAGCTTACAGGAAGCATAAGTTATGGCCTGACTCTCCTGTTCCAGCACACCTCCGAGTCCTTGTAAGGATGCATCGGTGTAAACTAAATATTCAACTCTCAGCCTGGGCAATGCTAACACAGGCGCCGAGGTCAACTTGTCCTTCAGCTCATCGAATGCCAACTGACAGGCATCGCTCCAGATGAATGGCACACCCTTGCGAGTCAGATGTGTTAAAGGACCCGCTATCTTTGAGAAACCCTGAATAAACCTCCTGTAGTATCCTGCTAAGCCCAAGAAACTACGGATCTCAGTAGGTGTCGTGGGATATCCCCACTCCCTCACCGCGGATACCTTCCCTAGATCAACAGATATCCCCCGATCTGAAATGATATGCCCCAAAAACTGAACCTCCTTCAACCAGAACCCACACTTCTCATACTTTGCATAAAGCTTGTTCTGACTCAACGTCTGCAAAACCTGTCTCAAATGCTCGGTGTGCTCCTCCTCTGTCTGGGAGTAAATCAGAATGCCATCAATAAAGACAATGACGAGCTGGTCCAGGAACTCTCCGAATACCCTATTCATCAAGTCCATAAACACGGCTGGAGCATTGGTCAAGCCAAAAGGCATAACCCGAAATTCATAGGAACCATATCTCGTCAAGAAAGCAGTCTTCGAGACGTCCTGTTCCCTGATATGCAACTGATGGTATCCCGATCGTAAATTAATCTTTGAGAAGAAGCAAGCTCCCCTCAAGTGGTCAAATAAGTCATCGATTCGGGGTAACGAATACTTATTTCGTATCGTGACTTTATTCAACTCCCGGTAATCTACACATAATCTCAACGATCCATCCCTCTTCTTTACAAACAACACAGGGGCACCCCATGGCGAAGTACTCCTCCGGATAAACCCCTGACCCAATAACTGTTCTATCTGATCCCTTAGCTCTCTCATCTTCGCTGGAGCCATACGGTACGGTGTGCGGGTAATGGGTCAAGTGCCCGGTGTCAAATTGATAACAAAATCAATCTCTCTACTAGGAGGTAATCCAAGTATGTCCTGGAATACATCAGTAAACTCCCTCACGACTGGAATCGAATCAAGTGGTATTACCACTTCCTTAGAGGTCTCCTCCTCTATATAGTACAAATGAGTGGACGATCCTCCCTCGGGGCGAGGCATCGCCACTAAAAATATCTCCTGCCCGAGAATGGAAAATATGATACTCCTACTAAAACAATCAATCATGGCTCGATACGAAACTAGCCAATCCATACCAACAATCGCATCATACTCAGTCATCTCTAATACTAACATATCAGCGGGTAAAGTAAACCTCCCTATTTCTATACCCACACCTTTACGAATAAGGGAAATCACAGAACCCCTACTCAACGGTGAATCTACACAAGTAATCGTGCTCTCTGCAGTGTCTAACAACCCAATAGTGCGTGCAAATCTCATGGTAATGAAACAATGTGTGGCCCCCGTATCAAATAAAATACGTCCCATAATCCCCTGAATAGAGAATATACCCTCAATAACAGGTGGATCTTGTGGGACGGCAGCCTACTAGAGCTGATACACTCTCCCATACTGAAGTTATCCCTGCTGAACTGGGACCGCTGGAATGGGTGGTAATGCTGCCATCTGTGGTGGTGCTGGGAGGGCGGTGGGAAACATAGGCCTCTGTGGCTCGTGTCGAGCACTCTGCTACTGCTGTGGGGCCCTGCCCCTATCAGGACAATCCTGGCGTTTGTGGCCCATCTTGCCACACACGAAGCACTTCCCCGGGAAATTTCCTCCTCGCTGTCCCTTCTGCCCTCGGCCCTCATAGCCGTTACCATTCCTACCTTGACCATGCTGGCCCTGCTGAAACTGTTGCTGTTGACCAATCTGGCCCTGATGGCCGTTCTGACCCTGATGGTCATGTATGAAACCTCCCTGACCATTCCTGAAACCCCCAGATCTGAATCTCTTAGGATCCCCCTGTTGGGAACCCTGTTCACCCTGCCTATGCTGACCCTGAATAGATTGTGCCCCGCTGGCACCATTTCCCCCTGTCCTGCCCTGATGGTTGGACTCTCCTGATCTCTTACTCTCAGACATGTGAAAGCGGTGATCCTGGCAGTGAAGCAGTGTCACATTAACCACGTCAGAGTAAGTGGCCAACGAAATATTTCCCAACAAGTGCTGTCGGATCCTCTAAGTCAATCCGTCCATGAACTTCTGAATCTTCTTCTCCTCAGTCGGAATCTCATCGGGAACAATATTCAAGAGATTTGTGAATTCGGACTCATACTCGACCACGATCTTTCCCTCCTGCTTAAGGTTCATTGACTTCCTCCCCATCTCAGTGTGAACAGCTGATGGAAAATATTTGCGATCGAACCGCACCCAGAACTCCTGAATAGAAAGGGCGTCCCTCTCCTCCGCGGTGTTAATAGACTCCCACCACTGCAATGCTGATCCTACTAGCTTAAAAGTAGCTAGTATCTGCTTCTGAACATTCGTGCACTCGTACATCCTTAAGTGCCTCTGAATATCCTTTCTCCACTGACTGGACACTACAACGTCGGAGCTACCTGTAAACTCCAGAGGGTGTGCTTTCTAAAAAGCATCACGAACTCGTTCCCAAGCAGACGGGAATGCATGAGCCTGAACTGGCGCGACTACCGGCGCCTGGGGTGGTGCCTGTTGTACAACCGCTAGGGCGACATTCACCGCTTGGGCTATAATAGCTGCAATCTCGACGGTATTCATGGTTCCCTGAACTAGTGCATGCTGTTGCTCGGGTTGTGCATCCCTAGGAACTCGTTGTGCACATCGTTGAGGCATCTGAAATGAGAGTAAAGTCTTATAAGTTTGTAGTTATTATCTCAAAATAGCTGAAGAGCGAAACATACATAAAAGAATACAACAGTCCTAAAATATAGGGCTCTACATCAAAGAAAGCTCAGCGGAAATATAATAAGCCGTACAGATCCTAAGGACACTAGAACCTGATGCTCTGATACCACCTGTGACACCCCGACTAATTAAATACCGGGTAGCTACTCCTTTATCAAATTAATACAAAATGCCAAGTTGGCTCAGTTCATAGCATCACTGTCAAAAAACGTTTTAACAATTACTAGCCACCTAATATTTAAAAAGTGAGTTGTCAATTTTAATTAAATTCGATTAACATGCAATAAGTAAATTATGAAATGCTAACACAACCACCACAACATAAAGAAAATAGAGTAACCATAAAATAGTAATGAGTCTGGAGGAACACTCCTCACAACAATCCAAATGCTGAAATAAACAAGTACCAAGTCTGCATCACTAAATTAATTACAACCCAAAATTCTGAAATAACTGAATAAATAAAGTCTCTAAAAGGAAATAGGGCGACATGCCCAACAGATGAGAAAAGCTGGTAATATGGAGTCAAGACCGAAAGGGAGGCGTCTACTGTCAAGGTTCTGTAACTTCCACGACAGCTACAGTACGTCACCTAAATGGAACTCCTATGCTTGGTGTCCTTGTGGCTGGGCACCTAAAAGGTTTTTACAAGAAAATATATTTGGAAGAAAACGGGTCAGAGCCCGATAGTGAAAAACAGTTTAAAATATATCAAGTGTTTTAATGACATTAAAACAATGAATGCAAAATACATGTTAGGACGTGCGCTCACATGAAATACTCACCTCTCGACTATTTGTGAACTCCGAACGTACCCGTGCCCAATTTTAGTTATTCCCATATACAACTATGTCCGGTTCACATGAAATACTCACCTCTCGACTATTTGTGCACTCCTCTCGACTATTTGCGATAATTTCTAGACGCACCGTTAGGTGACACATGTCCGGTTCTCATTCTTAAAATGCAGACTAGTCTACACAAGAGCATTGTTATATATATATGGGGGGGGGGGGGGGGTTAGCGTATATGGTTTGATTCAATTATATATTACCTATTCGATTCAAATATTATTTTATGAGGAATCATTTGTTGATATATGTGCAAAATCCCTGTTTCTTAGTTTATTTACTTTACTTGTCTTGCAATTAAAATGGAAGGTTTTGTTCTGACAGTAAAACTTTGTTGAATATGTAGATGAGGTAAAAATGCACAAACTTACGTATTGATAAATAATTTATTTTTCTATTAGCCGAATATATATTTTTTTAACCTAAAATTTCCAAACTATTTTCAATATGTCATAATTGTTGGCTTAATATATATGGGAGAGTAGATGGATGCGTATATAAAGACAATGAGGATGGGTTTGGCATTTATTTTATATGATGTGAGTTATTTTGGGAAGGTGATGGTATAATGTGAAACACACATCTAACAATGGGCAAATGACAGCTCTACTAGGAATGTTTGAAAGAGAACCAAAAGAGAATGAGTAATTATAGCATTGGAAATACCATAGAGGACATGAAAAAATGAGACCTAATTTCGGATGTTTTCTTGAATAATCTGGGGAGGAAATTCAAATTTGTGGAGTTTGAAATTATAATTGATGGAGGTATTGGTTTTAATGGTTTTATATATTTGGGAGAACTTTTATTTGAAGATGCTTTAGTACGTAATTAGAATCTGCCTTAGGTTACAGATGACTGGAAGGTTGAGTATAATTAACATGGTGTCACATATTGTCCCATTTATTTATTTTCGAAAATTTAGCACTTGGCAAAATTCTATCGTCTTTCCCTTACATTAGAGAGAAGATTTTTTCCTCATATGAATAGTGTAGGGTACATCTGATTGGTAAGTTATAAAATTGGTAAATAACATTTTCATTTTTTATGGTAGTAAGAAAAAGAGAAAAGTAGATTAATATCAAGTCAGAAGCTGTAGAAAACAATCCAACAACTAAATAAAAAATAATGCGACTGGTGGTTTCGACTGTAACATCTTCCTAAACATGGTTCAAGATGCTGTGATCACCCTCTATGGCCACCTATATTGCTGGCCTGTATTTAAAAATGGATTCATTACCCAAGTGTATCTACTAAAATCTAAGATCACAAACAGCCTCAACGCTCTGTGTGCAAGGCTGAAATTACAGAAAAAACCTTATAATCACTTTACGATCGCGGTTAAACAGAAAAAGCATCCGAAGACAAAGTCCCACATGCGGATTTAGTCATACCTCGAAGGCCTTCGAGTTCCTAATGCGAATTTAGTCATCAGTCGATATCGCCCACACGCATGGCTCCCTGACAAGAATAGTAGCTACTGCTATAAGCACGGATACCTGTCAGCTAGCAAACACAGAGGAGTAAGCACGGATGAATGACTAAGCAAGAACAGTAGCTGCTACTATAACTCTAATTTAGCGAGAAAAGATAGGATTCTTTCAGAGGAATCAACCTTAGTGGATGCATAATATATTAAAGTGTTGTCTTCTAAGTTGGTTTACCATTGAGCTTAGCATCGTTCACTCAATAGAATTTATGGTGGAATTCAGTACATTTTCCCTATAATTTGTTATAACTTGGCTGTTGTGAATGTTTGGAGTAATAATTTAACTGGTGAGATTGGAAATTACCTTGATGTATGCTCTAATATTCAGTACATCGATCTGAGCGTGAACAAATTGAGTGTAGATTTTGGGTTCGAATTTGAGAGTCTGGAAGAGTTTTGGGCATGCAAATATACATATTTATACCAATCAAAAGCTGATCTTTAGTGCACTTCTTCCCTTCCACCTTCAAGTACACACACTATGTGCATGCACACATATATACATAAACAATCAATTCATTGATGAGACACTAAGGTGTTAAAATGACAATATACAAACATATATATACACACACACACATACGCGGATGGCAATTAATTTTAATTCTAATTCTAAATTTCTCTATAGACCTTTATTTCTCTTTTTTTTTCCTAAAGTTTTAGTGAAAGAATCTCATTTTTATTTCATTTCCACCCTTCCAGCTCCAAATCTACACACACAGATAATCAACTCATCAACGAGACACAGGGCTGTAAAAAGAAAAACATACAACTATACGAACACACACACACACTGCGTGTGACAATTATTTCTAAATCTAGATTTCTCTATAAGCCTTAACATTCTGATTTTTCCTCAAGCTTCAATGACAAAAATGCTATATGTATTTCATTTCTTCCCTACCAACTCCTTACAGTGTTTTTGCGCACACATACATGAACAATCAATTCATCAACAAGTCACAAAGGAGTTAAAAAGAAAAGCTATAATCACACACACACATATATATATACAAGTACACAACAATTCTATGAGAACGTAGGTGTAACAACCCTCTCTTATGGTAGCCTATTTTATATTTATTTACTATATGTAGTAATTAATTATAAAATGATGGATGTTGAGTAAATATTAATTTAATATGAGAAAGGTCAATATTTACTAAATTGTTGTATAGTTACCTTGTGTGAAGGTAAAAATATCCATGTGGTGATTTATGGTGTCATAAGAATTAAAATGACATTTTGGTTTAATGAGAAACTGGAACTAAAAATGATTTATAAAATTTCCAAATGATAATTTTGAGGGTGTAGATAGTCCCGGTAGGTGCGAGACAGTCAAAATAAGTGTCATATTGTATTTTGGCATTTCGGGCACTTTTGACTGGTTATAGCTTAAAAGTGTAGGCGCGTATTATTTTATCGCGTGTTAGTCACTTAAGTGGGCTTTTTAGACTTAAGCCCCGTTTTATTTTCCCCAACCCCGTTTCTATTCTTCCATTACACACAATTGAGCCCTAGAGAGAGTAGAGAGGAAGAGAGAGCTTGGAGAAAAGAGAGAATGGAGCTTGGATTTTGCTTGCATCTTCCTCAAATCTGATTTTCCTACCTCAAGGCAAGTTATCTACTTGCTATTATATGATTTAAGTGGATTAATTAGCATTGTTAGTTGTGGATTATTATGATTTAGTTTAGTTAGGGTTTTGTTAGATTATTTGGGTATTAACCCTTAGAAGTTGATTTGGATGATGAATTGGGGTTGAAGATGGTAGTTACATACATTTATGATGTATAAGTTGAAGTAATTGAGGTTGGTTTGGTTTGGTAGAAATTTGGAGTTTAGAACTCCATAGCCAAAACTAGGAAAATTTGCAGAACCGAATCGATTCGCCTTGAGGCAGTTCCCAGGTTCGAGTCGACCGAATCGATTCAGTTTGACCGAATCGATTCGGCATTTATTCAGAATCCCCATTTTTCTGGCCGAATCGATTCGGCTAGGCCGAATCGATTCGAAGACCCTGCATTTTTTTTCTTTTGTTTTCTTTTCAAATTTTGATCTTTTTCCTTAGGCTTAGGATCTAGGAACCTTCTTGAAAGAAGTAAACTTAGAGTCCTAGAGTATTAGTTGAGTTTGGTCACTACCCTAGACTAGAAATGGGTTCATCTGGGGTTTATTCCGGGGAGGTTTAAAGTAATGTTAAGGCATTACTTCTTTTATTAAAATTTTTAGAAGTTAGGAAGTTAAATGCCCTAACTTGGAGACTTATGGGCTTATCAAAGTTATATGAACTTTGGGGATTTGTAGGATCATAATGATCATTTGGAGATTTAGTTGGGACTTGAAATTGAGGAATATTAATGATAATATTTGATGGGAATTAGGTTCGCATAAAATGAACCCCAAATGGTTTAAAGAGGATAGGTTCCACTAAAATGAACCCAAGCTATGTTAATGATGATTGGTTCAAATAAAATGAACCCGGTTGTTTAATTATGATAGGTTTGAATGAAAAGAACCAAACACATGGATATTGGAAATGGAATTTGGTAATGGTAAATTGTAATGTAAATGAGATAAAATATGGTAAATGTTAATTTACTTAAACACACTTCTCTAAATGACATCATAAGGGAAGTTCGCGCGCTTGGTGATGCCCCCTGGCTAATGAATGCAGGGAGGATATAGTCCTAGGCCATATGCGGGGTTTTATATGTTTTTTTCTGCGTTGGTTAGGGGATTCCGGGTGTGGTCCTGACTTTCCCACAGGCATATGGCCGCTTCCCGACGTATTGATAGGTGCCCAGGTTGTCTTATATAAATAGGCCCTGGAAGATGATGGTCATTTAGGGGCGCGCCCAGTGGGGAAACTCGGAGGGGAGGTCTTAGAATCGTTATATGTATGAGAATATAACTTTTCTGCATCAAGTGGGACTTGATGAATATATGCCATAAAGAGCATGGTTACGTGCCATAAAGAGCACGGGATTGAGATTAATGTTCCATAAAGAGCACTTGGTATAAATGATATTCCTATTAAGGAATGGAAAGATGAAATGGTAGGATAATTAACTATGGGAGTTAATAAATGGTTTTATTCCTATTAAGGAATATAATAGATAATGGAAATTGGATTAATGAACAAAGGTTTTAAATTAAAGTTATTTACTTCAATATTTTCCTTTTGTAATTGTGTTGCATCTCATAATCAGTTAAAATATCTTAATTTGTAATTGTAGTTTAACATGCATTTTATCATCCTTATGTGACACCCCGACTAATTAAATACCGGGTAGCTACTCCTTTATTAAATTAATTCAAAATGCCAAGTTGGCTCAGCTAATAGCATCACCGTCGAAAACATTTTTTTATTATTACTAACCACCTAGTATTTAAAAAGTAAGTTGTCAAATTTTAATTAAAATCTGATTAACATGTAGTAAAAGATTTAAAGCAAGAATAATATCACCATTCACCATAACGAAATAATAGATTAACCATCACATGATATAAATAAATCCGGAGGAAAAACTCCTCACAACAAACTCCACAACTGAAATGAATAACTAAATACTGAATACCGAATCAATACATGCCAAAGTCTGAAAAACTGAAATGGAAAAGTCTCTAATAGAATTTGGGCAACATGCCCTACAACTGAAGAATACTGAATATGGAATCCAAATGGTAGAAGCGTCTAAAAGCAAATCCCTGTAGCTTCCACAAACAGCTACAGCTCGTCACCTGAATGAGTATCCTATGCATGGTGTCCTTGTGGCTGGGCACCTAAAATGGTTTTACAAAAAATAGATTTGAAAGCAAACGGGTCAGAGCCCGAATGTGGAGATATTTTAAAAACCTGCAAGTGCTTTAAAAACATTTAAAATATTAAATGCAAAGTACATGTTAGGATGTGCACTCACATGAAATTCTTACCTCTCGTCTAATTGTGCACTCCTAACGTAAGTACCCATCTAAAATGACACAAACCACTAGCTAAGTGACATCATATCTAGCTAGACTGTCATAGGTTCTACCCTTATTACTCGGTTCCCATTAACATTATAACGCTCGCAATTAAATAGGGGCTTAACGTAAATTCAGGTTCTCACATAAAAGTAATACAACTCATTATAGATCATCCCTTTTGTTATTCCATAGTTATACACACAATACCATATGAAAGTTCCCAGTTTATTAAGTGTATATTTTTCACAACATAAATATACAATATAAGCACCCCGAGTCTAAGCTGCGGTGCACACATACTCTGCTATCTATCCCGGTACATCACGTACATAAGGAATCACGTATTCCGAATCTCTCAGGAATCGTTCAGATAACACAAATCACAAACAGTGGAGGCGAACACAGTCACATCACATGGGTCACGCACATACCTGCGCTCCCACGATCAGCAGACTTATTAACATCCCAATGAGTCCTTCTCTGACCTATGTTCATCGAGGTAACCAGTCTAAATCCGGGCAACACAAGGATTATAGGGCCCTAAGCGAACGCAAACCTCCCGTGATAGCAAGTATGGTAGGTATGTCATACACACAAATCATATATCAATACTAAGTAAACACGCATCTTAGTAATCACTGTAGTTTAAATGTAGTACTTATCGCATTCTCGTACCAACTTAATATATATACAACTTATATAATCCCGGTCCATATTTATATGCGCTATAATTTATTCTCACGTCGTAGTAGGCACTCACGTCTCGGCTCAAATGTCTATTTGATTCGTTCCACAATTTTGTAACTTACTCCTCATTATGTCCCAATTGTCCCAAGTATACCAATACATCATCAAAGGAATGTTATCTCTATCCTCGAACAAGTTTATGGGACTCCCAAAATCAAAATAGGCCAAAAAGGCCTAAACTGCCAGCTCGTTAGAAGTCTCGTTCGAACGAGGCTGTTCGAACGAGATTTCGTTCGAACGAACTGGGCTATCTAACGAGATCTCGTTCGAACGAGATTATCGAACGAACATCCCTCTCGTTAGAACCCCAAACTGTCAACTCGTTAGAAGCTCGTTCGAACGAGCTCGTTCGAACGACCTGGGTAGGTCTTCTAACGAGTGACCAGATTCAAGCCCAGAAATTCTATCTCTTTTTTTCACCAATTTCTACACCTCAAATCTCAACCAAAATTCGTCCCAACAATGTTTAAAGGTATCTAATCAATCCTAAACATATTAAAATCACATACTAACGTGTTTTTTAAGGAATTAATTCATCCTCAACATCATTAAATCATCAAGTCTCATCACTTTTCCCTAAACTCTCAAGAACATAAACCCTAGAATTTTAAATCTTCCATTTCCAGAAATAGATCCGTTTTTGTATCACATAAATTAGTAATTCTCTTAATTCGATCTTCCAATAACATTTCTACATGCAAACCTATCTCCAAAATTAAACTAACAACTCCAATTTTATGGGTTTTTATTTATCTCTCAATTAATTATGATTATGGAATTGTCTAAGCATGGAAGAAGCATTTACTGCATAAAAATGTAAATTAAACCACTTGCCTTGATTCAATCTCAGATTTTGATGACGATTTGAAGAAGTTCTCTCTCTCTTTCTGCAGAATTCCCTTCTATCTCTCTCTCTCCAAGCTTTCTTCTCCAATGGCTATGGTGGCTAGGGTTTGCTTTGGGAAATATTAGAAAACCTAATTCTAATAACCTACGTAGCCTTCTAGGTTAATATGGTAATGGGTTAAGTGGGTCAATTCCCAATCAGATAAAAATTCTTAATTTTCGTCACTTTTAATTCCCAAAAATACAAAATTACCAAAATACCCTTTATGTTGCCGGTATGGCCTAAAAATACCCCGGGACCCAAACTAAACCCCCGGCTAGTGTTTTTTGACTATCTCGACCCTTCTGGACGTGTTGGAGCACTCAAAATGACCATACGGTTAATAGAATTTAAATTCACTTTTATTATTAAAATAATTATATCCTGACGCGACTGTCTCACGCGTCCCAATAAAATGTCCAAATTGCCGTATATCAATCTCACGACAAATTTCATAATTCAATATTCATATATACTCAATATAGTCAAATACCAACTCACATCTCGCTAGTATTTTATCCGGATTAATTCCCAATTAATTCCCATTTAATTAATTAATCCCAAAAATAAATATCGCCAAAAATACGGGGTATTACACCTTATCATTCTTGCATGACTGTTCATTTCTATCATGCTTTTTATTCTTCTGGTGATCATATAGAACCCGGCCCTGACCGATTTACTTTCCTTGTTGCATATATGATTGTATCCGCTTAGGTGCTCCATCGCAAGGACGCACGTTTTGATGTTCCCATTCCTTTGCTTTCGACGAGCTGTAAGATTTTGCGGGTTATTACAGGACCTTGAATTAGACGTTTTCTTCTTGTTATTCTAGATATGATTGGGTCTTTTCACTCGGGCGTGTGGCCCAAACTTTTGTATTTGATTAATGAATGTATTATATAAGATATTAAATTGTTGTACTTCGTTGTATGTCGCTGTGGATCGACAGCCTATTCGGTCCATTTGTGTACATTCGTTTTAGTTGTATTATATATATTCTTGTGGAATTCCACTTGCTTATCAGATTTAGGTTGTTTAAATTTAATTTTCTTAACTGGTTTTGAATTTCTAAACTTTTTGGCAACCCGTTTTCTGATTTATTGGGTGATTTTACCGTATACTCAGTTAATTTTGTGATGCTGAGAATGATATCCATCCATGATTCCTGTTACGTTTGAGTATCAGGCTGGCCACCCCTTATCTCGAATCTCGGGCTGTCACAGATGGTATCAGAGCATCATGTTCTAGAGTCTTTAGGGTCTATGTGGATTCCTCACGTTCTACCGTAGCGTTCTTTGATATAGAGCCGAAGGTTAAGACTGTGTAGTTGTCTATGTTTGCGATCTTCTGCGAGATAGATAGTTTCAGATAGTATTTTAACTCTATTGTTCTTCGTCTCAAATGTCGCCTAGAGAGGTCGCCCAGCGAGACGTAATAGGGTTGTAGAAGAGGAGGTAGATTCTCCACCGTCACATGGGACCGTTAATGCTGTGGATATAGTAACATAGTAGCTCAAGCGGTTAACATCTCCATGACCACAGTGGTCCAACAATCTGCCACAGGCTCAACAATGGGCTCACGATGTTCAAGCTCCTACGGGACTTACTCCGTGAGAAAGGGTTAGAGAGTCCTTCCTAAAGGGCAATTCCCCAAAATTCGAGGGAGGCATGAATGTTATTAAAGCCAATACATGGAAAAAGAACAAACAATGCCACCTTCGAATGATAGAATGTAGCGAGGAGAAGAAACAAGTCCTTGCCACTTCTAAGCTAGTCAGATCTGCGTTATACTGGTTGGAAATAATAACCACACCAGAGCAGAGAGACACAATGACGATCACTGAGTTTTGGACTTTGTTCGATCGTGAGTACGTTCCACCCGCAGCTCTTTGGGAGATGAGAAGGAGGCTCCAGGATGTTACGCAAAGAGAGAGATCTGTAGCGAAATATGTAAAGGAGTTTACACGGTTAGCGATTTTTGTCCCGGATGAAGTGGCTTCGGAAGAAAGGAAGATCTCAAAGTCTATTTGAGGTCTAAGCTGGAGAATCCAGCAGAAATTACTGGGGAATCTAGATTTGCGAACTTTTAGTGAGGTTATGAATGCAGCCTCATTCCATTTCCATGAGCATTGGTTATATACACCGGGTAGCAAGAAAGCTACTGTCGTGGGGCAAGCAGGAAAGCATGGAGAACTTGGGTTTGGAGGAGGAGTATTTCCCTCATCCCAATATTCGGGTAGTAAGCAGAAAGAGAGGGACCCTCGATAAGGGGGTTTCGTCTAGGAGACAACGTTTTCAAGGGTTTATTGTGGGTGGCAATAACATTAGGCACGGTAAATATGATTTGCATTATGTAGTTCGGGGTGGTCATGGAAGAAAAAAAGGGCCATTTGGACCAAGGCGCTTCCCAGTTTAGAAATAACGGGGGTCGAGGTCGAGAGGATATGAAGGGACGGTGCTTCCTATGTGGGGAGGCAGGTCACTTCGATGGAGTGTCCTCGGTTGTTTGGGGGTCAGTTCCTAGAACTCCGTAGTAGCCATAAGTTCAGTTTCCACCTCAGGTACCAGATCCGGTTGTTCCCATGCAGCAGGGACAACTACTGTATGGGAGAGTTTATCAAATTTAGGAGGCTATACTTCCTCCAGCTTCGTTAGCACCGCCCGCTATTCAAGGGTAAGTTTTATTTTGGAGGTACTTGAGTTGCGTGATATAGGATGCGGGTATTACGCGATCGTTTATTTTATGAGCTCTTCTCAGACTACAGATTTGACAAGATCTGCTGAGAGTATTTTTACTAGCGTTGAGTTTTCTACGAGTGATGGTTCGTTCAATTCCTTGTTTGTTTTCATATAGGGATTTATTGTGGTACTTTGTGCTTTGAGACCGATTTACTCGTCCTTGACATGGTCGGGTATGATATGATTGGTATGCCTTATCTCCACGACCGACAAAGTTAAGTAGTAGCGTATAGGAGGGGTTCCTTGTTTGGATTCCGCTTTTGCGGGACGCTCCACGCGTGAACCTCGACGACGTTAGAAGTGGAGAAATGCCGTTCTTGCTTCTTTTAGTAAATTTTATTTTATTTCATTTTATTTTATTTTATTTTGTTGGTTGAAAGGTTTAGCCGAGAATCATGTAGAAGAGTGATTAATGGCTATTAAAGTGCGAAATTGAAGTACTGTATACAGTTCTCTCCTCCGAACGATGTGAGGGAGACTGGGATGCGAAGTCGAATTAGGACTTCGGGTTATGCCTTGATAAGAAGGCTATTTTAGAAGGTATATATATATTGTGGGGTATATGATTATAAGGCTTTATGAAAAGTGAATGTTTGATTTATTAAATCTTCGGTTATTTAAGTCGTAATGTATATAAGTAGAATCTTTTCGGTCCCAAACATGTATCTTAGACCTGTATATCTTGATGACCGATAACGCGAGGTATTAGTGTAACGGGAGGGTTCCTTGTTTGGATTTCGCTTCGGCGAGACGTCCCACGCACGAAACCGAGCAAATGTCGGGAGTTGAAAAAGGTCTTGGGCACTAGGGATATACTTAGTATTATGCGTACACGACTTAGGTAGGTAATAGGTAGATAGACCTTAGGATTGTTTGGACATAAGGCCTTTAGTTATGTGACGTTAGTTTAGGAAGGTTGTCGGGAGTTGACCACGAATAGATTGTGTGCTAACTCTAAGAGGGATTGATTCCCTAGTATTGAGAAGTGGGAGATATTGAGAAGTTCGGTTGGTTAGGCCGAAGGAGATGAGGCCTCTCGTAGTTAGAATGCTACGTTGGAACTCAACTTTCGTAAAGAAGGGTGAATTGATTCTCACTCTTGAGCCCATGTTTTTAAGCTCGAGGGTGGATTCTATTGACAAGCCTCTGTCAGGATGGGGAGTGAAAATACTGAAGCATTGACCTATTGTTTATGCGCCTCATAAGTTCAAACTTGTGGGAAGTATTATCCCATGCTTGAATTAAAATTCAACTTGGGGGTAATCGCCGTATGGAAAGGGAAGTACTACTTCCTGGGTAGAATTTAGTCTTGTGTGCGAGCGACATTTCGTTGCAAGATGTCGTAGGAGGGACAAGGGTGGTTAAAGCCACGTACACAAGTTACTGATTGAAGGAACATAATCCTGCTCTATTGACTTTGAGGGTGGGGTGCGTTTCCATAAGAGATTTTGCCCGAATGAGAAGGACTTAAGAAAGGCAGAAATGGCGGAATCTTATGGTTCTAGTTTACGGTTTAGCCGAGTAACGACAAAATGTGTCATGATATGCGCCGCTAGTAGTAGTGGCCGGGCATGGAAAGGTTATTGGACTGCATGGGGTGCCCTTGATTATTGTTCCGACTGAAATAAGACTTTCGTTTCTCATTCTTGGCAAGTTTTCAAGAAGCCATGGGAATCGAATTATGGTTAAGCACTTCTCATCATTTTCCACAGATGGCCAGTCCGAAAGGGTAAACCATATGTTGGGGCATATACTCCTTATGTGCGTGCTTGACGTTAAGAGTAGTCGAGAACAGTGTCTCCCACTAGTTGAATTCGCTTATTATAATTTGCATCGATTCACTATTGGGATGGCACTTTAATAAGCCTTGTAGGTTAGGCCTTGTGGATTTCCCGTTTGTTGGTTAGGGGTGCGAGATGATAAGTCTCTCGTGCCTGGAATGATCCGAGATACTTATTTGGAAATTGAGCCCATTCGAAATCGCATTCGTATAACCAAGATCGACAAGAGCTAAGTCGATACGGGGAGATGGCATGTGGAATTTGAGGTCGGTGGACCAAGTGTTGGTGCGATTATCGCCCATGAAGGGCATTAAGCGTTTTTGGGTAGAAGGAAAAATTGCACCACGTTATGTTGGACCTTTCCTATAAATGTTAAGGTGGGTTCGGTAGCCTATTAACTTGCTTTACCGAAACATTTGTAGCAAGTTCATGACGTGTTCCATATCTCCTCTGTAAAGTAGTACAAGAGATGTGATGGTGCCCTTAGGCACTTTCTTTCGAAGTAGATGCAACTTGACGGTTCTTGTGAGATGTAGTCGGATGCTATTTTTGAGCGTGGAGACCGGCGATTGAGATCGCGGGTAGTACCTTTGGTTACAATGCAAGGTAATCAGCATTGTCGAGGAATCGATATGGGATCGCGAGAATGACAAGCGGGTAAAGTATCCGCATTTCTTCTTGCGAAGTATACTTGAATTTTGGGGGAAAAATTCCCTCATAAGGGGGAGAGTATGTAACAACCCTCTCTTTTGGTAGCCTATTTTATATTTATTTACTATATGTAGTAATTAATTATAAAATGATGGATGTTGAGTAAATATTAATTTAATATGAGAAAGGTCAATATTTACTAAATTGTTGTATAGTTACCTTGTGTGAAGGTAAAAATATCCATGTCGTGATTTATGGTGTCATGAGAATTAAAATGACATTTTGGTTTAATAAGAAACTGGAACTAAAAATGATTTATAAAATTTCCAAATGATAATTTGGAGGGTGTAGATAGTCCCGGTAGGTGTGAGACAGTCAAAATAAGTGCCATATTGTATTTTGGCATTTCGGGCACTTTTAACTGGTTATAGCTTAAAAGTATAGTCGCGTATTATTTTATCGTGTGTTAGTCACTTAAGTGGGCTTTTTAGACTTAAGCCCCGTTTTATTTTCCCCAACCCCGTTTCTATTCTTCCATTACACACAATTGAGCCCTAGAGAGAGTAGAGAGGAAGAGAGAGCTTGGAGAAAAGAGAGATTGGAGCTTGGATTTTGCTTGCATCTTCCTCAAATCTGATTTTCCTACCTCAAGGCAAGGTATCTACTTGCTATTATATGATTTAAGTGGATTAATTAGCATTGTTAGTTGTGGATTGTTATGATTTAGTTTAGTTAGGGTTTTGTTAGATTATTTGGGTATTAACCCTTAGAAGTTGATTTGGATGATGAATTGGGGTTGAAGATGGTAGTTACATACATTTATGATGTATAGGTTGAAGTAATTGAGGTTGGTTTTGGTTTGGTAGAAATTTGGAGTTTAGAACTCCATAGCCAAAACTAGGAAAATTTGCAGAACCGAAACGATTCGGCATGGCCGAATCGATTCGCCTTGAGGCAGTTCCCAGGTTCGAGTCGACCGAATCGATTCAGTTTGACCGAATCGATTCGACATTTATTCAGAATCCCCATTTTTCTGGCCGAATCGATTCGGAGACCCTGCATTTTTTTTTCTTTTGTTTTCTTTTCAAATTTTGATCTTTTTCCTTAGGCTTAGGATCTAGGAACCTTCTTGAAAGAAGTAAACTTAGAGTCCTAGAGTATTAGTTGAGTTTGGTCGCTACCCTAGACTAGAAATGGGTTCATCTGGGGTTTATTCCGGGGAGGTTTAAAGTAATGTTAAGGCATTACTTCTTTTATTAAAATTTTTAGAAGTTAGGAAGTTAAATGCCCTAACTTGGAGACTTATGGGCTTATCAAAGTTATATGAACTTTGGGGATTTGTAGGATCATAATGATCATTTGGAGATTTAGTTGGGACTTGAAATTGAGGAATATTAATGATAATATTCGATGGGAATTAGGTTCGCATAAAATGAACCCCAAATGGTTTAAAGAGGATAGGTTCCACTAAAATGAACCCAAGCTATGTTAATGATGATTGGTTCAAATAAAATGAACCCGGTTGTTTAATTATGATAGGTTTGAATGAAAAGAACCAAACACATGGATATTGGAAATGGAATTTGGTAATGGTAAATTGTAATGTAAATGAGATAAAATATGGTAAATGTTAATTTACTTAAACACACTTCTCTAAATGACATCATAAGGGAAGTTCGCGCGCTTGGTGATGCCCCCTGGCTAATGAATGCAGGGAGGCTATAGTCCTAGGCCATATGCGGGGTTTTATATGTTTTTTTCTGCGCTGGTTAGGGGATCCGGGTGTGGTCCTGACTTTCCCGCAGGCATATGGCCACTTCTCGACGTATCGATAGGTGCCCAGGTTGTCTTGTATAGATAGGCACTGGAAGATGATGGTCATTTAGGGGGGTGCCTAGTGGGGAAACTCGGAGGGGCGGTCCTAGAATCGTTATATGTATGAGAATATAACTTTTCTGCATCAAGTGGGACTTGATGAATATATGCCATAAAGAGCATGGTTACGTGCCATAAAGAGCACGGGATTGAGATTAATGTGCCATAAAGAGCACTTGGTATAAATGATATTCCTATTAAGGAATGGAAAGATGAAATGGTAGGATAATTAACTATGGGAGTTAATACATGGTTTTATTCCTATTAAGGAATATAATAGATAATGGAAATTGGATTAATGAACAAAGGTTTTAAATTAAAGTTATTTACTTTTATATTTTCCTTTCGTAATTGTTTTGCATCTCATAATTAGTTAAAATATCTTAATTTTTAATTGTAGTTTAACATGCATTTTATCATCCTTTTCATTCTTGCATGACTCTTCATTTCTATCATGCTTTTTATTCTTCTGGTGATCATATAGAACCCGGCCCTGACCGGTTTACTTTCCTTGTTGCATATATGATTGTATCCGCCCAGGTGCTCCACCGCAAGGATGCCCATTTTGATGTTCCCATTCCTTTGCTTTCGACGAGCTGTAGGATTTTGCAGGTTTTTACAGGACCTTGAATAAGACGTTTTCTTCTTGTTATTCTAGATATGAATGGATCTTTTCACTCGGGTGTGTGGCCTAAACTTTTGTATTTGATTAATGAATGTATTATATAAGATATTAAATTATTGTACTTCGTTGTATGTAGTTGTGGATCGACAGCCTATTCGGTCCATTTGTGTACATTCATTTTAGTTGTATTATATATATGCTTATGGAATTCCACTTGCTTATCAGATTTGGGTTGTTTAAATTTAATTTTCTTAACTGGTTTTAAATTTCTAAACTTTTTGGCAACCCGTTTTCCAATATATTGGGTGGTTTTCCCGTATACTCAGTTTATTTTTGTGATGCTGAGAATGATATCCATCCATGATTCCTGTTACGTTTGAGTATCGGGCTGGCCACCCCTTATCTCGGATCTCGGGTTGTCATAGTAGGGAAAAAATAAAAAACAACCAAGAGAGCAGCAAAGATAATAAAATCACATATCGACCTCAAACTTTTCAATGCTGCATTGAGAGGGAGCATCCCCTTGCATCTGAGATCAGTTCGAGCTCCATGGTCAATTAATATCTCAGCTATTCCAGGAGTGTGTCTATATGCTGCGTAATGAAGTGCACAAAAATCTATGACACAGGGAACATTCAAATCCACAGTCAGACTTGTCGCTCCTGTGACGAGTGCACGGGCACAAGTCTATGACCTATACTCACAAATCGCCCAGAAAAGTTCAGGTGCACGCACAGGTATACACACGTGTACGCATCCTGACGATTGAAATACCTGTGTTGGTTTGATTTCATAGATATTGTGGATGATGGAGGCGGCAGTGAGGATGAGGCGTCGGGTAGTGTGGATCGTAGAGTATGGAGGCGGCGGGAGGCTGCGATGAAGAGGCGGCGACGGGAGGCTGCTATGAAGAGGCGGCGGCGGGTAGCGTGGATCGGGTTCGCCGGGTAGAATGGATCGGGGAGTCGCCGGGTATAGAGAGAGGTAGAGGGAGATTTAGCCTCTTGTAAAAAATAACAATTTGGTCTCTTGAAATTTTGGTTCCCCCCTCAAATTTTGGGGTGTTATTTTTTTAATGGACTGTACTCATATTTGGCACGGTTTAGAACTGTTCCAGAATCTGACACTGTTTTAAACCGTGCCAGTTTATGATTAAACCGCGCCAAATTTTGGCATGCTTTAAAATCTTGCCAAAATCTCATTCCCTCAGCGTGCCAGATTAGCATTTTTGGTGTAGTGGGAGTGGAAAAGTTATATTGGAAAGGTATATGAGAAGATGGGTCGGATTTTAAGGACTCTTTTAAATTTAAAATAATTTAATGTCTAGTTGCCATTTACATGACTCTTTACTTCTCCAATAAAAATGTCCCTTTGTCTACCCTATTTAGTGGTGCATTACAGTTAGCCTTTGTCCTTTCCAAACAAAGTCCGGATCTTTTTCCGTGGTTATGAACATGCCATTTACATGACTCTTTACTTCTCCAATAAAAATGTCCCTTTGTCTACCCTATTTAGTGGTGCATTACAGTTAGCCTTTGTCCTTTCCAAACAAAGTCCGGATCTTTTTCCGTGGTTATGAACATGAACTTGTTATGGGCCCCAACTATGGAGAGAAAATGAGCATCTAATTTTGGGGCCCTGTACAGTCGCCTATTCAGCACTTGCCCAGGGTCGGCCTTGAGCATATGCCAAATCTACAGCAAATATTCCAAATATGTAATTTATTTGGGAATATAAATAAATTTAAGTGTCAATAATATCTTTTTATACCTCTTTGAATCCAATAATCAAAGTATCTTTTTCAAGCATATTTATGTCTCTAATTCCAAGATCATTGTACAGTTCAAGGCTTGAAATTGGCACATTAGGCATTACACTTAAGTCATCACTGATAATAAAGGTAGTGAAGTCGATAACAAAAGATCCACCTGTACCATTACCCGTGTAATCATATGAATTTCGTAATCCTATCACTCTATTCATCAACGTCCCACAGTTGCATCTTGTAGTGTTGGTAGTGCTCAGATAGGCGCTCTTGTACAGAGTACATCTCCTATATTCACGTATGAAGTATTTAATGGGCACTATATCATCTCTACAAAACTCACTAAATAGAGTCTTAATTTACGTGTAGAGGTACCACAAGAAAATATTATAAATTTCTGAGGGGCAGTAGAAATATAACACTATCTACAATTGGCAGTTATTTTGCATGCCAAAAAATTGCTATTTTGGCATTAAGCAAAGATGGTTAGAGATGCCATACTACCATGTCATCTTGCATAATGCCATGGTGGCTTGGAAACGATCAAAGAAGTGGATAAAATAAACAGTTGTAAATTAACCTAATCATTGTTGCACAATCCTAGCTATGTGCAAGATCTCAATTTTTCCTTCTTTCTTGTATGCTTTGCTCGGTGATGATTTTCTTTTCAATTAGGAAACAATATCATGTGAATCAAGACTACCCATTAAGAGTAAACTAAAGACTAGGGTTTGATAATTCTACATAAATCATAGATTACCATCGTTGCTATGGTTATAATTGTATAGTATATTGTCGCTTCCTTGTGCGAGATGCCGACACTGCAAGTTCTGTCAAGAAAGACAAACATCTATTATAAAAATCTACTCTATAAATAATATTATAGTTCAAAACATTATAATCTAATTAAATAATAAAGAATTCAGAACATTTCAATTTTCTTAGACAGTTGATCCCATCAAGATAGGGTAACTAAAAAAAATTGCATAAATTTCAATCACCTAGTGGAAGAGTAAAGTATGAATGATACACAAGTGCGAGTCCACTAAGTAACTAAAATTTGTTATGAAATATTTTCTTAAGAAGAGGCACTAGGTCATTCATTTTCTCCCATTTAAAGTTATAGAACACCTAATAAATACTTTATTTGAATAGAAACATGCCTTTTGTGGTGGACATACTACCAACAAATCATAGTTTCATAGTATAACTTGAATCACTTAACATCCTTCAAGAAACTTTTATGCAAACTAGATTTTCAATATAAAATGATTTGGGATTTGATACAGTTTCTATCATTCCATCATCAATTCTATATACCATGTCATTTTCACTTTATATAACTTGTCAGAAATTGAAAGTTGAAACTCAAACTTAGGACCCTATCTAAATTGTGTCCACTAATGATAATAGTAAGATAAGATCCATCAGTGTATCGTCACCACTACATTTAAATATATAATAGTATGATCAGATCCCTCAACGTCTCATCAGTCTACCTAAAGGAAACTTACCAAATAGGGAAGGCCTTATTACTTTCTCTACCATGTTGGCAAAGAAGATTGCAACTTGCAAAAAATGCAAAGAATAAGTTCTTAAGAAGCAAAGAAGGTCTAAATCAACTCCATTCATTAAACAAGTGGAATTTGATGTAAAAAAATCTAGTAAAGCAGCAGTTGTGAAAAAGAGAATGACAAGATCAACAAATAAATCTCTCTAAAAAGTTCCCATACCCAAAATTAAATGATTAGATCCATTATTTGGAATGCAAGGGGAGTTGAAAATAAGTTTACTAGAAGAAGAGTAAAAAAACTTTGTAAATTCTATTAAGAGTGCGCTTGTGACCTTAATGTAACATTTATATAATTTAAATATCCACCGAACACAAATCCAAATTATTACCAAATTTTAATTTGATTAATTTAGGTTTGCATGTGATGATCGATCCAAACACAAAAAATTAACTGCACAAGCAAGAGCAAACAGGTATGAGGAAAAATCCCTTAAAAAAGGGAAAACCAATATCAATACTTTATAGTTTTACAAGACACTATTTACAAAACCTCTAAAGAATACGATTCTATCCCGAGTCGTCCACAGGTGGCGGTCCACTCTCGGTATCCATCAATCAACCTTTTTTTTCCTTCAGCTTAAGAACCACAAGCTCAGCAGTAAATAATGTCTCTCCACAAGAGTAACTTTAGATTGAAATACTTTAGGGTTTCAAATGGATTCACACATATATTTGGGATGAATTTTGTGAATTAAAAGGTGTTTTAAACCTAAACAAAGTGAGGACTTTTACAGCAGGTATGCAGTTCTCGATTTGCAAAACGTCCCTATGAAAAACTGTATGAAGCAAGTATTTATAAGTCAACACAAAAATCGACGCAATGTCATTCATTTGAACGAAAACAAGCTTCGTTTGAACGAGAATATTATCTTGTTATAATGACATCAATGTTGTTAGAACAAAAAACACTATATCGTTTGAACGAGCTTCAGACGAGGCCAAACAGAGCGCCCTCGTTAGATGCACGTTAGATAAAAAGTAAAAACGAGGCTTATAATGAGTTTGACATCTCGTTCATACGACAATGACTTCTCGTTCGAACAAAATCAGAAATCTATAGAAAAAAAATTAAAGATAAAAAATTGCTTCGTTTTTAATTAAAAAAAAAATCTCCCGTAATATCAATGCAAATAAACTTGAACTCCTAATTTATTTATACCTTCGTAACGTGGAGATCATTTTGAATTTGGAGATGTTAAAGATTCGGTTCTTCGTACCAGCTCGAGTCAAATGGTAACATGATATACCCAAATTTATGTAAGCCTAAGCTATGAGCAAATTACATAAATTATGCTCTTATAAATCTCTCCCTTTTGGCTATTCCGGTACAAATATAAAATCGAAATCCAAATTACATAAAATTCCCCTTTGACAATGAAAATATCCTAATACCCTCCCAAATCGTAGAATACGAATAGCTATAAGATAATGATGTCTTTAAGTCTACACTTCTTTTTGGTCTTCTCTTGGGCCCTTTGTCCTCATCGAGGGTAACGTGAATATGATCTTCCAAAAGTACCTACACACATGAAACAAAGAAAATACCCGTGATGCATAGAGTTTGGCATATAAATAATTCATAAAAATTATCCCCCATAAATCAAATTCATGTAATATCCCCCCGTAATTTGTTCTCCCCCTTTTATTTTGTCTGAAATAGACAAGGAGTAGAAAATAAAGCATGAAAATGGAGATCATCACAAAAAGAAAGAAATATCATCACAAAATTATATGAATGATAAACATTCAATGATAATCTCAAAGGCTCCATAAACTATTTTTGAAAATTTTCAAATTTTTTCAAGTATAAAATTTTATAAATACAACACACGATAGAGAAATACAAAAATACCCGAATAATGAAAATAGAATATAAGAGTGTAAACATATCCTATAGGTTAATCAACGTAGATAAATATAACACATGTGGATGAAAGAATGAGACAACACTAACAAAAGATCTCAAAGTCTACCTTAAGTGTAAAAATGGTGAACTCGTGTGAAATTGACTTAACCTAATCAACTAATCAAGACGGTGACTGATTTTCACACCAATGACGCCCAAAACTATGTAATGTTTTTTGAGATTATTATAGTATGTGCAAACCCATTGATCTTCGACTTAAGTCCTTCAAAATCTCATATATTGTAATTATTCTTTTAACTATTTAAAAAAAATGCTCATTTATAGCGAAGCATCAATTTTCTAAAATTTGGCCGCGCACTTCTATTTTTATGTGGCTTTAATATTTTGTGACTCTTTTCATTACAAATGGTGACTTTTCATGCAAAATCCTGTCTTTCTCATCCCTATTCCATTGCTTAGTATATAACAATTTCACCAAAAAAATGATTTTTTTAAATCTGGGCAATGGTTCTTACATGCACAACTTTTTATATCTCGTTTTTCACATTTGGTTCATTTTAAAAGCATAATTGAGATGAAAATACTACAATCGACATGTGACAAGTAAGTGAAATATGCAAATGAGCTCGTGCTCGTGTGCATTAAAGGTGACAAGGAGTCAAACATGTATCAAGTTGTCATGAAATCACATTTTAATGAATTCGCACATTATAAAGCACATAAATAAAATAATGTCACGTCTCAAAACACTACAAGATAGCCACGTGGATATGGAATGAATGGGTGACTTGGACTTCTTTAATGTTCATCCATATATGGTGCAAAAAAAATATAAAACTCTTTTTGGATTTTTTTTCCAAAAATTTTATAATAAAAAATAAAATATTTTTGTCTTTTTCACTTTTTAAAAAGAACGAAAAATATTTTTGTATTTTTCAAGAAAAATAAAACTCTTTTTGAAGTTTTCAAAAAATATATCAAAATAAAATGCATAAATACAATTGTAGTACAATTTACCAATAGGAATAAAAGAAAATAAGCATGAAAATCATCCTATACTAGATAACATATCCAATCTCAGTTAATGGTACAAATACCTAAAGATTTCCTAAGATCCTGAAATCTAAGTGCATCTATAGGTTTCATGAAAATGTCGACTAACTGACGATCGATTCTCACAAGGTTCAAGGACACGACCTTCTCCTCAACTAGGTCTCGAATAAAGTGCTCGCATATCCTAATGTGCTTTGTGCATGAATGCTTGACTGGATTATGTGAAATGTGTATGGCACTCGTATTATCACAGTAAATAGTCATTGTGCTTTGTGAAATACCGTAATCCTCCAACATTTATTTCATCCATAAGAGTTGCGTGCAACAACTCCCGGTGGCTATATACTCAACCTTCGCTATGGACAAAGATATGAGATTTTGTTTATTGCTCATCCACGAGACAAGAACACTCCCAAAATAGAAACACCCACCCGAAGTGCTCCCATATCCATCGACATCCTTGGCCCAATCGACATCCGAATAAGTGGACAAACTGTCATCGGTATCAAAGGAATACCAAATATCATATGATAGTGTCCCACTCACATATTTGATAATACATTTAAGAGCGTGTAAGTGTGACTCTTTTGGAGATGCCTGGCATCGTGCACAAACTCCAACACTAAAGGAAATATCGGGACAACTAGCAGTAAGGTAAAGAAGACTACTTATCATACTCCGATATAAGATCCTCTCTATGTCATTGACTAAAGTGTCTTTTCTAATCTTTTCGATGTATTCATAGGGATGCGGGCATGCTTAGAGGAGTCTAGACCGAATTTCTTCACAAGGTCGCTTGCATATTTGGATTGAGATATGAACATCCCATCCTCAAACTGACAAACCTGGAGACCTAGGAAGAATGTAAGGTCACCTACCATGCTCATCCAAAACTCACTCTTCATCTCCTCCTCGAAAGTGTGAGCATTGCGAGAGCACGTGGATCCAAAGACTATGCCATTCACATAGACACGGGAAACCAAAATAACATCACTCTCTCCTCACAAACAACGTCTTATCTACTCCCCCTCTCTTGAAGCTACGGGCTAAGAGATAAGAAATAAGCCTCTCGTACTAAATATAGTGCGCATGCTTCAAACCATACAGGGCTTTCCTAAGATAGTAGACTCATTTCGGGTGCTTTGGGTCTTCAAACCCTTTTAGTTGTTCCACTTAAACCTCTTTCTGTAGAATGCCATATAGAAAGGCACTTTTGACATCCATATGATATAACTTGAAGTGCAGATGACATGTTATGGCGAGTGACGAGTAGTAAGTATATGAACTCAAGCCTAGCAACATGAGATAATGTCTCCTTAAAGTTTACACCCTCGATCTGTGTGTAGCCATGAGCAACCAACCTAGCCTTATTGTAAACTATGATACCATTTTCACTATAAGGACACAAATTTCCAATTGAGTCCATATATAGTTTGGCTCAATTCCGGACAAAAACATTTATTCATAGGATAGGATTTAATTATAATATTCTCAAGCCTATGAAGTGTTTGTTGAAGACGTAGCGGCAAAGAGTATAAAGCTTCATCAAAAATGCCGGTTTGTGTGCCTCGTTTCTACGTCATCAATCATAGTTCCATGCTCCCAAGGTATGAATGCAATTATATATATATAGGAGCTTGGAACAAGTTTATTGGGTGTTAGGTTTATAAAAACTGCGTTTGGTTTTAAGAAAGAATTAATTAAAACTTTAAATAAATGTTTATAAAGTTTTCTGGGCTAAAAATGAATTTTTCAAACTTTCTGGTCGTTCGTTAGATATGTCGTTCGAACGAGTTTTTTCGTTCGAACCAGATGTCGTTCGAACGAATTTTGCCAACGAGTTCCCACTAAGGCATACTGGTCCGTCGTTAGAAATGTCGTTCGAACGAGATTGTCGTTCTAACGAGATTTCCAACGAGCTTCTAACGAGTCCATACTGAAGCGTCGTTAGAAGACTCGTTCGAACGAGATTTCGTTCGAACGAAATGTCGTTCGAACGAGATGCCAGGTGGGAACAGTTTTTGGCAGTTTTTTGACAGTTTTGCACCCACTTCCCCACTTGGTTTTTAACCAACTTTTACAGACTTTAATAGGTGCGGGAATGACATTTTCCAACTCAACATTTCCATAACTTTTCCAACCTAGTTTATCTCTTAGAGAGAGTTTGAGAGCAAAAATTGTTTAGGAAAATGTTCATGTTTTGAGTGCTAATTTTCAAATTGAAATTCACTTAACACTCTAGATTACACCCAAGTTTGTTTATTCCAAGTTCTTTTATACATCTCAATTGCTTGGAGTTTGGCACCGGTTTATCTCTTCCGTTTCAAAGAGAAGTTTTGGTTTGCTTCTACATCCATCAAAGAAGAAGACATTTTGTTGTGATTCTACCCACTTGGAGAAAGGCTCCTTGCTCGGGTGACGGTGACCATAGAAAGCCCTATCGGTGGATTCCGAGACTGCGGTGGTGTTCCGAGGTTATCCGCTAGGAAGAGGTGTCTACAAGAATAAGCGTCGAGGCTTGAGAGGGATCGAGTCAGTCGTTGTAAGTCTACCTGTCTTGTAATTGTAATTCCGTATCTAGTGGATTTGTGGCTAGGGCCGTCCGATGTTGTTTCCCGTCTTGGGTTTTTCCTCGTACATCGCGGCATAGTGTGATTGGTTTATTTTATCTTGCTTAAATAATTTAGAACGCATGCTTAGAATAATTCAAGATAAAATTCGATTTAAATTATCACACTCATTTAATTTGGGGCTAAATTGAATATTGGGTAATGTTGTTTAATTCAAGTCATTTGCTAAAATTTGGTTTCGCCTAATTTGCTAATATTGATAAATATGACTTAGGCAAATTCTAGGACTTGGATTGAATCAATTGGTTTAAGTGAATATATTAATTGGTTTATTTTACTTCACTTGGTTTAATTTTAATTCGTTTGAGAAATTAAAATTTGTTATTTGTTTGTTTTAGTTGAACCATCACCTTACGCTTCCGCATCTCGAGTTTATTTAAAAGGAAATTATATTTCAATTGACATTATCAAAATCCGGGGTTTTTCAAATTGGTATCAGAGCCAAAAGCGATAAATTATTTCGTTAACGATATTTTAAATAATTTTTGGCTAAAATGGATTTTCCCCATTTTCAAAATTTCTTATTTTTGATGGTTCCAACTACGCGTATTGGAAAGCGCGTATGAGATCGGCACTAAAGTCTATCGACGAGAGAGTTTGGATGTCTGTTGTTAACGGGTGGTCCCCACCAACTTATTTAGTTGAAAATGAACGTGTTATCGAACCCGCCGATAGATGGACTGAAAATGAGTTTAAACTTGCTAATTTCAATTCCCGTGATTTAAATGCCTTGTTTAGCGCTGTCACACCGGATGAATTCCGACGTATTATGACGTGTGAAACCGCTAAAGAAGCTTGGGATATTTTACAATTAACTCATGAAGGAACTAGTGTCGTTAAAGCTTCAAAACTCCAAAACCTCACCACTCAATTTGAAACTATCAAAATGAATGAAAAAAAAACGTTTGATGAATTTTATGCTAGACTTTCTGATATTGTTAATTCATCTTTTAACTTGGGAGAGAAAATACCTGACGACCGTGTTGTAAAGAAAATTTTAAGGTCCCTACCCGATAGATTTATTCCAAAGGTGACCGTTTTAAATTCTTTACCCACTTTAGCCTCTACGAAATTAGAAGAGCTTGTAGGTGATTTACAAACCTATGAACTAGATATGTTTCCCTCTAAAACTGAAAAGAAAATAGAAAAGGGCGTTGCTTTAAAAGCCCGAAAAGAGGTCAAACAAGTAGTGGAGAGCGAGAGTGATAGTGACTCGAAAGACATGGCTTTGTTTGCTCGTAAATTTAGAAAATTTCTTAAAATTAACAAAGATAAATTTAAAAATGATTTTAAGAAATTTGATACTTCTAAACATGATAAAAGCGAGAAGATTTCTAAATCCGAGAAGATCCCTAAACCTAGTAATGAAAATTTAGATAGGGACGAGTCTAATAAGTGTTTTGGTTGTGAAGGTTATGGTCATAGGGCTTATGAGTGCCCCACTAAACTAAGGAAAGAGGGTAAGCGACCCATTTCATATAATGCAACCCTTAGTGATAGTGATAAGGAAGAAAAGCCCGATTCCCCCACTAAGAAAAAATTTGTGGCTTTTATGGCTAGTCATGTGAGCGATAGTGAGAACTCATCGATTGATGAAACGATAGCACATGCCACTTCCAAGGTCATTGTACATGATTCTCTTGTTTTTGATGATAGTGATAGTGGAGAAGAAACAGAGAGTGAAAATAAAGAAGAGGTTAATGTGAGTGAACTTCAAAATGCTTTTCAAGAGCTTTATAAAGAATTTATTAAATTGAAAAGAGCTAATTTGAAGTTAGAAGCTAGTTTAAGAGAAAGTGCCAAGGTCGTTGATGAAAGTGCTTTAATAGAAGACCTTAGGACACATGAGAGGACTCTTCAAGAGAAGCTTGAATATGTATAAGGCGAGAGAGATAGCCTTAGGGGTTTAATGGAATCCTTGAAAAAGGAGCTTCTTGCGTTTGAAGAGCGAAATATTTTACTAGAATCCAACATTTTAGAATTGGAAAATAAATAAAAAGATTCTAGTAATGTCAAATTTGATTTGGAGTGTCGTTCGGAAAAACTAGATAAAATGTTAGGAACGGTCCAAATTAAAAATGACACTTGTGGTTTAGGCTTCAATACTTGTAATGAATCTACTCATAAAGCCAAGACCAATGTTTTAGGAGAATCTACTAGGAATGCATTTCAAGATCACTTCTAAGTAAATCTTTTTGACATGTTTTTGCTTGTACACATTGTGGTCGAAAAGGTCATCTTAGGAAATTTTGTTTTGATCTTAAACGAATTCCTAGAAAATCCCATAGTAAAGTAACCACGGTTGTTAACGTTCCAACACCCCAAGATAGTCATTCTTCTTTAATTTGGGTTAGGAAATCCGACTTGGTTGCTTTGCAAAATATGGTTTTTGATTCTCATTTACTTTCACATGCTTCCTCCCTTGCTAAATCTAAAGGATGAATGTGTTAGTGTTTGCATACTTTAGCGTTTGTACTTCATGCTATATTCACATGCTAAATGTATGCTTGTTTTAATCATGTTCTAGTCTATGCTCCATGTTTATCACATGCTAGAATTATGATTTTTGTTTATCTTTTGTATTATATTTCCTTCATTTTGTGTGCATTAAATAAAAAATACAAAAAGATTTTTGTTTATCATTTGGATTTTATTTCTTGGTAATATAAGCTTAATGAAAATTCAAATGATTTGTGTTTGTCTTTTGAGTATATATTATTTATTTTTGGTTAAAAATGTTAAAAACTCAAAAAGATTTTTTTTGTGTGTATTTTGATTTGACACACTTTAAGTGGCATATTCTTGTGTTTGAATCCCATCTTTTATGCTCCCATGTGGCTAGAACTTTTGGTTTAGATTTTCAATCCTTAAAATGTTCTTTACCATGTTTTATATGGAGTAGTTGGATTTTGTATTGTTTAAATGGATTCTATTTTTATATGCCTCTTTTCACACATGCACGAGCTCTTTTGAAATCTTAAAGTCACATGTTATATTTGAGCTTTTTGAGGTGTTCTCCTACCAATCTAGTCATCTACATATCTATGACCTAGGAGGACTAGTGCATGTCAAAATCCGTTACACGTGAGATTTGTGTGAAAAATGAAAAACATGATAAAAATAAATGTGCACGGGGAAGGGCTCCGAAAGGATGAATTAAATCCTTTGCGATAGTAAGCCACCGTTTATTGGATCTAAAAGAAATACGTGATCCAAAGGCCTAAAAGCAGAATATTTGGCATTAAAAAGAAAACAATTGCCAAGGCCTATGTTTGTTTGATATATTCATTCAAAAGCAAAAGAATATATATGCTTATTGAGGGAGAATTGGATTGTATATCAACGGTTTGCACAATGTTCGTTTATCCTAGTTGTCTTTTATGTCATGACTCTATTTGGTTTGTAGAATCATCATCATGCTAGGCTTGTATGCATTGTGTATGTTTGTTCATTGAGTTCAATCTTTATATTGTCACATGAGGTTATATTTAAATGTGATAAAGTTTGCAATCAAATGAGAACTCCGTGAATGTTTATTAAGTGTTTGGGTCTAAATTTAATTGTTGCTAGTTCACACCCCAACACTTCCGTTTCCATATGACACATTCTTGCCATACGAGTGTGCAAACTTATTGTATTTTGTGTCATGTGTGTGTTTATATCTATATATATATGCAAGTACTCTATTGGTATATTTCTAATATATATATATATATGATAATTGTTTTCCTTTGCCTTGCTTTTGTTGCCCATATGCTTTCATGTCTTATCACTTTAAGCTTCAACATGCTTTTATGTTTATTAGTTCTTTATCCTTTGCCTATTCTTGAACAAAAAGGGGGAGAATGATGATAGGGGGAGAAATGGTATCTAATCCTATTATTATCGTATCTTAGTTTGGGGGAGATTTATCTTAGGGGGAGACGTCTTTCTAAGTCGGTCATGTGGTTGATAAAGGGGAGAATTAATTTAAGGGGGAGTAATTAATTAAAATTGCATTTAATATTTTGATATTCCCTATGCATTTGATGAGTTTGCTTAAGTGTGCAGGATTTCTTCTAAAGCGGCATTGTTTAATGGCAAAGCGTTTGATCCTTGGGTTGAGTCAAGTTTGGGTGGGTTATGTTTTGAGTCTAGTAGAGCTTGACGGCCCTTTAGGATTTTTGTTTGGTTTTTGTCCCGGAATAGCCAAAGGGGGAGATTTGTAAGGACACAAATTTCCAATTGAGTCCATATATAGTTTGGCTCAATTCCGGACAAAAACATTTATTCATAGGATAGGATTTAATTGTAATATTCTCAAGCCTATGAAGTGTTTGTTGAAGACGTAGCGGCAAAGAGTATAAAGCTTCATCAAAAATGCCGGTTTGTGTGCCTCGTTTCTACGTCATCAATCATAGTTCCATGCTCCCAAGGTATGAATGCAATTATATATATATAGGAGCTTGGAACAAGTTTATTGGGTGTTAGGTTTATAAAAACTGCGTTTGGTTTTAAGAAAGAATTAATTAAAACTTTAAATAAATGTTTATAAAGTTTTCTGGGCTAAAAATGAATTTTTCAAACTTTCTGGTCGTTCGTTAGATATGTCGTTCGGACGAGTTTTTTCGTTCGAACCAGATGTCGTTCGAACGAATTTTGCCAACGAGTTCCCACTAAGGCATACTGGTCCGTCATTAGAAATGTCGTTCGAACGAGATTGTCGTTCTAACGAGATTTCTAACGAGTCCATACTGGAGCGTCGTTAGAAGACTCGTTCGAACGAGATTTCGTTCGAACGAAATGTCGTTCGAACGAGATGCCAGGCGGGAACAGTTTTTGGCAGTTTTTTGACAGTTTTGCACCCACTTCCCCACTTGGTTTTTAACCAACTTTTACAGACTTTAATAGGTGCGGGAATGACATTTTCCAACTCAACATTTCCATAACTTTTCCAACCTAGTTTATCTCTTAGAGAGAGTTTGAGAGCAAAAATTATTTAGGAAAATGTTCATGTTTTGAGTGCTAATTTTCAAAGTGAAATTCACTTAACACTCTAGATTACACCCAAGTTTGTTTATTCCAAGTTCTTTTATACATCTCAATTGCTTGGAGTTTGGCACCGATTTATCTCTTCCGTTTCAAAGAGAAGTTTTGGTTTGCTTCTACATCCATCAAAGAAGAAGACATTTTGTTGTGATTCTACCCACTTGGAGAAAGGCTCCTTGCTCGGGTGACGGTGACCATAGAAAGCCCTATCGGTGGATTCCGAGATCGCGGTGGTGTTCCGAGGTTATCCGCTAGGAAGAGGTGTCTACAAGAATAAGCGTCGAGGCTTGAGAGGGATCGAGTCAGTCGTTGTAAGTCTACCTGTCTTGTAATTATAATTCCGTATCTAGTGAATTTGTGGCTAGGGCCGTCCGAGGTTGTTTCTCGTCTTGGGTTTTTCCTCGTACATCGCGGCGTAGTGTGATTGGTTTATTTTATCTTGCTTAAATAATTTAGAACGCATGCTTAGAATAATTCAAGATAAAATTCGGTTTAAATTATCACACTCATTTAATTTGGTGCTAAATTGAATATTGGGTAATGTTGTTTAATTCAAGTCATTTGCTAAAATTTGGTTTCGCCTAATTTGCTAATATTGATAAATATGACTTAGGCAAATTCTAGGACTTGGATTGAATCAATTGGTTTAAGTGAATATATTAATTGGTTTATTTTACTTCACTTGGTTTAATTTTAATTCGTTTGAGAAATTAAAATTTGTTATTTGTTTGTTTTAGTTGAACCATCACCTTACGCTTCAGCATCTCGAGTTTATTTAAAAGGAAATTATATTTAAATTGACATTATCAAAATCCGGGGTTTTCCATTCACCCACCTTATTCTTAAAATCCATTTGGTACCAATCACATTAGTATCACTAGGTCATGGGAATAATTCCCATACATTGTTCTTTCTAAATTGAATCAACTCTTCTTGTATGGCCGATATCCAATGCTCATCCTTGTGTGCTTATTTCACATTCTTGGGCTTAACTAGGGATGTGTAGCACAAATAGCTAACAACATTTTTAAGTTGAGCACGAGTCTTAACACCTAGTGTAGGGTCACCAAGTATAGCGGAAGGGTCACGACTCTTTTGAACCCAAGATGGTGTCTCCCCTAAAACAGGAATGGGGTCCACTATAGTAGCTTAAGGAACGATGGGATCGTCACCAGGGGGTGCATCATCCTCACACTATGGGCTAGGAGCAACATCTCTAATCGTGACATTTATTGACTCCATAACCTTAGAGTTAATCAGATTATAAACCCGATAAGCCCTACTCGCCGATTAATATCCTAAAAATATCACCTCATAACTTCAAGAGTCAAACTTTCCTAAGGGCTTTCTATCTTTCAAGATGTAGCATGTACTCCCAAAGACACAAAAATATGATAGGTTGGGCCTTTTCCCTTTCCACAACTCAAAAGGCGTGTGAAGTGTGTGCAGATGAAGATATACCCTATTCACCGTATGGAACACGGTGCTCACCGCCTCTGCCTAAAAATGTCTAGGCATATTTCTCCCAAGAAGCACAGATCTAGCCATTTCTTGTATCATCAAGTTCTTCCTCTCAATAATCCTATTTTGCTGAGGAGTATGAAGGATCAAAAACTCATGTTCGATTCCCACTCCATCACAATAGCTCTCCACTTTCGCTTATTTAAATTCAGTGTTATTATCACTACGCATTCAATTGATACTGAAACCGTGTTAGTTTGGTAGGACACGACACGTGGTTGTAAGGACCTCAATCACATAGAACTTTTCTTTAAGGAATCCTATAATCGAGTATCTAAAAAAGTCATCAACCATCACGAAAATGTATCTCTTACCACCTAAGATCTCCAAGTGAGTAAGATCGATAATATCCATGTGAATCAACTCTAAAATACGGGAGGTAGTAATGGTATTCAACTTCTGATGGGGACTTCAAATTCTTTTACCTTGTTGGCAAGGTCCATAGATCGAGGAAGTTGGTTTCCCAAGAGACGTTAAGCCACAAACTAGGTCCTTTTTCACTAATCTTTAAAATCTCTAAAGTTCACGTGACCTGGTCGTTGGTGCCAAAGGCTCATAGTGGATACCGTGACACTTTTGCACACAAAAGAGGACTTGGAAATAATCCCATAAAAATCATCTTTATCCCTCACACCTTGTAGTAAAAGTTTATCAAATTGATCATAAACATTGCATTCGGACCGGTCAAACTTTATCGCAAAGTTTATGTCGCACAGTTGGCTAATGCTAATCAAGTTCACTTTCAACCCTTTCACGTAAAACACGTCATCTAGCTTAGGAAATCCGGGTATCTCAAAACTTCCACGTCCTAAAATGGTAGATCTGCTCCCATCTCCAAAGGTGACTTTACCTTCCTTGCGATCCTCAAGGTGGGTAAAAAATGAGACGTCACTGGTCATGTACCTAGAACACCCACTATAAAAATATCATTGGGAAGTATTTTGAACCTTAAGAGCAACATGAACAACGAGAGATTTATCAGCTCGCTTAGGTACCCAAGTGGCAGTAACCTTTTGTTCGCCTTTATTATTGTTAACTCTAGTCAGAATATTGGAAGCGTTCTCAAACGACAAACACATTCGTTGAAATTCTTCCATTAAACTATGTGAAGTCTCTACTAGAAATTCAACTTGCTCCCTAAGACTAACAAAGTCGCTAAAGTGGTGTACGAGAGTATGTGTACGACTAATTCTACTTAATTTACAAAAAAACTCTCTAAGGTAACCTCTTATTTTGTAAAAAGTGCAAACATAGACATGTTTGGGTCTACCTCGGTTTAATTTTCTAGGTTGAACTCTTATAGGTGGGTTAGGTTATGGTCCATAAGGGTCCATCACAAACTCGGGAACTAGCTCGGGTGAGGCGTGAGAAGTGGATACACCGTCATAACCTACTCATTGCCTCTCGACATTACCTAATACGATGTCGAGGAGCATCTTACCTACCTTTTTCTATGTATCCTAATAGTTAACTTGACTTCTCGGGCTCATTATAGATCTTTCTCAAGTTAGGATACAAGGGCTTCAAGTTTCTCACGAGTCTTCACAGTTGCTTTGAGATCTCTCGTTAGACTATCCACCTTGTCAGTCAAGTCCCCGTTCTCTCTTTTAATTAAACAACTATCTCTCCCAAAGCTTCCCTCACTGAGGAATCACTCTTTTTAGCCTCTCTCAACTCTTTCTCTAGCGCTAAAACTCTCAAAGCTAACCCTTTGTTTTGTTTCTTCATTTTAAAGAACTCTATGTACATATCGACGTAAGGGTGTTGAAGGTCACTCTCGCTCTCACTTAAAATATTTTCTCTCACTCTCCTCAGAACAACTACTCACTGTCAATGTGGTCATGTTTAGTAACTTCCTTATCGTTGTGAGGTGCACTAAATGTAGTAATATGACTAGCCATGAATGTGGTGAAGTTACATACATGCGGTGATTCTTCTTGCGAACTCACCAACTCGACCTCGCTATCACTAAGCATGACATTTAGGGAAACTTTGCCTTTCCCTTGACGTTTCAACCTAGTCGAAAAATTATGAGTTTTGTGACCCTTTCCCTCACACTCATAACATCTCCCCTCGTCTTTCTTTGGGAAATCTTTCTTTTCTTTTTAAAATTTTTCTTGCCCGATTTATATTTTTTATCTTTCTCAAAACTTTTCTTATCTTTGGAAGTATTTTCTTTTTGAGTTTGCGAAATTTCTTGAAATATTTAGTAAAAAGTGCCAAATAATCTAAATCATAATTGAACTCAGAATCAGATGACGCTTCCTCTCTCTTTTTAGAAATTTTCTCTCTCTTTTTAGATTGGGATTTAAGAGCAATACCCTTATTATTAGGCTTACCTATTTTAGGGAACATAACTATCTCGTATGTTTGAAGATCTCCTACAAGTTCTTCTAACCTAAGAGTGTTTAGGATCCCTAAGGAATTAAGAACGATAACCTTAGGAATAAAATAGGCGGGAAGCGATCTCAAAATTTTCTTAACCACACGTGTCTAGTGTATTTTCTCACTTAAACAATCATTGTGATTATTTCAAATTGTGTGATGAGATTCTATGGCTTAGAATCTTTAATAGCATTGGTGCCTTCGTGAATGAGCTGGAGGGTATCCCATGCTTCTTTAGACACAGTGTAAGTCATAATGCGATGTTACTCGTCAGAGGTAATGACTCCTGAGATGGAACTCAATTCGTCCTCTGTCTACTAAGAGACAGGTTTAAGGCCGACGACATTATCACTTGTGATAGTGGGAGGAGTCCACCCAGACTACACAAACGCATTCATCTAAAGAACACCTCAGCCTAGCTTTTCAATATACATAGCTGGTACCATCAAAGATGGGCACTCGATCATATAAATTCTCTATTAAAATTCGGCTTTTCAAAAATCAATAATTTTTCAAAAAAAATTGATATAAAAAAATAATTTTGCGAAAAAAGATCACACATTAATTTTGTGCAAAAGGTTCTGATACCAATTTGAAATGTGATTGCGACCTCATTGGAATATTTGTATAATTTAAATATCCACCAAACATAAATTCAAATTATTATAAAATTTTAATTTGATTAATTTAGGTTTGCATGTGATGATTGATCCAAACACAGAAATTAATTACAAGCAAGAGCAAACAGATATGAGGAAAAATCCCTTAAAAGGGCAAAACCTATATCAACATTTTAGTGTTTTAAAAGACACTACTTACAAAACCTCTGAAAAGAATATGACTCTATCCTGAGTCATCCACAACTGGCGGTCCGCCCTCGTTATCCACTGATCAACCTTTGTCTTCCTTCAGATGTGATCCCCTCAAGAGCCACAAGGTTAGCTGTGAAGAATGTGTCTCCATAAGAGTAACTTCAGATATGAAATACTTTACGGTTTCAAATGGATTCACACATATATTTGGGATGAATTTTATGAATCAAAATGTCTTTTAAACCTAAACAAAGTGAGGACTTTTGCAACAGGTATGCAATTTTCGATTTGCAAAAAGTTCTTATGAAAAACTATACAAAACGGGTATTTATAAGTCAACACAAAAATCAAGGTAGCGTCAATTGTTCGAATGAAAAAAAGCTTTGTTCAAACGAGAATAACATCTCTTTAGAAATTGGAATGAAAACACTATCTCCTTTAAACGAGATTTAGACGAGGCCAAATAGAACACCCTCATTAGATGCACGTTAGATAAAAGTAAAAACGAGGCTTCTAAAGAGTTTGACATCTCGTTGAAACGAGAATGACTTCCTATTTTAATGGCGTTAGTGAACTTTGAAAAAAAATTAAAGATAAAAAATTTCTTAATTTTCAATAAAAAAAATCTCCTAATATAAATGCAAATAAATATGAACTTATAATTAATTTATACCTTCGTAACGTGAGATCATCTTGAATTAGAGATGTTGGAGAGTCGGTTCTTCATAACGGATCGAGTTAAATGGTAATGGGATACACCAAAATATGTGTATGCCTAAGCTATAAGCAAATGATAAAAAATATGCTCTTACACCTATAATCTCTCATTCTTAGCAATCTTAGAACTAATGATAGATAGTTCTAAAATTGAAGAATTGAGGAGAATTTTAAATTTTGATGGATGTTGTTTTAACTTTCTTAATAAAATTTGGTGTTGTCATCTATGCCCCTGTTTACTTTTCTTCTCTTTAAATCCTCCAAATAAGGCTATCGAGTTAGTAAACAAACTGATGAGCTCTTTCTTTTAGGGGTCAATAAGGAGTTTGGAAAGAAATTCCACTGGATTGGTTGGGAGTCTTTGTGCTATCCTAGAGAATAAGGAGGTCTTAGTATAAAAATCATGGATTCTCAAATGAAAGAAGGTAATCTTAAGTTGGCTTGGAAATTCAAATCAGGAGCAAGTCTTTAGGATAGATTTATGAATATAAAATATTCTCAGATGAATGGTTCTAATGGTTCTTTGGTTTTTAAGAGAATTTGTTCTGTATGGGATATTATGGTAGCTAATGTTGAATGGATTGATAATAAGCTTGTATGGAAGCCTTCTCAAAGTGGTTATTTCACTTTTGCTTCAGCTTATGACCAAATTAGAAAATGCAAAATAACATCTTTTTCTTATAAAGCTATATGGGATCCTCATATACCTCTTAATATCTCACTCTTCTCTTGGAAAGTTCTGTCAAATGGTGTCCCTATAGAAAAGACTATAAAAAAGGTTGGAGTTAGATTAGCCTTTAGATGCAATTATTGTAAAGCTTCAATAGAATCCTTTAATCATCTTTTTGCATTAAGTCATATTACTTAATGAGTGTGGAATGTATTCAGTAATTTGATGGGGTTTTTGCAAAGCTCGTACTTTATTCATGGTACCCTCATTCATTAGTGGTTACACTAAGGTAAATTAGCCCAATCAAAATAGTTGTATAAAGTTATACAAGTGATCATCTTCTGGGAAAATTGGCCAAGTAGGAATAAGGCAATCTACGAAGCCAAAAATATGAATTTATTTATATGTCATTATCAATAAAGTTATTACTAGAATCTCAGCTTTAGTTCAACATACTAGATTTAAAGGTGGTATTCTGGATATCTATCAAGAAGCTCGAAAAATTTCAAATCCAATAAGCCTCACCATAAAAGGAATATTTGTAAGTTGGTCAGCTGGAAGAGTCCTTAAAGTTAAATTGAAATGGTTGTAATGATACAAATGGAAATATGGGTTTAGGAGATGTTCTTAGAGATATAGTAATGGAAGAATTATATGGGCTCTTTCAAACTTTGGTTCTAGTGGAACAGGCCATTTAGTAGAGCTTTACCTCTTAAGACTAGTCTTGCCTATCATCTATATAGAGGTTATGATAGTATTAATGTGGATATAAGTTCAAATCTAATCCTTGAGTGATTATCCAATCAAAATAAGGCCATTCTATGGATGATAAAAAGAACAATTAGGGATATTCAAAATTACGATCAAACTATTCGTGTTTTATTCAACGAATGTTCTGTCGGGATTCCTCTATTTATCTATTAAAAATAAACCCTAATTAAAGTTTCCATGGTGTCTCACACTTATGCACACATTTAAACCCTTAAAATCCCAATACTAATAATATTTAGTCACGTTCATTTGCAAGTGTTATAGCAAACAAACCTCTGAAAGACCTTGAACTCAAAAATCCTTCTCTTTTCAAAGGAGAACCATATGTATTATTTTCTCAAGAGTATATCAAAGGCTTAGCAGAACCTTTTAAGTTTTCGATCGTGGTCAAGTTTTCACATGGGAGACCAGCAGTAGAGGAGATTCGAAAAAAGGTACTTACATTCAATCTGAATTAATCTTGTATTGATAAGGTTGAGTTGTGAGGAGGACTTTGTATGGTTATGGACTACGGATCAATGGTATTTTGGGAGATTTCATATGAGAACCTTTAAATGGTATCCTCAATAGAGAATGGAGGAAGAAGGTTTAATAGTGTCGGCCTGGATTAATTTCCCTAACCTGCCAATGCATCTATTTGCTAAATTCACTCTTTTTTCTATTGCCCAACTAATAGGGAAACCTTTAAAATGGATGCTTAAATTGTTTTACAAATATAACCAAGTTTAGCAAGAGCTTGTATTGAGATAGACTTGATTAAAGATAATCCAAGGAGGGTGTGGATAGGTATTGGAGAAAATGGATTTTGGGAAGAAGTTCAGTATGAAAATTTACCTTCTTACTGTATGCATTGTATAAATAAGGGTCACGTGGAGGAGTCTTGTATTTTCTTGAAGCAAAGTAAAGGGGAACTAACAGTTGAGAAGAAGAAAACCGATAACCCATCCAAGATAAATCCTAATCATCCATTAAAGATGATTTCAAACCAACATAATGTAGAAGCCACTGTTCTATCTGATTCTCAATCCCCTCATGCAAACATCCCCCTAATAACCAAGATTAATTCTAGCCAACCTTCAAGCGCAGAAGCAATTGAGCCTGTAGATAATGTCATAATCAATAAACCTTCTCCACATAACTCCAATATCCTAATATCAACAATCCAAAAAATCATGCCCAAGAAATCTCCATTCAAAGAAACTCTCCCAACCAATCAACTATCCCTGATAAATCCCAAATCATTATAAACCACATTCAGAAGATTCAGGACTGTGATATTTCTTCTCAAGAAGCATTCATAGTTGACTAATTAATGCTATCACCAAGGATTACAGTCCTGCTTGAATATGATTACCATAAAGATAAATAAAAACACTATCTGCATGAGAATCAGCAGGATAAGGAGTATTCTAATCCAATGCAAGAGGAATTGGAGAATTTTGATTGTTGGTTTGATAGGAAGTGGAAGGGCATAGAGGCAACATCATCCAAAAGAGGGAAGAAAAAGTTAGAACTGCAGACAGATGTATTGATATACAATTCTATCCAAAATGATTATAGGGAGAAACTAAGAAAGCAACCAATTGATCTTTTATGCAGAAGAATCATAAGTGCTCAGGTAAAAGTTAATAATAAATCCCAGTGCTAAAATCCTCAATGATTAATTTCTTAGCTGGAATGCTAGAAGAGGGTAAATAATCCTACCAATATGAGAATCAAAATGTTAATTAAGAAGTATTGCTTACCTACCATGTCAATTATAGAGCCTAAGGTGATCAGTTCTAAAATTGAAAAGTTTTTGTTCAAATGGAATTTTATAGAACCAGTTTCCAATAAGTCAAACAAAATATGGTTTCTGTGGAGACTGGGTCTGAAGGTTACAGTTATTTTCAATGAGGATTAATTCCTTACTTTGAAAGTCTCTCATGAAAATATGGTTGGGGAGGTGATATTAACCTTGGTGTATGCCAAGTTTTCTAAAGAATAAATGAGCTCTCTTTGGAGATATATATAATTCATTAGTAGTACGTATATTGAGTTTCCTCAATTATATATTGGTGATTTCAATGTAGTATTTGACCAAAATGAAAAGATTGATGGACTTTATTGATCGTCAAGTTGTGGAAGACTTTAAGGATTGTTCTAATTATTATTGTCTTTTTGCTATGGAGTAACAAGGCACAAGATTCACCTAGTGTAATTATAGAATTGAAGAAAATGCCATTTGTGCTAGATTAGAAAAAGCTCTTTGTAATCTTAATTGGTCTAATTTGTATCCAAACTATTAAATTTCTCATTTATCAAAACTTTGCAGTGATTATGCTCCTCTTTTTTTGACCATTAAAAATCAACTGGATTCTCAGACTAAACCTTTCATATTCCAAAAAATATGGTTAGGACATAACCAGTTTGATAGCACAGTCTCTAAATCTTAGGCAATCCCATTTGCAGAAGTACCTATGGTTTCCTTTTTAATTATTCTTAGAAGACTAAAGGGAGATATCAAGTCTTGGAACAAAAAAACTTTCAAGAATCTATTTCAAAATATTATAGATCTTGAAGATGAAGCTTTGGTTTTGGAGAATTATTTTAAAAGTAACCCAAGTCCAGACAATATACTAAAGTTACAGACTACCCAAAATAGTTTGGACAAAGCTTTGAAGAAGGAAAAGATAGCAAAAATCTAAGATCAAATGGCTCAATGAAGGTGATTCAAATACCAAAATTTTCCATTTTTCAGCGAAGGATGCTAAAAAAAGTTGCTATTTTAGAAATCAAAGATGATCATAATAAATGGAGGGACCCAAAAGGTGAAATTGAAAAGAATTTTATTGATCATTTCATAAAGAGATGGACTCCTGAATAACTGGATATGGAAGATGATATTCTTGAGGTGATTTCTAGTTTGGTGAGTGAATATATTAACGGTGTGCTTTCAATAATTCCAAATGAAGATGAAATTTTATTGGCCATAAAGAGTCTTAATAAATATAGTAGCCTTAGACCTGATGTTTTTTCTGGTGCATTCTGTGTAAAGTGTTGGGACTTAATTAAGGAGTGCCTCTTGAAATCTATTCAATCATCCTTTGTTGGAGAGAAAATTCCAAGGAGTTGGTCTTGTAATAAAATTGTGCTGAGCCCCAAAATAAAAATCCCCACAATATGTTCTCACTTTAGGACTATAAGCCTGGGAAATTTCTCCCTAATTATCTTGTTTAAAATCCTCTATACAAGGCTAGCCCAAATTTTACCTTCTATTATATCCCAAAATTAAAGTGGTTTCACTAAACGTAGAAGCATTTAAGACAATACCCTCTTGGCTCATGAGATGGTTAATCTTTTGAATAGAAAATGCCATGGATCCAATGTGCTAATAAAGTTGGATATGGATAAAGCTTATGATCAAGTTTTCTGGTTATTTCTCATTGAAGTTCTTAAATTTTTGGTTTATGTGAATCCCTTATAGATTTTATTGGATGCTTCTATCTAATAACTGGTTTTCCATTTCAATTAATGGCAGTCCAGTAGGATTCTTTCACTCATCAAGAGGCCTCAAGTAAGGTGATCTAATCTCTCCTTCTCTATTTGTTATTTTAGCAGAGGTGTTAAGAAGAGGTCTTGATAAATTGATGTTTACTAAGAAGTTTTCTCTATTTTCTCATCCTCCTAGAAGTATGTTGATAAGTCACGTGAGTTTTGTTAATGACATTATTTTATTTGTTAATGGGAAGAATAAGTGTTTTAAAAACCTTATGCCTTTCTTCCCAAATATGAGAACAAATCTAGCCAAATGATTAATAGAAACTTGCTTCACTATTACTAAGCCAGTTTCCTTATCTAGAAGGAATGTCATAACCAATTTCTTGAGTTTACCATATAAAAAGTTGCCAATTACTTACCTTGGTTGCCCCTAATTTATTGGGAGAAATAAGATAACTCACTTTTCAGAGTTGATTGATAAAATTAAAAGTAAATTCATGGGATGGAAAACAAAGAAACTTTCAAAAGTAGGTAGGTTGATTTTGATCAAACATGTTATGGCTTAAATACCTTCTATACCCTTGCTTCTACCAATCCTCCTAAAGCTATCATCAGTAGAATTTAGACTAATTTCAATAAGTTCTTTTCGGGATCAGATGACGTAAGTGGTGATAAGAAAGTTTGAGTGAGATGGGATAAATTATGCATGCCTAATAGTGAAGGAGGTCTAGGTATGAGGATCTAAATGATATCATCAAATCCTTTTCCTTCAAGCTTGCTTAGAGAATTAATAACTCTGAAGGAATATAAGCTAGATTTTAACGAAATGAGTACAAAAATTCTCTGGTAAATCGAGTTAATGGATCTCATGTCATTAAGAGAATTAGGAAAGTTCAAACAAAGGTGATTGATAACACTATAACAGTAGATGAAGAATTGGTTTGGAGTCCTTCAAGTAATGGAGAGTTCACCTTGAAATCAGCATACCATTTGACCAGATGCTATGTAGTGGAAAGTAGATCTTGGAAGCTGATATGGTCCTCTCACATTCTAACAAAAAAATTAATTTGTTTTTGGAAAATCTTTCATGGAGCTATACCTATTGATGATAATATTCAGAATATCGGGGTTAGATCATGTTCTTGATGTCACTGTTATAGGAATCAGGAGGAAACTATGCATCATCTCTTTTTGTCTAGAAAATTGGTACAATCTGTTTGGAATTATTTTTTGAATAAGGTTGAGGTGATACCTTCACTCAGTGATATTAAATCCATGTTAATGTCTTGGTGGTTAGCTAAAGCAAGGTTGGATTATTTGAAGTTTGTTTATCAGCTATTGCCACTGGTTATACTGTGGGAAATATGGAAGTCTAGATGTCAAAGTCTTTTTGAGGGTGTGGAGATGTGCTCTACTGCTATTATTAATCAAGTAATTCAACTTATTTCATCCATAGCTCCTGAAACTATTTTTGTTAGACCTTTGAACAAGTTACACAAAAGTCTCATGGATGAATTTATCAAGGTGAAGGTCAAATCTATAAATTTCATCATTATTAGATGGTCTAGTCCTACTATAGGATTAATAATGTGACAACCCATCCTTTTGGTTAGCTACACCCAATTAAACTATAGGCCAAGTTGTCAATATATTGATACTAGAAATAAAAACAAAATAAATGCAGTAAAGTAAACATGTACACTCCCATACGTGTGACCAAAACACGCCATATCAACTATAGGATCCACGAGTAATATCAATACGGAATATAAAATGTCCAAACATGTCGGCCCAAAATAAACTGGGTAAAGTGTATAGTGTGAACCTATCAACACTCTTAAATTTCTAATAATGGGAAAATCTCTGATACCACACTCTAAGGAAGAGTGACAAAAATAAGATAAGGAACAACGTCCACCACTATAGGATTCGAAGAATATATGCGAGGTCATCCAGCTCCAGAGTCTACTATCTAGCGGGGCGAGGACCTGTATAAGACATATATATATATATATATATATATATATATATATATATATATATATAGGAGAGTGGAGGGGGTATATAGAAACGGGAGTCAATAATAAGAAAATCTATATAGTTATAAGATGTATGTATGATGAACGCATACTCAACATAACTTGTCTCAAACAATTAAGTTGTTGAATTACCCAGCTAATGCTAATATATCGTAACTACCCAACCCAAACTCGAGTAATGGGTAGTCTCATATCGTATCATGATTAATCATTATTAATCTCATTTCAGTATTTAACGTATCAAAACATTTCCTTTAAGTATAATATCAAATGTATCGATTCAGGATATTAAATTTAAAACACAATCATAAATCTCACACAACAAATCATATCGGGTCACTATCCTTACCCGGAAAAATAAGTCGTAACGTTAGTCCTACACTTGAATATTCCCCAATATTATGTGGCAAGGCAATCACATAAATTTCTAACTCACATGGTGTTTCAAGGCCTTCCTAACCTACCCGCATTACAACCACGTGTCCGGTTCCAGCGGTTTATGACACACCCCAACCCATTTACTGACGATTAAGTTTGAAAGTCAAAGTGTCAAACCATAATTAATTTAACAAAACCATAAACACGATTTCTAATTTCAGAGTCATCAACATAAATCCATATAACTGAAAACCTTTTTTTTTATTTACAACATCGGATTAGTCGTGCCTATAAAAACTTGCTTGAAGGATAAGTTAACTTCATTACATCATTTACATTTAAACAAAATCCAAGTTTCTCCCATTCCTGGCTAACCTAACCCGACCTCCTAGATTTGGCAGTGACATCGCGTTACCTGAAAAAATGTGAACATAGGAACCATGTGCAAAATAGCCTAGTGAATGCATCACTACTATACTACTGCATGAATTTAAATGCAATAAATCATGTCCATATAATTATGTATTAACTTATCCGGCTCATTCATATTGAATGACCAACTTTTTCGAATCATGATTCACATATCCTTTCTAAATAAATAATTCTTCCCCATTGCTGGTTGAGGAGTAACCCCTTATCATTAATAGACAAATCTCCCCCATTCTGGGTCGGGGAGTAACAACCCATTTCGGTAAACCGAAATGAATAATTTTATATTCATAACATTATGATCATATTCGTAATAGTATACAAATAAATCATTCCAGTGAGTGCACTCACCTTGGGTTGTCAACTACGTATTCACATTTCCTTCAGGAGGAGTTGAACTGGGTTGATTAGACCTTACACCTGCCAATCCAATTAAATAAGTACTGAATCTCAATCATAAGTATTATCCAAACATAATTATGTAACTTTCCATGACTATACAATAACCATATAATTCCACTTAAGTCACATTCCATAAAATATGGGTAAAGATAAAATAATGGTATACATGTTTATAAAGTTATGAACATTCAATCATAGGAAATACCTCATAAGGAATTTATAACCAAAGTCAAGTAAACATGAAAGTATACTTCTCAATGTGTATATACATGAAACATGTACTCTAAATACCCTTTGGAAAGAGCAGATAAAAATATTCTTTCATGGGGTACCCGGTATGACCTCAAATTATTGTCTTACATACTTAACCATCCTATATTCATAAATTCTATAACTACAGGTGTCCAAGCTTATTAATATGAAATAATATGTGAATATAATTTCCATTACATATGACGATGTAATTTTTCAAGCTTCCTAGAGCAAGTTATGACCATCTCTTTACAACACAAGAAATCTTGCCTACAAGCTCCTCTATTGTTCTGTCAACTTCCAAGAATTTTCATAATTTTTCTCCAGCATAACATCCCATGATTTTCAACCCCTTTTCAGTAAACATAATGAATAGTACATAATTAAAGTTTCATAATTTTTGGACTTAATTTGATATCTCAAAAGATTGACCAAACTCAGGGCATACCGAAATGAAATATACAAACAACAACTATATACCAACTTGAAATCATCACCAAGGCCTACCCACAAGGAGTTAAATTCTAATTCTCGTATATGATATGAATATATGAGTCTAATTTCATATCCAATTGGAATTTATCAATTCCAGTAAGCACACAAAGAGATATGAAAGTTTGAATACAAGGGGTTTCAATACAAAGCAATATGACCTATAAACACTACTTATCTCACATATGAACCAACACATATTATCACAAAGAATAATGGAATTTTAATAAAAAAAATAACGATTTATATACTTTGAAATAATTATAATAAAAGATTAGAACAATATTAACACATAATTTTACCTTGGAAACACCTTAAGGATTTTATTGGAATTTTTCCTAGCTTTTAATGTAACCATTTCTTCCTTAACTTCTACTTTCTCTTTCCTCAAGCATAGAAACACCTCAAACTGAACCTAGGGCTTAATTTGCTGAAGAAATAAGTTAAAATGGATAATTATAAGTCAACAAAGTCATGCCTCCTTTCCATCCAATCAAATTAAGCCATTTGGTTTACTAAAAGACAATTTACCACTTAAAGGGAATGGACAGATTTGCCCCTTGTTCGTAAATTCGATATAACTCCTTACTCGGGCATCCATTTGATGCACTGTTTGCTGTGTTAAAACCCTAACTCAAATGTATACAACTATCTAGTTTTTACCTCAAGTCAATTGTAATTTTATAAGGGTCAAAACTAGTCTCTAACAGGAACATTTCTACCGAAAATAACAAAAATTTGTGTTTGTAAATAATTCGACCTTTCATGATTTATGAAAGTAGGATTATAATAAACATAATCACTTAACCTTAGATATAATAATAACACATTATTCATATCACATAAGTTAATAATGATTTAAATATAGTTTATCATAATTATATTTGGGTTATCACAACTCACCCCCCTTAGAAAATTTCGTCCCCGAAATTTAGTATAAAGGTCACTTACCAAACAAATGGGGATACTGTTTCTTCATGCTATCCTCCATTTACCAAGTTGCTTCTTTAATCCCATGGCTCATCCACATAACTTTAACTAAGGGAATAGCTTTATTTCTCAATACTTGCTCCTTACGATCAATAATTTCTACTAGTTCCTCGATATACGATAAGTCTTCCTTCAGTTCAACAGATTGAGTTTTCAATTGATGAGACGGATCTGCCAAATACTTATGAAGCATCGATACGTGGAACACATCATGTAAACGATACAACTCTGGAGGTAACGCTAATCTATATGCCAGGGTCCCAATTCTTTCCAACATTTCATATGGTCCAATGTATCTTGGACTTAGTTTCCCCTTTTTACTAAATCTCATAACGCCTTTCCATGGTGAAATACGTAGGAATACAAAATCCCCCTTTTAAAATTCCAATGGATGCTTCCTCTTATCTGCATAAAATTTCTGCCTGCTTTGCGCTACCTTTATCCATTCTCGAATCATTTTAATATTTTCAGTCGGCATATCTATTAATTCAGGACCCAAAATTTTCCTTTCACCTACTTCATCCCAACATAAAGGTGTTCTACATCTCCTCCCATATAAAGATTCATAATGAGTCATACCAATGGTGGACTGATAACTATTATTATACGAGAATTCCATCAAGGGAAGATGATCATCCCAACTACCTTTGAAGTCAAATACACAAGCTCGTAACATGTCTTCTAATATTTGAATCGTCCTTTCTGATTATCCATCGGTTTGTGGATGAAATGTAGTACTGAACTTCAAACTTGTGCCCATGTCATTCTGTAAACGAGGCCAAAATTTAGAAGTGAACGTTGGATCTCTATCTGATACAATTGACACTGGTGCCCCATGTAAATGGATAATCTCGTCAACGTACATACGTGGATACTTGTCAACAGTGTAGGGGTCTTAACTGGAAGAAAATGAGCTGACTTCGTCAATCGGTCTACAATCACCCAAATAGAATCATGCCCCTTTGGTGATCGAGGTAATCCTGTAACAAAGTCCATCTTTATATATTCCCACTTCCATTCTGAAATAGGCAATGACTGCAATAATCCTGCCAGCTTCTGATGCTCTGCTTTCACTTGCTAGCATACTAAACATTTAGCTAAGAATTCTGCAATCTCACGTTTTATATTGTTCCACCAGTAATACTCTTTCAAATCTCTATACATTTTGGTACCTCCCGGATGCATAGAATGAATAGAACTATGTGCCTCTTCTAATATATCCTTCTTTAAGGATGGATCATTCGGTACACAAATTCTATTTTGTTAACATAACGATTCATCATTCTTAATCTCAAAGTCACTCTTTCTACCATCCATAACTTCTTGTTTCTTCTTCTCAAGGAACGAATCATTGATCAGCAAATTTCGTATGTGTTTTGCCAATAAAGGTCTCACTGTAACATGTGCTAACAATCCTCCCCTTTTTAAAAACTTTAATTCAATCCCCATCGATGCCAAGTCAAGAATATTTCCAATACGTGCACACTGTGTGCAACCCAGAATCCCTGATGATTTTTGACTCAAAGCATCTGCTACTACATTGGCCTTCCCTGGATGATGATGGATGGTACAATCATAGTCTTTAATCAGCCCTATCCAACGCCTCTGTCTCAAATTCAGTTCTTTTTGTGTAAACAAGTATTTCAAGCTTTGATGATACGTAAATATCTCACAAGTTTCTCCATACAAGTAATGTCGCCATAACTTTAAAGCAAAAACAATAGCTGCTAGCTCTAAATCATGTGTAGGATAATTTCGTTCGTGCGTCTTTAATTGTCTGGAAGCATATGCTATTACCTTCCCATTCTGCATAAGAACACATCCCAACCCCTAAAATGAAGCATCTGTATAGATCACGAAAGACTCATTCCCACATGGAATAGTAAATATAGGGGCTGAAACCAACCGATTCTTCAATTCTTTAAAACTTCTCTCACATTGTTCATCCCACACAAACTTCACTTCTTTACGAGTCAACTTTGTCAATGGTAATTATATTGATGAAAATCCTTTAATGAATCTGCGATAGTAACCTGCCAATCCTAGGAAACTCCTATTTTCTGTCATATTCTTAGGACTCTCCCATTCAACGATTGCTTCCACTTTCTTTGGATCAACATATAGTCCATTTCCCGAAACAACATGCCCTAAAAACACAATTTCATTCAACCAAAACTCACACTTACTGAATTTAGCAAATAATTTCTTCTCTCTCAAAATCGACAATATAAGTCTTAAATGTTTCTCATATTCCTCCATGTTACGCGAGTAAATCAACACATCATCTATGAATACAATCACAAATGAATCAATGAAAGGGTGGAATACCCGGTTCATCAAGTCCATAAAAACTGCAAGAGCATTAGTCAATCCAAATGGCATCACTAAAAACTCATAGTGCTCATATCGAGTTCAAAAAGCTGTTTTGGAAATATCAATATCCTTCACTTTCAGTTGGTGGTAACCTGATCTCAAATCAATCTTAGAAAATACTGTGGCCCCTTGTAATTGATCAAACAAATCATCGATACGAGGTAGAGGGTACTTGTTTCTAATGGTCACTTTATTCAATTGCCGATAATCAATACATAATCACATTGTCCCATCTTTCTTTTTCACAAATAATACCAGGGCTCCCCATGGTGAAACACTAGGCCGAATGAAAACTATGCTTATCAGATCTTGTAATTTCACTTTTAATTCTTTCAATTCCGCTAGTGCCATTCTACATGGAGCAAGAGAAATTGGAATAATACTTGGAATTAATTCAATGGAAAACTCTACTTCCCTATCGGGTGGCAATCCTGGCAATTCTTCTGGGAAGACATCAGAAAATTCTCTAACTACTTGTATATCTTGAATTTTAACTATATCTTTACTAGTATCAACAATATAAGCTAAATACCCTGTACAACCTTTACTCAATAATCTCCTGCTCTTAATTGCTGATATAAGACAATTAGGAACAATGTTCCTTTCCCCTGTAAACTGGAACTCAGGTTCACCTGGAAGATGAAACGTAACTTCTTTTCGAAAACAATCAATGGAATCATGATACGATGATAACCAATCCATCCCCAATATAATATCAAAATCCTGAATGGCCAATGGTATCAAGTCAACATAGATATCTCGTTCACCCATTCGTAAGCCACAATCTTTATAAACATGCTCCACCATAATTACACTTTCCATTGGGGTTGAAATATACAAGGCATAATTGAGAAATGAACATGGCCTACCCAAATATGAAATAATATGTAATGCCACAAATGAATGTGTAGATCCAGGATCAATGAGTGCATATAAATCTTTGTTTGCAATAGAAAGCTTACCTATAATCACTTTCGGTGTAGCATGGTCATCTTGCAGTGTCATCGCAAACAATCTTCCTTCTGCCCTCGATCCAGTTGCCCTCTTACCCTGGTGGCACTTCCTGGAGAGGATCCTTTATGAGGCCCCACACTACTAACTGAAACCGCTCTTGATAACATAGGATAATTCTTTCTCAGATGGCCCTTCTGATGACAGTTAAAACATTATATATTCAGTAACTTTGGGAAATATCTCTCTATATGACCCGATGTCCCACAAAATAAATAAACATTCGAATCTCCTTGTGTTGAAACTCCTGAACCTCTCCCATTACTAGCCTCACACCTCTGCGAACCACCTCCCATACCTCTACCATGCTGAAATTTTTTCCCTCCAAGTTTCGAATATTCTGTACTACTACTCTTTTGATAATTTAGATCGAATCTGCTTCTCTTTACACCTCATTCTCGATTCCCACTCGCTTCATTCATGTCCTTTTCTACCAACATGGCTTTGTTCACCAAGGCTGAATAATTAACAGTCTCTAAAATCGACAATCGTGATTTAATAACTAACTCAAGTCCGTTAAGAAATCGACTACACATATCTTCTTCATCCCGTATAAACCTCTAAGCAAACTGAGATAAAGCTGTAAGTTTAGCTTTGTATTCTCTAACTGTCATACTCCCCTGATTCAACATGAAATATTCCTTCTCCTTTTATTTTCGATACATTGGGGGAAAATACTTATCATACAAAGCTTTGAGAAAAGTATCCCATGAGATCACATTCTCACCTCCTGGAGTAATTAACAAATGTTTTGTGGCATCCCACCAATACTTAGCTTCTCCTTTCAACATATATGTTGCCAAGGTCACTCATTGATTTTCAGGAATTCTCATTTCCCCAAAAATAAGTTCAATCTCTTTAACCCATGCTTCTGTCTCTGCTGGATCAGCTGCTCCTTCAAATGAGGGTGGATTCATTTTAATAAATATCTAATATGAAGTACTCCTTTCTTCTCGGTGTATCACCTCCTCAACCCTGGCCAATGCTTGTGCCTCTAGTTGTCTGGCCTGTTGTTCTTCCATCTGAGCCATAAATCTAGCTTGTTGCTCTGCCATTAAAGTCATAGCACGTGCCATTTTTTGCATGTCTGTCAATTATTCCAGGTCAAGTTCTACATTTCCATGAACAGGTTGCTCAACCTCCGCTTGTACTGCCATATTTAAAGCCTCATCTTCTATTCTCTCATTAACATTCCCTCATTCCATTCTTTTATATCTGAAATGAATCAAAGATATAACAACATATATATATATATATATATATATATATACATATTTTTCCTAACATAATTGTTAGTATCAGACAAAGCATATTTGTAACATTCACTGCTAAATCTAGACTCTTTTACTCCAGAACCTCTAAAACCTAGGCTCTGATACCAAAAGCTGACACACCCCAACCCATTTACTTATGATTAAGTTTGAAAGTCAAAGTGAGTCAAACTATAATTAATTTAATAAAACCATAAACACGAGTTTTAATTTCAGAGTCATCAACATAAATCCATATAACTGAAAACCTTTTTTTTTAATTTACAACATCGGAGAAGTTGTGCCTATAAAAACTTGCTTGAAGGATAAGTTAACTTCATTACATCATTTACATTTAACAAAATCCATGTTTCTCCCATTCCTGGCTAACCTAACACGACCTCCTAGATTTGGCAGTGACATCGCGTTACCTGAAAAAAATGTGATCATAGGAGCCATGAACAAAATAGCCCAGTGAATGCATCACTACTATACTACTGCATGAATTTAAATGCAATAAATCATGTCCATATAATTATGTATTAACTTATCTGGCTCATTCATAATGAATGACCAACTTTTCTGAATCATGATTCACATATCCTGTATAAATAGACAATTCTTCCCCATTCCTGGTCGAGGAGTAACCCCTCGTCATTAATAGACAAATCTCCCCCATTCCGGGTCGGGGAGTAACATCCCATTTTGGTAAATCGAAATGAACAATTTTATATTTATAACATTATGATCATATTCGTAACAGTATACAAATATACCTTGGATTGTCAACTACGTATTCACGTTTCCTTCAGGAGGAGCTGAACTGGGTTGATTAGACCTTACACCTATCAATCCAACTAAATCAGTACATAATCTCAATCATAAGTATTATCCAAACATAATTATGTAACTTTCCATGACTATACAATAACCATATAATTCCACTTAAGTCACATTCCATAAAACATGAGTAAAGACAAAATAATGGTATACATGTTGACAAAGTTATGAACATTCAACTGTAGGAAATACCTCATAAGGAATTTATTACCAAAGCCAAGTAAACTGAAAGTATACTTATCAATGTATATTTACATGAAACATTTACTCTAAATACCCTTTGGAAAGAGCAGATAAAAATATTCTTTCAAGGGGTACCCGGTATGGCCTCAAATTATTGTCTTACATTCTTAACCATCCTATATTCATAAATTGTATAACTACAGGTGTCCAAGCTTATTAAGACGAAATCATATGTGAATATAATTTCTATTACATGCGACGATGTAATTTTTCAAGCTTCCTAGAGCAAGTTATGACCATCTCTTACAACATAAGAAATCTGCCCTACAAGCTCCTCTATTGTTCCTTCAACTTCTAAGAATTTTCATAATTTTTCTCCAGCATAACAAATCATAACAAATCACATTCAACATGTGCCTACGCCGATCAGTGGGCTAGTTTAGAGTGTACTTAACAATATACATGTAAAATAATTACACGTATATTTATATATATAATTGTATCAAGTCACTTACTCGGGTTATGCAATAGTCATTATTTATGGTATAACCGAATTTACATCATTAATTTACTAATTTAACATCAAAATCATTTCAAGGTTATCTATCACTAATAATCATAGGTATATGATTAAGTTAAAATATTAAGCACAACACCATAATTATCTTACTAAAAACATGAAAAACCTTAGCACTCTTACTTCATCAACATTTTGTCCAGAAATATAAAACGCAGATATGAGGCTTTTCTACTCCGTTTTTGAAAAAACGTAAAACTACAAAGTTATTCAGAACGTGATTTTATAAAGGAACTTATCTACATGCTACCATTTTCTACTTAAAACAAACCTAAGACCAATATACAACGTTCTCCCCTTTTTTGGATTTGTATGAGTCCAATTCGTTTCTAATCGGATGTATTCTAAATCATTTACATATTAATTCCATCTCAGTAATTTCAACATTTATGGATTCAACTCATGTTCATACAATGTTTCATTAAACATTCAAGATTTAACTATCTAGATTAACTTGCCTTTATTTTGTGTAGGGAGGTATTGGTGAAAAAGATGACCCACTTCCAAGAGTTCCAAGATGTAGCCTCCTCCTCCTCCTTCTTCTTCTTCTCCTTCTTCTCTTTCAGAGCTCTCTACGGTCTTTCTCTCTCTACCAAAACCCAAGCATCTTTTGTTTTTAATGAGAAATGAAGAGTTTTTCTCTAACTTTTGTATTTATACTTGAGCTCTATAATGTCTTTCTCTCTCCCTACCAAATTTCTTTTTCATATAATGGGACCCCCATATCGTGCTTGATGAACCAAAGCTTCGATGTTGGGCTAATTGTCCCGATGTTGATCTCTCACACCGTGACCCAAGTGGCCCTGGCCCGGCTGCGGCTGACCTTGACCTGGAATGGTTTAAATCGGCTGAGCTTGAATGGCCTGACCCTGATGGCCCTGGGCCTGCTTCCTATAGTGACGACCTCTAAATCTCTTGACTTGGTGACCTCCTAACTATTGGCCCCCCTATGGGCCCTACTGTCCCGCAACTACGATATCCTGGGGCATACCTTACTGGCTTGTCGCCCCTCACTTGCGTACCACATGCTCAAAATGATAAATGTGGTGATGCAATGCTGTATTCATCTTTACCTCATAATTGTCGAAAGACGGATTCGCTACCAAAATCCCCCCAAATTGGCCTAGATAGCCCCTCAATAAACCTTTGAGTCTTTAAATCCTCATCTGCCTGCACCTCGGGAACGAACTATACCAATGAGGTAAACTCTCGTTCATACTCAAAAACTGAACCAGTCTACTTCAAGGTATCAAACCTCCTCCTCAAAGCCACATTTTACGCGAAAGGCACAAACTTCGCCTTGAAAAGCATCCAAAAGTTATAAATAGGCATAACATACGGCTGAGCTACGAAAGTAATGGACTCCCTCCGACACAATGTCTCCCCAGTCAGGCGAAAGGTAGCCAAAATCTTTTTCTGCAGCTCTGTGTAGTCAACCAATCTCAAATGTACGCATATATCTCGCTTCCACTAAAGCGCCTCCAACGGGTCCACATCACAGATGAACGAAGGCAGACGCCTCTTCTTGAACCCACTCATAATATATGCCTAGGTGGGTTGTACAACTACTAGCACCTGTGGCTCTGGCTGAGCCACTACAGGTGGGGCGATGATAACAGGTTGTATCGGGGTTGGTCCTGGCACTCGCACTGGCGTGGGAGCTGATTGCACCGAAAATGTTACTGTTACTGCTGCAGTTATAACCTATTTTATGGCCATCAAGTCGGTCTGGGATAAACCTCCTACTGTCCCCTATGCGGGTGGGGGATGCAGCTTCTGGGATCCCACCTGTCCTGCTACACCTGCCAGTCTACCGTTGCGTCTCCTCATCTGAAGAGAGTAAGCACAAAGTTTGATAACTAGAAGGAAAAGTTCAAATCATGTATCACATATGTAATCGGGTGAAACAGTTTAAAGTGATGGATATATATCATGAAAAAAGTCCTAACTTCCGACAAAAGTAAACCCTCGTACGTGGAGCGTCTTGCAAGAGAAATCAAAACAACGAACCCCTCCTATTCACTCGGGCACTCACAGTCAGTTGTGTTGGATCAGTGACTCCAATCATTCTTGAAGTCGTAGAATACAAAATGATTAGCACCCAAAACTGTACAATTTATTCCCCGAATAGATGTATTTTAATTGTTAATTCTCGACAATTTGGGTCTTATGCGCTTAAATATTCATTGTGCAGGCTTAATTGCAGTTGCGGTGTCAAAAGCTATATTTCCAGGCAATTTGCAGTTAAAATGGAGTTAATTACCTTATCCCGTAACCCTAACCTACCCTAAACCTAGCCTAAACCTACCCCGAACCCCGTGTGTGTCTAATTTGCCCCTTTTTAATATTTTTTAGATTTTTAGTTTGAGTTATTTTATTTTTAGGATTTATTTTGGATTTATTTAGAATTTTTAGGATTTATTTTCTATTTCTTTTAATTTAATGTTACTTTATTTTGATTTTTAGTTTTTATTTTATTTTAGGATTAGATTTTTTTTAAGATTTCATTTATTTTTTTATTTTTATTTGATTTTACATTTATTTAGGATTTTAGTTTTAATTTTATTAGATTTTATTTTTATTTCTTTTTAGTTGCATTTTTAATTGAGTCTTTATTTTATTTTTAGAATAGGAATTTAATTTTTAAATTTTTAATTTTATTTTTAATTAGTTAGTTAGATTTTGTTTGATTATTTTTATTTTTAGGTAGTTAGTGTTATTTTTAGAGTCCAAATTAAACACACACACCTTAATTTCATACACCACAAACACACCTAACTCACTACCCTCCCTACCACACACAACCCCACACTCCATCTTCTTCTCCAACACATCCCAATCTTCTCTCTCCTACTCCATTAACAACATGCCCATAACCAAAACATTAAACCTCACAAGACCCATCTTCCATACCAACAACCAACCCGATTCAGAAATCTACCAACCAACAAATCCGTCCCCGGACCTACCCGAACTATTCCCCGTCGGATCTTCCCTAACCCGCGCCTAAACTCCGGCGGAACCACCTTTCTACCAGCCGCACCTGTCCGCCGACGACCCACCTGCTCCGGCCTGAAACCCGACAGCTCCGACCCGAAGTCCCTCCGACGACTTTTCTAACCTCTCCAGCGTGACCCAAACGCCGACGGACAGCCCGTCTCCGACCTGTGAGCCTTCTAAACCTTCTGCCTTACACCCATTTCGGTCAAGTCCTAGTCAGCAAACAAAACCAAAAACCAAGATCCATTCTCCCAACCCAAACCCATTTCATCCATTCTCCATTTTAGCCAAAGCAACCCACGATTTGCGTCACCTGCCAGTTTCTAAACCAACAGCCAAAACCAAACTCAATTAAAGCCCACATGTGCCAACTAAACCAATTTAAACCCCTTTTCCCTTATTACCCCCCAACTAACCAACTTAATCGAATCCCCAAAATTACTTCTCACCATATCAGATTTTTATTCCCATTCACATGACACACCAAAATCACATGCACACTTATACCAGTTACCCACAATACCCTCATGCTCCATGGCACCTACTATTTAAAGAGAGTTGAATACCATTTTGAGATATGGAATAAAGAGGAAAGAAACCCTAGAGTTAGCTTAGAGAGAAAGTTAGAAATAATATTTTTATTTTTTTAGATTTAAATTGAGTGAAATAATTGTGTGAGATTCATGTTCAGTAAATTTTTCATTTATATCTTAGTTGATCGCTCACTTGGAGAGTTGTATGCTTCTCATTCAAGAATTTGAAGTCCATTGAATTCAAGAGATTGGTTTGATTATTCTTCTCTCTACTCTTTTATATTAAATGCCTATTGAATATTTGTTTATTATGTTTGATACCATGTTAGGCTAAATTCCCTTTCAAGGGGTGGGGTAAAACCCTTATTTGATGTTATTTTATTTTAATTAGTTTAATTACTTGAAAAGTCCATTTGAATGTTAATTTTGATCCCTCACCTTTAAATTTACGCCTCGAGAGAGGGTAAATTATTTTCGAGAGAAAATCGAAATTCTAGTGATAATACCCATTTTAGATTCGAACTAGAGATAGGGGTTTCTTAAGTGGGGTATTATCACTTGAATTTCAACTCTAAATTTACATAAATTTTAATTAATCGATCCTAGCGGGTGATTAATTAAAAGGAGTGTAGATTTGTCTTTCTAGAGTTGTGAGGTATTAAACTTATTTTTCTAAAATATTACTATTAAAATTACACTTGCAACGAGAGTTGATTTGTAATATTGATATTAATTTGGGAGAATTCAATTTATTAAATTAATTAATTAGAATAGCTAAAATTTGTGGTGTAATCCCACTCCTTGATTGTTCTCACAATTATTTATCTCATTTATCTCTTATTTTAGTTTAGACTTTATTTTTTATTTTAGTAACTTCCTAGTTAGTTATTTTCATCTCACATTTTAGTTTAGTTTAGTTCAAATCATCATCTCACCCTATTGTTTTAATATTGAAAAAGCTAAAAAAATTAGAAAAGTGAAAAAGCACAAAAAGAAAATAAAAAATTGAACTACATTTGAGTTTGTCTCTAGCTTACCTCCTTGGAAGTGGATTGATACCCTTACTTACCTCTACAATTGAGATTGTTACATTTTGTAGGTAATTGAGGATTTTGACTAACTTGGCTTTCAACAACGACATACAAAAACCAAAGTTATCAAATGGCGCCGTTGCCATTCTTGGGAGCGTGAAGCACTCGGAGCGGATTTCAATTTGTAGTTCATTTATTTTATTTTTATTTTTTTGCACTTTATTCTTTTTTGTACCATTTTTATATTTTTAGAAGGCTTGTATTGGGATTTTATCCTTAGCTTGAATTGCGGTGCATAGAGACACCTTTATTTTATTTTTCATTTTAGAAAATTGTAATAATCGAAGCAAGCGTGATAGGAAAACCGGACAAGGTAGAGAGAGAGCATCCAAAGGTGAGGATTTAGAAGCCTCTCTACTTTGGGTCGGTATGACTCCCGGGGCCGACTGAGATAGGCGTAATCTCCCCCCGGTCGACTCAAAATTTCCGGCACCCCACGGCCTAAAAACCATAGGAGGTACATTTCTTACACCCTCGCGCCTCTCCTGTTAGCGAGCCAATTCTTTTGTGTGCTCTTGTGTGCTCTTATTCTCGCATTTATTTTTTTGAATGGTGTGATGAATTAAATTACCAAGACCTACACCCGGTCACTCACGAGAAGGGATTTCATCACCCGACTCACTCGCTTACCATTGTATGCTACCCTAGCCATCACTAAATTTAAAATCAATCAAATAGGTAGCCCACTAGGAGAAAATTTTGCAAAGGGGATCACTCAGATAATTCCGTGATTTTTTATCGCCCACGGATTTAATTAAAATTTGACTACCCTTTCACCTAATTTAAAGATAAAAATTGGCTATCTGCTAGTTAGGATTTATCCTTGACTTGTGTGTGTGTCCAATTCCATTTTTTCGGTAGTCGATTTTAGTGAGTTCGTGCAAATTCAAAGAGTCCATATTTTCCCCCACCTTTTCTTCCAAAAAAATCCAAAAATATTTTCTTTCATTTTTATAAAAAAAGATCAAAAATATTTTCTTCCATTATTTTTAGAAAAATCCAAAAATATTTTCCTTTCTTTTGAAAAAAATTTAAAATCCAAAAAAATATTTTCTCTACTCACGGCCGAAGAACGTCCCTTACGGGACTACTTTGGTCATTTTCCATTGACACGTGACACGTGTGAGAGTGATCCCGAGCCGTCTCTTTATGATATTTTTCGTGGTTTCGGCTCTATCACGAGTACCGTTGGTACTCTTGACCCATCTATGCACGCACCACATATTCCATCACCCTCAGTGTCAAGTGTCGTGTTGGCTCATCCTTTGTTGTGCACCCATTGTTATTATGCCGATCACATGTCCCATGACTGTCCGTACTTGTCATAACCATCCGAACCCACCACGGAACATGTGTATCCATCTGACACTGTTTCGGAACCCATCTCGGCCTATTATCCCGATATACCTAATCCCGAGTTGTGTGAGTACCCCAGTTATTCATGGAGGTCTGATCACCCTCCCACGCAATACGAATCCCAACCCGATGTTGTGGATCCTTACACGTTCCAACAGTCGTCATGGCAACCTTATGCACCCATTCACGACTAGTTCCCTCACTCCGCACCCCACGATTATCAACCCTTTGTCCATCACAAAAGTGATCCTTTCGTGTATGATGAACTTGGACCCACTCCACACATTTTATTTGAGTATTCTCCATATAGTCATGATCATAGCGAGTTGTGTCCACCTCACCCACCGCCACCACCCGTCACTCCACCACCACCATCATCCACCTCCGCTCTCGAAAGCCTCTTGCAAAAGTTCATACTCAAGCAAGAGAAAGCCACTCAAATCCAAACTCAAGCCCTCCAAAGGCTTGAACAAAGGTTAAATGAATTGGAGTGTGCGAGAGAGTCGGACATTCCCATGGATCCACCCATCGTTGCACCTGAGTGTGATGATGTTGTGTCCTCTTGTGACACGGATTTTGAGTGTGACCAACCCTACCACCCCGATAATCTTGAAGTTGAGACCATTCCATGGTCCGGGTCCCAAGTCGACAATTGTGTTGACTTACCTTTCATTAGTGAGCCTGATCCAATCCGACCCTGTCCATATGAACCCCCCTTTGAGGTTCCCACTCACTTTCCCATAGAATCCAAAAATATGCTTGAGCTTTTACCTTATGCCCCAATTGCATATGTCTCTGACATGCCCATATCTTATAGGTTAGCTCCGGATATGAGTTCTCACCATTTTCCCGATATGGAATTCGTGATAGTTCCTAACTATCCGGATATGGATCATTTTCCACCATGCATGGCTCCCTGTGAGCCCGATATTTCTAGTGATTCCTCTATCTCCGATCTTGATGCCTCGTCTTACCCACCCACCACATCCACCGATACTCTTATGGAGAAGTTGATTACTCCATCTTTAGAAACCACACTCCCTTGTGAGTATTCCTTTACTCCTCCCAATGAGTGTGTGTCTCCCACTCTTGAGTTGGATCATCTTCCTCCACCATTTATCCCACCCGACCCACCCATTGTCCCTTCTATCCCACCACCTGGTTTGGATCTTGACTTTACACATTTCATGTTTCCATCTACATTTTTATATCCTCACCTTAAACCATCCTCCACCACCCATGAGAGTATTTTTTGTGCTACTCTCCACCGTGACACCGAGCTTGTTACCCTATGCACACCACTCTCTTGTGGTGTTGTTTTTCCTTTCCATCAGCTCCCTGACGTGTCACGGCGTGACCATTATCCTTGCCCATTTATAGAATGGTCGTGTGATTTCTATGAGCCCCAACCCATTACACTTTCTACACCATTTTGCCTCCCTCACCAATTAGATCATACAACAATTTAATGAGATAATATCAATACTGAATATAAAATGCCTAAACATACGGGCCCAAAAATAAACTGGGTAAAGTGTATAATGTGAACCTATCAACACTCTCAAATTCCTAATAATGGGAAAATCTCTGATACCAGACTGTAAGGAAGAGTGACGAAAATAAGATAAAGACCAACGTCCACCACTACAAAATCCTAAGAATAGATGAGAGGTTGTCTAGCTCCACAGTCTACTGTCCAACGGGGCGAGGACTTATATAATATATATATATATATATATATATATATATGTTGCCCAGATTATACTCAAGAGGGGGGTGAATTGAGTTTATACAATAATTTAAGTTAAATTAAGATTTTAGGAAAATATTAAATTTCAATCACTTGGACAAATTTCAGATTAATAAAACTGTAAAGAATAAATTTAACAATATCAAATAAATTTAATCAACTAATTTTAAACAACTAGAATTGCAGATTTTAACACACTAGGAATATTAAATTTATTTTCGTATTAAAAAATGATATTATGAAATTGATTATTTAATTTAAAAATTAATTATTTTAACTATTAAACATTAATTAAATTAAATTTCGGATTTAATTAATTTGTAAAAATAGTGTGCTAAAAATATTAGCTTAAGCTAGCATGTGCAAATAAATAAAAGGGTTGAAAATAAATGACACCAAAATTAGACGTGGTTCGGCCAAATCCCGGCCTACGTCCACGCGCCTAGAGCTCCTGTCTCCTTTGCGCTTCACTAAATCTGATCCACTTGCGGGTAGGATCAAACCACCGCGTACAACTGTTTGCAAGCTAACACCGAGCTTCAAACCCCGTGGCCCACTTACGGGTAGGAACCAATTACCGGTACAAACCGAAACTTCAACAAAGCTTCACAACAAATCTGAATTTTTGTAGTACAGAATAAAATACTGAAACTCCTTAAAATACAATTTGTAATCTGAGTTTCTGAGACTTCATTAAATGATGTTGATGTAGGCACTAATCTTTTTCTTCAATGATTGAGCAGATAACAAAATTTATGGCTCTCTTGAATGTGTAGAAATAGCTGAATAATAAATTCAGTGCACTCAATAAATTCTCTAGTTCTTGCTCATATTCTTTCTTGTTCATCGATCTTTAATCCAGCACTTGAAAGCTTTAAATATGTCTGTAGAAACTAGCTGTTAGACACAAGCATTTTGAGCATTAAATGCTCCTGATTTTGCTGAGATGGTGTAGCTTCAAAAATGATTTCCAAGTCTGATATACAAATCCTTATTTTTATCTTCTCCATAAAAATATAGCTGTTGTAGCATGGGAATAGACATCTGAAAATATATGTCATTTGAAAATAGCTTGATAGATAACCCATCTGCAAAAAGATTGTTAGTCCAAGAGATAAAATACAAAACTGATGTATAGATGGTGAAGTGTTAGTCCGAGAATAAATAATCTCATATATACCATTGTGTAAAAGATAGGAGTGTTTCATATAGAAGTCTGATAATGTAATTTATTTCAAAAGTCCAATGGTCTTAACTGTCCAATGAATATCAGATATCATAAGGATAAAATCAACAAAGTACAAAGGAAATCTTTTAATGAAAGAATACACATGCAGTTAGTCAATTAAAGAGATAAATATCCACTTCTTAATATTAAAGGAATGACAGACGAATAGGGACAAGGCATGGTTCTGTCCACATGAATGACTACGCGCGGCTAGAGGTCGAGAGAGAAAACTGGTATAGAATATATAAGTTTTTTTTTTGTTTGTAAAAAAATATATATGTAGGTACATGGGACGTCAAATCTGGTAGAGGTATGCACAGGTATGGCTCGGTAATAGATATGTAAATAATACTACACAAGAGAGTATCTCCACACAAACTGACATACATAATATATTATCATACGTACACGCATGCATATATATATATATATATATATAGATTATTATACGTACATACGAAAAAAAAGGACGTCAACTCAACTCAGCCAAGGACAAAGAACCAAAGGCGGACGTCAACTCAACTCAGCCAAGGACAAAGAACCACAGGCGGACGTCAACTCAACTCAGCCAAGGACAAAGAACCACATGCCAACAGATAACGTGTAGAAGTAGCGGTAGTAGCCTACGGCTGTAAGACCAGCTGGTAACGTGTAAGGCAAGGCCAACTGTTAACGAGTAAGCCTAATGCTTATAGGCAGTCAACCTATAAAAGCCAAGAGGCGTCAGTTCCGGTAGGCTTTCGGCCATGGGGATTCAGCTCACATGTGGCATCTTTTTAAGGAATCCAATTGAATACATAATATATCATGCATACACGTTGAATATATATAATATGGCCAAGCTATATATATAATATCATACAAAAAAAAAACTGAATATAAGCAAAATTTACAACCTCTGAACATATATATATATATATATATATAAATATAAACTGTAAGCACATAAACGCCAAGTTATAAAAAATCTTTTAAAGAATGACACACACAAAAAAACTAAATATGTATAAATGAAAATATAAAAAAAAAAACAGTGAGTAAAAAAAAATATACATAGATATTAAACAATATTTTAAATATTCATAATAAAGATTGGTTTGCTGTAAAAAAACGTAAATATATTTATTTATTTATTTTTTATTTGGGAATGATATATATATATATATATATATATATATATAACGTTAAGAAAAAAATTATCTGAATGTAATAGATAATATGATATGAATCAAATATATAATTACAAAAATTATAACAAAAGAATAGTACATGTATCTCAATTACCCTCTTATAAAAAATGATATTTATAATGTATAACAAATAAATAATATTATGACTATGATGTTTATATTTAGAAGTATGTACATAATACTAAAATAAAGGTTTGGAATCATCAAAATCAATATATTATATTAAACTAATATGTATATAGTCACAATTAAACTAATTGATTTAGGATTTAAATACATTTTCGTTTAACAATCTCCCCCTTTTTGATGATGACAAACAATGATTCACATATATTCATAAGATGAATAAATTAAGCATAATGAGTGAATCATTGTAATTTCTCCCCCTTTGACATTATCAAAAAAAATATTTCATAGAAATTCAGTGTCATGGGTAAAATGCGAAGCTCCCCCTATCAAAAATAATATAAGCATGGGATAAAATCAAGAATTGTAAGGGTCATATGTGAATAACATAAATTTTCATTAAGCACGTATTCAACATAATCATATGTAGGAATAACATCTAATAATCCGCAAGACATAAAAGAAAACAACATATTCATAGAAGATTACATCTTAAGGCTGTTAACAAAATGACACACATCTTTAGATTTTCCCTCAATCGTGATTTTCTCAACAACAACTTTGATAGGATTTTCATCACTGTTTTGAGAGGATGAGCATGCAACATTTTCATTAGAAGGAGTAGAAGCATGTGAGTGCATATGTGGAGGCAAGACAAATGGCCTAGAAGGAGGTTTCACCCAAGGGGCATGTGGCGGAGATGAGCGAATGGCAAGCATGGCGGCATCAAATGAAGAATATTTTTTATATTGAGAACGGCTAACTCCCTTAATTTCAGATTCACAATCTCCCCAAGTAGTATAAATTCCGGGAAATTTTCCAACCCACACTACATAAAATGACTTCATGATTTGTGAGTGAGGAGGAGAAGCTCATATATGTATTTATATAGGAGTGGTGAATGTCAGCTAGAGATAAAAAATATTAAAGTGTGTCCACTTGTGACAAGATGTATTTGGAAAAAAAATAATTATAATTTTAAGTCATTTATACATGCCATACCAAGTTCACGACGGATAAAGGTAAAACGATCTTCAGATAATGGTTTTGTGAAAATATCGGCTAATTGAAGATCCGTAGAAATAAATTCTATGCGTACGTCACCTTTTTGAACATGATCGCGTAAAAAATGATGTCTAATTTCAATATGCTTTGTTCTAGAGTGCAAAATTGGATTTTTTGTCAAACATATAGCGCTTGTATTATCACAAAAAATTGGAGTATTGTGAAAGAATATTTTAAAGTCTTCTAATTGTTGTTTCATGTATAATGTTTGAGCACAACTGCTACCGACGACAATATATTCTGCCTCGATCGTGGAAAGAGCAACAAAATTTTGCTTTTTACTAAACCAAGAGACTAGTGAGTGTGCTAAGAAATGACATGTACCACTAGTGCTTTTTCTATTAATTCTACAACCCGCGAAATCTGCATCGGAATAACTTACTAGTTCGAACGAAGTACTTTTAGGATACCATAATCCTAAGTCTTTAGTACCAATTAAATATCTAAATATGCGTTTTACAGCACACAAATGGGATTCTTTAGGATTGGCTTGAAAACGAGCACATAAACATACACTAAACATAATATCGGGTCTACTAGCGGTTAAATATAGTAGACTACCAATCATACCACGATATAAGGTAGTATTAACAGATTTTTCTTTTTCATCAACATCTAACTTAATAGAGGTGCTCATTGGTGTACCAAGTGCTTTACCATGCTCTAAACCATATTTTATCAAAAAATCTTTAATATATTTAGATTGATTGATAAAGACGCCATTTTTGGTTTGCTTAATTTGTAAACCTAAAAAGAATTTTAACTCCCCCATCATGCTCATTTCAAATTCTCTTTTCATAAATTCTGAAAAATCGTTACATAAATTTTCATTTGTGGATCGAAATATAATATCATCGACATACACTTGTACAAGAAGCATATCATTGTTATGAATTTTTATAAATAAGGTCGAATCCATTTTTCCTCTCACAAAATCATTTTCAAGTAAAAATCCACTTAACCTATCATACCAAGCCCTCGGTGCTTGTTTTAATCCATATAAGGCTTTATTTAGTTTATAAACATGATTTGGAAACTTGTGATTTTCAAAATCGAGAGGTTGCTTAACATAAATATCCTCACTTATAAAACCATTTAAGAAAGCAGTTTTCACATCCATTTGAAATAATTTAAAATTTTTATAACATTCATATGCTAGTAACATACGAATAGCTTCTAATCTAGCTACGGGGGCATAAGTTTCATCAAAATCAATACCTTCTTGTTGGTTGTAGCCTTGCGCAACTAGTCTAGCTTTATTTCTTATAATCAATCCGCCATCATCCTTTTTATTTCTAAAAACTCATTTAGTTCCAATAATAGTTTTATCTTTGGGTGTGGGAACAAGTGACCAAACATTATTTCGCTCAAACTGTAACAATTCTTCTTGCATAGCTAATAACCAAAACTCATCTTTTTCGGCTTCATTTATATCTTTTGGTTCAATTTCTGACACAAAGGCTAAATTAATACAAACATTCTTTAAGGAGGATCTAGTAAGAATACCACTAGAAGGTTCTCCTAAAATATTTTCAAAAGGATGATTATTAACGAATTTCCAATTTTTAGGTAAACTAGAATCATTATCATTTTTATCTTTATGCAAAGTACTTTCATTATTAATAGAATTACCAAAATTAGAAGTAAGGTTTTCTTCATTAATAGACTTATTTAGATCTAGAACCTCATCATCATCTTTGTAGTTTTTAGTAAGAGAATTAGATTCATCAAAAGATACATGTATAGATTCTTGAACGACTAGGGTCCTTTTATTAAAAACTCTATATGCTTTACTATAAAGTGCATACCCAAGAAAAATCCCTTCATCAGATTTTGCATCAAATTTTCCCAAATTATCTTTATCATTTAAAATAAAACATTTGCTTCCGAAAACCTTGAAATAACCAATATTTGGTCTTTTATTTTTCAATATTTCATAAGGAGTTTTATCTAAACCTTTTCTAACAATAGTTCTATTTATTACATAACAAGATGTATTAACAGCTTCCGCCCAAAAATATTTCGGTAGGTTATGTTCATTTAGCATAGTTCTTGCCATTTCTTGTAAGGATCTATTCTTTCTTTCTACCACACCATTTTGTTGAGGTGTCCTTGGTGCTGAAAAATTATGTTAAAAACCATTTTCATCACAAAATAATTCAACATCTTTGTTATCAAATTCTCTTCCTCTATCACTTCTTATGAAGACAATATTGCACCCTTTTTCATTTTGAATTTTCTTACAAAATTTGGCAAAAATAGAGTGTGTATCACTTTTATGAGTAAGAAAGAAAACCCATGTAAATCGAGAATAATCATCAACAATAACAAAGGCATAATATTTTCCACCTAAACTAGAAACTTTGTTAGGTCCGAATAAGTCTAAGTGTAATAATTCTAAAGGCCTATTTGTTGAAATATCTCTTTTCTTTTTAAATGAAGTTTTAGTTTGTTTTCCAAATTGACATGCATTACACAATTTATCTTTAACAAACTTTATTTTGGGCAGCCCTCTAACTAACTCATTTTTGGACAAAATATTAAGTTGTTCCATGTTGGAATGACCTAATCTTCTATGCCATAACTAACAAGTATCATTTAGGACAGCTAAACACTTTACATCTTGTTGTGACAAATTATCAAAGTCGAGAGTATAAACATTTTCATGTCTAGAAGCAACAAACACAACATTATTATCTTTAACATTTTTTATTAGACAGTAATCTTCTTTAAATAGAACATTATAACCTTTATCACACAATTGGCTAATACTAATTAAATTATGTTTAAGACCATCAACTAAAAGAACATTTTCAATGCAAGGAGAGGGATCCTTACCAACATTACCTATGCCAATGATTTTGCCTTTGGAATTGTCTCCGAATGTGACTAGACCTCCATCTTTGGAAATTAAGCTCGAAAACTTACTTTTGTCACCCGTCATGTGTCTTGAACACCCGCTGTCTAAAAACCATTTTGATTTGATCGATCCAGCTTTAAAACAAACCTCATCATCATTTGCCATAAGGCAAAGATTTGCAACTTCTCCATCACTTGAATCTTCATCGTTGATACTTCCATCACTATCACTCCAAGTAGTAGCTTTCATGGCCTTTTTCTATTTTTCATTTCTTTTCTCTTTTCTGTCATTCTTCTCTTCTTTGGCCTTGGGACAGTTAGGTCTAATATGTCCTAACTCTTTGCAGTTATAACATTTTGGTTCAAACTTGGAGGATGACTTTCCTTCATGTGCCTTCTTTGAAGAGAATTTTTTGTATTTTCCAGACAGTCCCTTCTTTTTGGCAATAAATTTTTTGAATTTTCTTGTAAGAAGTACTATGTCACCATCTTCATCATCATCAGCTTCCTCACTATCTTCATCTTCCTCAATGGATTTGAAGGCAATGGTTTTGCTTGCCTTGGGCTTTTCATCTTCAGCAAGTTCTTTGAGTTCCATTTCATGAGTAATTAAGGAGCCCAATAGTTCATCAAGAGAGATAGGTCTTTCTCGTATAGCTTATTTGATTTCCAGCTTCTTTGTCATATAAGCAGATGGTAATGACCTGAGAACCTTGCTTACTAATTCCGAATCAGTATAGGATTTACCAAGAGATTTCAATCCATTTATAATATTTGAAAATCTAGCAAACATATCAGAGATAGTTTCATCTGCTTTCATTTTAAAAAGCTCATAGTTATGAACAAGCATGCTGATTTTATCCTCCTTGACTTGACTAGTTCCTTCATATGTAACTTCTAGTCTATCCCAAATTTCTTTAGCAGATTCACAACAACAGATTCTGTTATACTCATTTACATCAAGTGCATAATGCAAAATATTCATAGCTTTAGCTTTTATTTGAATTTTTTTAATATCAACATCATTCCATTCATTTTCATCTTTAGGGACAGAAGCATTGTTTACCATTTTAGTAGGAATATAGGGACCATTCATGACAACTTTCTAAACTTCATAATCATGTGACTGAATAAAGTATTTAATTCTATTTTTCCAATATCTATAATCTTTTCCAGAAAATAGAGGAGGTTTAAAAATGGATTGACCTTCACCAAGAGATGTAGTAACATATGCCATTGATCTTTAACTCTAAGATTGTTAAATCTAAAGATAAGAAGAGCACTAGCTCTGATACCAATTGTTGCCCAGATTATACTCAAGAGAGGGGTGAATTGAGTTTATACAATAATTTAAGTTAAATTAAAATTTTAGGAAAATATTAAATTTCAATCACTTGGATAAATTTCAGATTAATAAAACTGTAAAGAATAAATTTAACAATATCAAATAAATTTAATCAACTAATTTTAAACAACTAGAATTGCAGATTTTAACACACTAGGAATATTAAATTTATTTTCGTATTAAAAAATGATATTCTGAAATTGATTATTTAATTTAAAAATTAATTATTTTAACTATTAAACATTAATTAAATTAAATTTCAGATTTAATTAATTTGCAAAAATAGTGTGCTGAAAATATTAGCTTAAGCTAGCATGTGCAAATAAATAAAAGGGCTGAAAATAAATGACACCAAAATTTAACGTGGTTCGGCCAAATCCCGGCCTACGTATACGCGTCTAGAGCTCCTGTCTCCTTTGCGCTTCACTAAATCTGATCCACTTGCGGGTAGGATCAAACCACCGCGTACAATTGTTTGCAAGTTAACACCGAGCTTCAAACCCCGTGGGCCACTTACGGGTAGGAACCAATTACCGGTACAAATCGAAGCTTCAACAAAACTTCACAACAAATCTGAATTTTTGTAGTACAGAATAAAATACTGAAACTCCTTAAAATACAATTTGTAATCTGAGTTTCTGAGACTTCAATAAATGATGTTGATGTAGGCACTAATCTTTTTCTTCAATGATTGAGCAGATAACAAAATTTATGGCTCTCTTGAATGTGTAGAAATAGCTGAATAATAAATTCAGTGCACTCAATAAATTCTCTAGTTCTTGCTCATACTCTTTCTTGTTCATCAATCTTTAATGCAGCACTTGAAAGCTTTAAATATGTCTGTAGAAACTAGCTGTTAGACACAAGCATTTTGAGAATTAAATGCTCCTGATTTTGCTGAGATGGTGTAGCTTCAAAAATGATTTCCAAGTCTGATATGCAAATCCTTATTTTTATCTTCTCCATAAAAATATAGCTGTTGTAGCATGGGAATAGACATCTGAAAATATATGTCATTTGAAAATAGCTTGATAGATAACCCATCTGCAAAAAGATTGTTAGTCCAAGAGATAAAATACAAAACTGATGTATAGATGGTGAAGTGTTAGTCCGAGAATAAATAATCTCATATATACCATTGTGTAAAAGATAGGAGTGTTTCATATAGAAGTCTGATAATGTAATTTATTTCAAAAGTCCAATGGTCTTAACTGTCCAATGAATATCAGATATCATATGGATAAAATCAACAAAGTACAAAGGAAATCTTTTAATGAAAGAATACACATGCAGTTAGTCAATTAAAGAGATAAATATCCACTTCTTAATATTAAAGGAATGACAGACGAATAGGGACAAGGCATGGTTCTGTCCACATGAATGACTACGCGCGGCTCGAGGTCGAGAGAGAAAACTGGTATAGAATATATAAGTTTTTTTTTTGTTTGTAAAAAAATATATATGTAGGTACATGGGACGTCAAATCTGGTAGAGGTATGCACATGTATGGCTCGGTAATAGATATTTAAATAATACTACACAAGAGAGTATCTCCACACAAACTGACATACATAATATATTATCATACGTACACGCATGCATATATATATATATATATATATATATATATATATATAGATTATTATACGTACATACGAAAAAAAAGGACGTCAACTCAACTCAGCCAAGGACAAAGAACCACAGGCGGACGTCAACTCAACTCAGCCAAGGACAAAGAACCACATGCCAACAGATAACGTGTAGAAGTAGCGGTAGTGGCCTACGGCTGTAAGACCAGCTGGTAACGTGTAAGGCAAGGCCAACTGTTAACGAGTAAGCCTAATGCTTATAGGCAGTCAACCTATAAAAGCCAAGAGGCGTCAGTTTCGGTAGGCTTTCGGCCATGGGGATTCAGCTCACATGTGGCATCTTTTCAAGGAATCCAATTGAATACATAATATATCATGCATACACGTTGAATATATATAATATGGCCAAGCTATATATATAATATCATACAAAAAAAAACTGAATATAAGCAAAATTTACAACCTCTGAACATATATATATATATATATATATAAATATAAACTGTAAGCACATAAACGCCAAGTTATAAAAAATCTTTTAAAGAATGACACACACAAAAAAACTAAATATGTATAAATGAAAATATAAAAAAAAAACAGTGAGTAAAAAAAAAATATACATAGATATTAAACAATATTTTAAATATTCATAATAAAAGATTGGTTTGCTGTAAAAAAATGTAAATATATTTATTTATTTATTTTTTATTTGGGAATGATATATATATATATATATATAAAACGTTAAGAAAAAAATTATCTGAATGTAATAGATAAAAAAAATTATCTGAATGTAATAGATAATATGATATGAATCAAATATATAATTACAAAAATGATAACAAAAGAATAGTACATGTATCTCAATTACACTCTTATAAAAAATGATATTTATAATGTATAACAAATAAATAATATTATGACAATGATGTTTATATTTAGAAGTATGTACATAATACTAAAATAAAGGTTTGGAATCATCAAAATCAATATATTATATTAAACTAAAATGTATATAGTCACAATTAAACTAATTGATTTAGGAGTTAAATACATTTTCGTTTAACAATATATATATAGGATAGGGGAGAGGAAACATAAAAATGGGCATCAATAGTAAGAAAATCTATATAGTTATAAGATGTACGTATGATGAATGCATACTCAAACACAACTTGTCCCCAGTAATTAGGTCGTTGAATTACCCAACCAATGCTCCTATATCGTGACTACCCAACCCAAACTCGAGTAACGTGTAGTCTCATATTGTATCGTGATTAATCATTATTAATCTCATTTTAGTATTTAGCGTATTGGAATATTTCCTTCAAGTATAATATCAAGTGTATCGATTAGGGATATTAACTTTAAAACACAAGCATAATATATCACACAATAAATCATATCGGGTCACTATCGTTACCCCGGGAAACAAGTCATAACACTAGGCCACTCGAATATTTCCCAATATTATGTGGCAAGGGCAATCATACTAAGTCCTAAATCACATGGCATTCCCAGGCCTTCCTAACCGACCTGCATTACAACCCCATATCCGATTTTAGTGGTTTATCTACGACATGGCACTTGAGCGGAACCTAACTGGATCAATCACAACAAATCGCATTCAACATGTACCATCATCGACCGGAGGACTAGTCTAGCATGTACTCGACAATATACATGTAAAATAATTTCATGTATATTTATTTATACAATCGTATTAAGTTGCTTACTCGAGTTATATAATAATCATTATTTATGATATAACATAATTAATTTACAATTAAACTTCAAAATCATTTCAAGTTTATATATCCCTGATAATCATAGGTATATGATGAAGTTAAAAGATTAAGCACAACACCATAATTATCTTACTAAATGCGTGAAAAGCCTTAGCACTCTTATTTCAACAACATTCTACCTAGAAATAAAAAATGCAAATTTTAGGCTTTTTTAATCTGTTTTTGTAGAAACTTAAAACTACAGAGTTGTTCAGAACATGATTTTATATAGGAACTCGCATGCACCTCTATTTTCTGCTTAAAACATACCCAAAGCCAACATAAAATGTTCTCCCATTTTTTCTGGTTTGTATGAGTTCAATTCATTTATAGTCTGACGCATCCTAAATCATTTACATAATAATACCATCTCAACAATTTCAATATTTAGGGATTCAAATCATGTTCATACACTTTTTCATTAAACATTCAAGATTTAACTATCTAGATTAACTTGCCTTTGTTTTGCGTGGGGAGGTGTTGGTGAAGATTATGACCCACTTCCAAGAATTCCAAGATGCAAACTTCTTCTTCTTCTTCTTCTTCTTCTTCTTCTTCTTGAGAGCTCTCTATTGTCTCTCTCTCTACCAAACCCCTAGACTCTTTTGTGTTTAATTACAAAAAGGTCATCGACCCAATTTAACCCCCTCGGTCCTTTTTCGCATTAATTCGCTTCTAATAATTAAGTCGCGTATTCATATCGCAATATATTCATTTTAACTTTTCATTTCCAAACATTTCGGATATAATTTTCGCTTTCATTAATTATCCATTTATTAATTTTTATATCTTAAGGTATTATTATTAAGTCGGGATTTTATTCAATTAGTTCAATTTCAATTTAGTAAAAAATGTCGGGTATTACATTCTCCCCCTCTATAAATGTGATTTCGTTCTCTAAATCTAAAATAAAACAAATCAATTCAATTCAAGTCAAGTAAGGTAGTTTTGCACATTCCTTACGTGAAGAGATATAGGTGACTAATTCGCAAGTCATCCTCTCTCTCCCAAATGGCCTCAGACTCATTATGATGATTCCAAAGAACACGAACAAAAGGGATAAATTTTGACCTCAACTGCTGTTCATGACAATCTAGGATCCTAACCGGCCTCTCCTCGTAGCTCCCGTTGGGCTTCAGCTTAATCCCGTCTAAATCTATGTGTAGGTGTGAGTCCTTGGGACACAAGAACTTCGTCAACATGGATACATGAAAAATATCGTGTACTTGCTGAATATGGTTGGGTAGGTCTAAGCACTGGACAATCGGCCCCACCCTATCCAAAACTTGAAATGGAGCATATATCATGGCGAAAGCTACCCTTTGGCACCAAAGTGAACAACGCCTCTCATGGGTGAGACCCTCAACAACACATGGTCCCTAACGATGAAATTTAACTTCTTTCACCTTGTGTCAGCATAAGTTTTCTAAAGATCCTGTGCGATCTTCATTCGTGTATGTATAAAGTTACTATTCTCTGAGGTCTCCCTAAAAATATCCGGACCCAACATCCGGTGCTCTCCGAACTCCAACCAACACATAGGCAATCGACAAGGCCTGACGTATAAAGCCTCGTATGGTGCCATGCCAATAGTCTACTGATAATTATTATTGCATGCGAACTCCACCAATGGTAAATGATTATCCCAACCAAATTTAAAGTCCAACACACAAACTCGTAACATGTCTTCTAAAATCTAGGTCACCCATTCTGTCTGACCATCAAACTGAGGGTGGAAAGCGATACTCAAACTCAATTGAACTCACATCGCCCCTTGAAAACTACCCTAAAAGTGAGAGATAAAGACACAGCCACGGTCGTGTGACACCCCGACTAATTAAATATCGGGTAGCTGCTCCTTTATTAAATTAATACAAAATGCCAAGTTGGTTCAGTTCATAGCATCACTGTCGAAAATATTTTTATTAATTACTAGCCACCTAATATTTAAAAAGTGAGTTGTCAATTTTAATTAAATCCGATTAACATGCAAATAGTAAATTATGAAATGATAACACAAGCACCACAACACAAAGACAATAGAGTAACCATAAAATAGTAATGAGTTTGGAGGAATACTCCTCACACAATCCAAATGCTGAAAAAAACAAGTACCAAGTTTGTATCACTAAATTAATTACAACCCAAATTCTTGAAATAACCGAATTAAATAAAGTGTCTCTAAAAGGAAGTAGGGCGACATGCCCAACAGATGAGAAAAGATGATAATATGGAGTCAAGATCGAAAGTGGAGGCGTCTACTGTAAAAGTCCTGTAACTTCCACGACAACTACAGTTCGTCACCTGAATGGAACTCCTATGCATGGTGTACTTGTGGCTGGGCACCTAAAAGGTTTTTACAAAAATATATTTGAAAGCAAACGGGTCAGAGCCCGATTGTGGAAAACAGTTTAAAATATAGCAAGTGTTTTAATGACATTAAAACAATGAATGCAAAATACATGTTAGTACGTGCGCTCACATGAAATACTCACCTCTCGACTATTTGTGCACTCCTAACGTACCCACACCCATTCTAGTGATTCTCATATCTAACTAGTCCAAAATAAATTCTAGAATTTCTATACGATTCACGCTTTGATTCCAACATCATTACTAAACTATAGATCTTTACATTAATTCTCGATTTCCCAATTACTAGCAATACTAATTTACTAGAGATCTTCCATTTTTTCTTTACAGAACGTTGCTATAATTATACTCACCATTAAACATGACAGTTCATTTCAATTAACAATATATTATCCTCATCATAAATATACATTACCAGCACCCCGAGACTAAGTTGCGGTGCACACATACTCTGCTATCCAATCCCGGTACATCACCTACATATGGACCACGCATTTCGAATCTCTTAGGAATCGTTTTCAAATAACAACATTCACACAAAATGGAGGCGAACATAGTTCACATCACATGGGTCACGCAAATACCTACGCTCCCATTATCAGCAGACTTATTAACTTCTCAATAAGTCCTTCTCTGACCTATGCCCTCGAGGTACCAATCTAAATCCCCCATAGGCACACAAAGATTAGATGGCCCTAATCGAACGCAGACCTCCCATGATAGCAAGTATAGTAGGTATGTTTTACACATAAAACTACATATACTAAGCATTCGCACATCTTAGATATCCCGTATTATTAATATAGGTATACTTCTCATTCTTATATCGTCATTTAATGTTATACGATCACAAGTCCCTGATTTGTATATTAACGTTATCAACCCTTCTCACGTCATAATTAGGTACTCGTTTCCTACTCCATAATTGACATCCGATATTATTATAAGGTTATAAGTTCTACTCCTCAACGTACCCCAATTCTCACAATTATACCCACTAATCAATAAGGGCAGGTTAATACTCCAATTAAATAAGTCTGCGGAACGTTTGAAATGAAATCAGGCCAAAAAGGCCATTCTGTCAACTCGTTAGAAGTCTCGTTCGAACGAGGTCGTTCGAACGAGATCGTTCGAACGAAAGGCTTCGAACGAACTACCAACTCGTTAGCAGGGATACTATCATCTCGTTAGAAGATCGTTCGAATGAGGTCGTTCGAACGACCTGGGCAGGTCTTCTAACGGGATGGCAGTTTCAGCCCAGAAATTCTCTACTTCGTTTTTCTCAATTGTTCTCTTCTCTAAACCCCTCCTAAGATCATCCCAATAGTATTTTAATGTTATTAAACTACTCTAAGTCCTCCTAGATCACTCTTTAACATATATATGGGGCCAATGCTTCCTAAATTAATATATAATCATCAAAATTCCCAAACCTTGTCCTAAACCTTATAATCATGAACCTAGAATTTAATGACTACAATTTCTACTTATAAATCCATTTTCACATCATCAAAAGATATATTTTGTATATAAAATTCATCCAATAACATTCTACATGCAATCCCTGTATCATATTATGAATCCTACCTCCAATTTCATGGGTTTTCATCAAACTTCCAATATAAGACAAATATTCAATTCTAAGCATGGAAGAAACATTCACTTGAAATTAATGTAATTAAACCACTTGCCTTAGATGTTCTGATATATGTTTGAAGAATGAATGTTGATTCTCCTCCCTCTCTCTATAAATTTCTTCCAAAAATGGTGAAGGTGGCTAGGGTTTCCTTTTTGGAACTTCTTCCAACTCCTCCCTATAACTCCCGTAGCCCTCTAACTTCCCAAATTCTGGTAATGGCGTAGTGGGTTATTTTCTAATATAAAAATAACCTCTAAAAATCGTGGGTTTTAATTCCCCTATTTTTAAAATTACCAAATTACCCTTTTGGGTTGCCGGTGTGGCCTAAAAATGCCTCGGGACCCAAACTAAATCCCTGGCTAGTGTTTTCTGACTATTTTGACCCTTCCGGACACCTTGGTGCACTCAAAATGATCATTCGGTTGATAAAAATAAAATTTACTTTTTAATTCAATCAATTACGTTCCTGACGCGACTGACACGCACGTCCCAATTAAAATTTTGAAATTGCCGTATATCTACCTCGTGACAATTTAGATATCATCCATACTCATGTATTACCATACATACTCGGAGATAATAAATTTTTAACATCGTAATCAAATACCAACTCACATCTCGTTAGTATTTATACCCGAATTAATTTCCAATTAATTCTCATTTAATTCAATTAATCCCTTAAATAAATATCAATAAAATTACGGGGAATTACATACTTGCCCCCTAATTACAGAATTTTGTCCCGAAATTCGAAACTAAAAAGTACCTGGTAAAAACAACTCTGGATAACGTTCGCGCATCTCATCCTCTCGCTCCCATGTGGACTCTTCGGCATTATGATGCCGCCACTGAACACGTACTAATGGTACTATCTTTGACCTCAGTTTCCGTTCGCTTTGGTCTAAAATAGCAATCGGTCCCTCCTCGTAGGAACTATCAGGTTGAAGATCGATGTCCTCTAAAGCATCATGAATCCCTAAGGTATTTCCTTAGCGAGGAAATATGGAACACATCATGAATCCTATGCAAGTGCTACGGTAACCCAAGTCTATACGCAACTTGCCCAATCCGCTCGATGATAAGGAATGGCCCCACATACCTTGGTGCCAATTTCCCCTTCTTCCCAAAACGCATAATCCCCTTCATAGGAGATACTCTGAGTAACACCTGGTCCCCCACTTTGAATTCTCTGAAGAACCTCTTCGCATCAGCATAGCTTTTCTGCCGATCCTGAGCTACCCGAATGCGACTTTGTATCAACTCTATCCTTGCTGAAGTGTTCTGAATCACCTCCGATCCAAGGAGTTTGTTATTCCCCACCTCTAACCAACATGCTGGGGAACGATAAGGTCTACCGTACAACGCCTCAAATGGAGCCATGCTAATGGTGAACTGGTAGGAGTTGTTATAAGCAAACTCCACCAGTGGAAGGTACTGCTCCTATCCACCTCCAAAGTCTAGGATGCACATACGCAACATGTCTTCCAACATCTGATTTGTACGCTCGGTTTGCCCATCAGTCTGCGGGTGATATGCCGTACTCAACCGCAACTCCGTACCCATGGCCTCCTGGAAACTCTCCCAAAACCGTGAAATAAATATCTTGTCTCGGTCAAACACGATATTTAGAGGCATACCGTGAAGTCTTACTATTTCCGCAATAAAAATCTGGGCATACTGTCCCATAGTGTAGTCTGTCCTCACGGGTAGAAAATGAGCAACTTTGGTCAACCTATCCACAATTACCCATATGGAGTCGTGACCCCTCTGTGATGTAGGTAATCCCGTGATAAAGTCCATTGGTATGCTTTCCCATATCCACGTCGAAACCTCTAATGGCTGTAGAAGTTCTGTCGGTTTCTGATGATCCACCTTTACTAGATGACAAGTGGCGCATTTAGAAATGAACACAGCGATATCTCTCTTCATCCCGCTCCACCAATACTGGCGTCTCATGTCTTCGTACATCTTATCCCCACCAGGGTGTACCGCGAATCGTGAGCCGTGCGACTCTGCCATTACCTCGTGTCGCAAGTCCTCCCCTTCCGGAATGACCAGTCTCCCATTGAAGCGTAATCCCCTGTCTGAGCCAACGATATAGGATTCGGCTCCCTCAGTTAGTAATCGAACTATCTGTTCCTGACAGAACGAGTCATTTGCCTGGGCCTTTACCACTCTCGTAACAATCTGAGGTGTAATAGTCATCACAGACATGAACGATCGGGCCACTGCATCCTGGTGTCCCAACTCCTTCCACTTTGCTTTCCACACCTCGGCCACCTCATCTACTGGCCTACGGCTCAACGCGTCTGCTACTGCGTTAGCCTTCCCCGGGTGATATTGGATATCAAACTGATAATCCTTCACAAACTCAAGCCATCGTCGTTGACGCATATTCAGTTCATTCTGCGTGAAGAGGTATTGTAAAGACTAGTGGTCCGTGAACAACCGAAATTTCTCCCCCAGAAGATAGTGTCTCCAAATCTGAAGAGCGAATACGACTGCCGCTAACTCCAAGTCGTGGGTGGGGTAATTCCTCTCGTGAGGCTTAAGCTTACAGGAAGCATAAGCTATGGCCCGACTCTCCTATTGCAGCATACCTTTGAGTCCTTATAAGGACGCATCGGTGTAAACTAAATACTCAACTCCTAATCTGGGCAATGCTAACATAGGTGCTGAGGTCAACTTGTCCTTCAACTCATCGAATGCCAACTGACAGGCATCGCTCCATATGAATGGCACACCCTTGCGAGTCAGATGTGTCAAAGGACCCGCTATCTTTGAGAAACCCCGAATAAACCTCCTGTAGTATCCTGCTAGGCCCAAGAAACTACGGATCTCAGTCAGTGTCATGGGCTGTCCCCATTCCCTCACCGCGGATACTTTCCCCGGATCAACAGATATCCCTCGGTTTGAAATGATATGCCCCAAAAACTGAACCTCCTTCAACCAGAACCCACACTTCTCATACTTTGCATAAAGCTCGTTCTGACGTAACGTCTGCAAAACCTGTCTCAAATGCTCGGCGTGCTCCTCTAATGTCTGGGAGTAAACCAGAATGTCATCAATAAATACAATGACGAACTGGTCTAGGAACTCTCTGAACACCCTATTCATCAAGTCCATAAACACGACTGGAGCGTTGGTCAAGCCAAAAGGCATAACTTAAAACTCGTAGGAACCATATCTCGTTAAGAAAGAAGTCTTCGAGATGTCTTGTTCCCTGATACGCAACTGATGGTATCCTGATCGTAAATCAATCTTCGAGAAGAAGGAAGCTCCTCTCAACTGGTCAATTAAGTCATCGATTCTGGGCAACGGATACTTATTCCGTATTGTGACTTTATTCAACTCCCGGTAATCTACGCACAACCTCAACGATCCACCCTTCTTCTTTACAAATAACACAGGGGCACCCCACGGTGAAGTACTCCTCCGAATAGACCTCTGACCCAACAACTGTTCTATCTGATCCCGTAGCTCTCTCATCTCTGCTGGAGCCATACGGTAAGGTGTGCGGTCAATTGGCCGAGTGTCCAGCTCCAAATCGATCACAAAGTCTATCTCTCTACTCGGAGGTAGTCCAGGTATATCTTAAAATACATCAGCAAACTCTCTAACAACTGGAATCGAATCGAGTGGTAGCACCACTTCATTAGAGGTCTCTTCCTCTATATAGTACAAATGAGTGGACGATCCTCCCTCAGGATGAGGCATCGCCACTAAAAACATCTCCTGTTAGGGAATGGAAAAAATGATACTCCTACTGAAACAATCAATCATGGATCGGTACGCAACTAGCAAATCCATACCGACAATCGCATCATACTCAGTCATATCTAATACTAACATATCAGCGGGTAAAATAAACCTCCCAATCTCTATACCCTCACCTCTACAAATAAGAGAAATCATGGAACCCCTACTCAACGGTGAATATACACAAGTAACCGTGCTCTCTGCAGTGTCTAACAACCCCATAGTGCATGCAAATCTCATGGTAATGAAGTAATGTGTGGCCCCCGTATCAAATAAAATACGCCCCAAAGTCCCCTGAATAAAGAATATACCCTCAATAGCAGGTGGATCCTGTGGGACTGTGGCATGCTGGAGCTGATACACTCTCCCATACTGAAGTTGTCCCTGCTGGACTGGGACCGCTGGAATGGGTGGTAGTGCTGCCATCTGTGGTGGTGCTGGGAGGGCGGCGGGAAACATAGGCCTCTGTGGCTCATGTCGAGCACCCTACTGCTGCTGTTGTGGGGCCCTGCCCCTATCAGGACAATCCTGGTGTTTGTGGCCAGTCTTGCCACAAACGAAGAACTTCCCCAGGAAGTTTTCCCCTCACTGTCCCTACTACCCACGGCCCTGATGGCCGTTAGCATTCCTTCCCTGGCCATGCTGGCCCTGCTGAAACTGCTGCTGCTGACCATTCTGGCCCTGCTGGACGTTCTGACCCTGATGGCCATGTCTGAAACCTCCCTGGCCATTCCTGAAACCCCCAGATCTGAATCTTTTATGATCCCCCTGTTGGGAACCCTGTTCACCCTGCCTGTGCTGTCCCTGAGTAGATTGTGCCCCGCTGGCACCATTTTCCCCGGTCCTGCCCTGATGGCTAGACTCTCCTGATCTCTTGCTCTCAGACATGTGGAAGCGATAATCCTGGAAGTGTAGCAGTGCGGCATTAACCACATCAGAATAAGTAGATAACGAGAGGTTTCCCAACAAGTGCTTACGGATCCTCCAAGTCAATCCATCCATGAATTTCTGAATCTTCTTCTCCTCGGTTGGAATCTCATCCGGAACAATGTTCAAGAGATTGGTGAACTCAGCCTCATACTCGGCTACGATCTTTCCCTCCTGCTTGAGGTTCATCAACTTCCTCCTCATCTCAGTGTGAACAGCTGACAGAAAATATTTGCGGTCGAACTGCACCCAGAACTCCTGAATAGTGAGAGCGTCCCTCTCCTCCGCGGTGGTAATGGACTCCCACCACTGCAATGCTGATCCTACTAGCTTAAAAGTAGCCAGTATCTGCTTCTGAACATCTGTGCACTCGTACATCCTTAAGTGCCTCTGAATGTCCTTCCTCCACTGACTGGACACAACAATGTCGGAGCTACCTGCGAACTCCGGAGGGTGTGCTTTCTGAAAAGCATCACGAACGCGTTCCCAAGCAAACGAGAATGCATGAGCCTGAACTGGTGCGACTACCGACGCCTGGGGTGGTGCCTGCTGTACAACTGCGAGAGCGGTATTCACCGCTTGGGCTACAATGGATACAACCTCTACGGCATTCATGGTGCCCGGAACTGGTGCAGGCTGTGGCTCGGGCTGTGCATCCCTAGGAACTCGCTGTGCACGTCGTGGAGGCATCTGAAATGAGAGTAAAGTCTATAAGTTCGCAGTAATTATTCAAAATAGCTGAAGAGCGATACATACACAAAAGAATACAACAATCCTAAAATATAGGGCTCTACATCAAAGAAAGCTCAGCGGATACATCATAAGCCGTACAGATCCTAAGGAAACTAGAACCTGATGCTCTGATACCACCTGTGACACCCTGACTAATTAAATACCGGGTAGCTACTCCTTTATTAAATTAATATAAAATGCCAAGTTGGGTCAGTTCATAGCATCACTGTCGAAAATATTTTTATTAATTACTAGCCACCTAATATTTAAAAAGTGAGTTGTCAATTTTAATTAAATCCGATTAACATGCAATAAGTAAATTATGAAATGCTAACACAAGCACCACAACACAAAGACAATAGAGTAACCATAAAATAGTAAGGAGTCTGGAGGAATACTCCTCACACAATCCAAATGCTGAAATAAACAAGTACCAATTGTGTATCACTAAATTAATTACAACCCAAATTCTTGAAATAACTGAATTAAATAAAGTGTCTCTAAAAGGAAGTAGGGCGACATGATCAACAAATGAGAAAAAATGATAATATGGAGTCAAGATCGAAAGTGGAGGCGTCTACTGTCAAAGTCCTGTAACTTCCACGGCAGCTAGAGTCCGTCACCTGAATGGAACTCCAATGCATGGTGTCCTTGTGGCTGGGCACCTAAAATTTTTTTACAAAAATATATTTGAAAGCAAACGAGTCAGAGCCCGATTGTCTAAAACAGTTTAAAATATAGCAAGTGTTTTAATGACATTAAAACAATGAATGCAAAATACATGTTAGGACTGCGCTCACATGAAATACTCACCTCTCGACTATTTGTGCACTCCTAACGTACCCGCACCCATTCTAGTGATTCTCATATCTAAATAGTCCAAAATAAATTCTAGCATTTCTATACGATTCACGCTTTGATTCCAACATCATTAATAAACTAGAGAGCTTTACATTAATTCTCGATTTTCCAATTACTAGCAATACTAATTTACTAGAGATCTTCCATTTTTTCTTTACAGAACGTTGCTATAATTATACTCACAATTAAACAAGACAGTTCATTTCAATTAACAGCATATTATCCTCATCATAAATATACATTACTAGCACCCCGAGACTAAGCTGCGGTGCACACATACTCTGCTATCCAATCCCGATACATCACGTACATAAGGACCACGCATTCTGAATCTCTTAGGAATCGTTTTCAAATAACAACATTTACACAAAATGGAGGCGAACATAGTTCACATCACATGGGTCACGCACATACCTACGCTTCCATGATTAGCAGACTTATTAACTTCTCAATAAGTCTTTCTTTGACCTATGCCCTCGAGTAACCAATCTAAATCCCCCCGTAGACACACAAAGATTAGATGGCCCTAATCGAACGCAGACCTCCCATGATAGCAAGTATGGTAGGTATGTTTTACACATAAAACCACATATACTAAGCATTCGCACATCTTAGATATCTCGTATTATTAATATAGGTATACTTCTCGTTCTTATACCGTCATTTAATGTTATACGATTATAAGTCCCCGATTTGTATATTAACGTTATCAACCCTTCTCACGTCATAATTAGGTACTCGTTTCCTACTCCACAATTGACATCCGATTTTATTATAAGGTTCTAAGTTCTACTCCTCAACATACCCCAATTCTCACAATTATACCCACTAATCAATAAGGGAAGGCTAATACTCCAATTAAATAAGTTTACGGAACGTTTGAAAAAAAATCAGGCCAAAAAGGCCATTCAGTCAACTCGTTAGAAGTCTCGTTCGAACGAGATCGTTCGAACGAGTTCGTTCGAATGAAAGGCTTCGAACGAACTACCAACTCGTTAGAAGGGATACTGTCATCTCGTTAGAAGCTCATTCGAACGAGGTCGTTCGAACAACCTGGGCAGGTCTTCTAACGAGATGGCAGTTTCAGCCCAGAAATTCTCTACTTTGTTTTTCTCAATTTTTCTCTTCTCTAAACCCATTCTAAGATCATTCCAATAGTTTTTTAACGTTATTAAACTACTCTAAGTCCTCCTAGGTCACTCTTTAACATATATATGGGGTCAATGCTTCCTAAATTAACATATAATCATCAAAATTCCCAAACCTTGTCCCAAACCCTTTAATCATGAACCCAGAATTTAATGACTACAATTTCTCCTTATAAATCCGTTTTCACATCATCAAAAGATATATTTTGTATATAACATTCATCCAATAACATTCTACATGCAATCCCTATATCATATTATGAATCCTACCTCCAATTTCATGGGTTTTCATCAAACTTCCAATATAAGATAAATATTCAATTCTAAGCATGGAAGAAACAGTCGCTTGAAATTAATGTACTTAAAACACTTGCCTTAGATGTTCTGATTTGATGTTGAAGAATGAATGTTGATTCTCCTTCCTCTCTCTACAAATTTCTTCCAAAGATGGTGAAGGTGGCTAGGGTTTCCTTTTTGGAACTTCTTCCAACTCCTCCCTATAACTACCGTAGCCCTCTAACTTCCCAAATGCTGGTAATGGCTTAGTGGGTTCTTTTCTAATATAAAAATAACCTCTAAAATTCGTGGGTTTTAATTCCCCTATTTTTAAAATTACCAAACTACCCTTTTGGGTTGCCGGTGTGGCCTAAAAATGCCCCGGGATCCAAACTAAACCCTCGGCTAGTGTTTTCTGACTATTTCGACCCTTCCGGACACGTTGGTGCACTCAAAATGACCATTCGGTTGATAAAAATAAAATTCACTTTTTAATTCAATTAATTACGTTCCTGACACGACTGACATGCGCATCTCAATTAAATTTTCCAAATTACCGTATATCTACCTCGTGACAATTTATATATCATCAATACTCATGTATTACCATACATACTCGAAAATTATAAATTTTTAATATCATAATCAAATACCAACTCACTTCTCGTTACAATTTATATCCGGATTAATTTCCAATTAATTTAATTAATCCCTTAAATAAATATCAATAAAATTACGGGGTATTACAGGTCAGACACGATGTCACGCGATACCCCATGCAACTTTAAAATCTCGACAATAAACATCCTGGCATACTGTTCTACCGTATAATCCTTCCTCACTCGAAGGAAATGATCCACCTTTGTCGGTATGTCAACGGTGACTCAAATCGAATCATGACTGCACTGCGATCTTGGCAACCCAATAATAAAATCCATGGATATGCTTTCCTATTTCCACTCAGGAATGGACAACAGATGCAACTCCCATCTAGATATCTGATGCTTCACCTTTAAAAGTTAGCAAGTGGCACACTTCGAGACAAACTCTACTATATCACGCTTTAACCTAAGCCACTAATGCATGCGGTGCTGGTCCAGATACATCTTATCACCTCCGGGGTGAACAGTGAAATTATATCCATGCGCCTCAAACATTAAGGCCTTTCGCAACTCGGCATCACTCGGCATAATAATCCGTCCCTGATAACGCAGTCCCCAATTGGAACCAATTGATAAAACCCAAATACCCCCGAACATTAATACCTTCACCTTCTCCTGACAAAAGTCATCAAAAGACTAGGCCTTCACAACCTACTCAACCATAGAAACTGATATAAACACAGCCCCCATAAATGCCCTGCCAACGTCAATTCTACCAAGCTCCTCCCATTGAGATTTCTAAATGTCTGACAATGTAACACTCTCTTCCACCTCCAAGGCAGACAACAATGCTACGAGTCTTTGGCTCAATACTTCGGCAACCACGTTTACCTTACCAGGGTGGTACCATATGGCAAACTGGTAGTCCTTCACTTATTCCACCCATCAAGTCTGCCGCATGTTTAAGTTCTTTTGTGAGAAAAAGTACTGAAGACTCTTATGGTCAGTGAGCAATATAAATTGCTCCCTAAGTAAGTAGTATCTCCACGAATACAATGTGAAAATAACCACCACCAATTCTAAGTCATGAGTCGGGTAACGATTCACACGAGGACTCATTTTCCTCGAAATATAAGAAATTGGTCTCTCCTCCTGCATCAGAACAACTCCTAACCCTCATAATGACGCATCAGTATGCACATGGTACTTAACTACAGCTTTTGGCAATGCAAGGAATGGTGCTGATGTAAGCTTCTCTTTCAAAGTGTCGAAAGCCTTATGACACTTTGAACTTTAGACGAAAGCAACACCCTTCTTTGTCAAATGGGTAAGAGAACTCATAATCTTCGAGAAGTCCGGGATAAACCTCCGATAGTAATCAGCTAGACCGAAAAACTCCATATCTCTATCCGTGTAGTGGGTTACCCCCACTCGACAACTTCTTTAACCTTGATAGGATTGAAGACAATCCCAACCCCCATCACAATATGGCCCCAAAACTGTAGCTCTTGAAGCCAAAATTAGCACTTGGAGAGCTTAGCGTAAAGCTGACGCTCCCTCCAGGTCTGAAGTACCAATCGCAAATATCCGGCATGCTCCTCCTCGGGCCGTGAATAGATCAAGATATCATTAATGAACACGATAATAAACTGATCCAAGAATGGCCTGAATATATGATTCCTTAAATCTATGAATACGGTAGGCACATTGGTCAAGCCGAAAGGCAAGACCCAAAACTTGTATGAATCACACCGAGTCAAGAATGCTATATTCAGAACATCCTCCTCCCGAATCCTCAACTGGTGATAACCAAAACATAGATCAATCTTTAAAAAGAACGAATCATCCTTTAGATGATCGAATATGTCTTCAATGTAAGGTAATGGATACTTGTACTCTCGATAATCGACGCACAATTAAAGTGAACCATCCATTTTCTTTACAAAGAGCACTGGATCTCCCTAAGACGAGGGTACTCTTACTGATAAAACCTTGGCCTAACAACGGTTGAATCTTCTCCTTAAGCCCCTCATCTCTAATGGTGCCTTACAGTACGAGGCCCTGGCAATCGGTATCGTGCCCAACAATAACTCTATGCAAAACTTTATCTCACGATCCGGATGTAAACCAGGAACCTAATCGCAGATATCTACGAACTCCCTCACTATATGGATAGAATCCAAAGAAATGGACATCCATCAAGAGAATCCTCCGCGATGTAAAAGAGGTGTGTGCTGGCTCCACCCTCCCGACCAGGCAATCCTATCAGGTACATCCCATGACTAAGAATGGAAAACGTGATCGTACTCCCATGATAATCAATCTGGGCATGATACGCACCAATCAAAACCTTAAATCACGTCATAGGTACGCATCTCAATTAAGGTCGATAGGGAAATAAAGTCTCTCGATCTCAATCGCAACCCCTCTGTAAACGTGGCAAAGGTTCGTACCACCAAAAGGTGTACTCACATGGGTGACTATCACCTCTGCAACGTCTATCATCCTAAACATCTTAGCAAATGAGTGTATGCACCAGTGTCAAACAAAACTCTATCATGAGAACTGTAGACAAAAAACATACCATGAATCGTAGGTGGTCGCACCTGTGGCCGAACAAGCTGAATGATATATACATGCCCATGGTACAAATGCGATGGAACTAAAACCGTTGGTACCGCTGGCAATGCTAAAAATAGTGGTGGTGGTGGGATCACCTACTCTTTCTATGCCCTATCTCCCTGTGCCTGTCCTCGGTGACAAGCATTCCTTATGTGTCTAGTCTCTCCACATTGGAAGTATACAATGGGACCGCCATCTCGTGCCGACTGCACCAAAGCTCCAATGTTAGGTCGATTGTCCCGATGTTGATCTATCGCACCGTGACCCCAGTGGCCCTTCCCTCTCTGGCCTTAGCCCTGTTGCAGCTGACCCTGACTTGGAATGGTCTAAACCGACTGAGATTTAATGGCCAGACCCTTCTAGCGCTAGGCCTGCTGCCCATGGTGACAACCTCTAAATCTATTGGCCTGGTGGCCTCCTGATTATTGGATCCTTTGTGGGCCCTGTTGGTCCGCAACTGTGACATTTTAGAGCCTACCCTACTAGCATGTCACTCTTCATTTGCCTATCATATGCTCAGAACAATCATTATAGTAATTCAATGCTGCATTCATCTCTACCTCATAATTATCAAAAGACGGATTCAGCAGTAACCCCCCTCTAATTAGCCTAGATATCCCCTCAATAAACCTCTGAGTATTCAAATCCTCGTCTTCCTGCACCTCGGGAGCGAACTCTATCAATTAGGTAAACTCTTGCTCATACTCAAAAACTGAACCGATTTACTTCAAGGTATCAAACCTCCTCCTCAAAGTTACATGTTGTGCAAGAGGCACAAACTTTGCCTTGAAACGTGCCTAAAAGTTAAAAATAGGCATAACATACCGCTGAGCTGCGGAAGTAATGGACTCACACCAGCACAATGCCTCCCCAGTCAGAAGGGTGGTAGTTAAAAAAAATTTATAAACCTCTGTGCAATCAACCAATCTCAAATGTCTACATATATTTCGCTTCCACTGAAGCGCCTCCAACGGGCCCACATTACCAGTGAACGAAGGGGGACGCCTCTTCTCAGACCCACTCACAATAAATGCCTAGGTGGGTTGTACAACTAATGGCACCCGTGGCTCTAGATGAGCCACTACAGGTGGGGCAATGACAACAGGTGGTACCAGGGTTAGTCCAGGCTATGGCGCGGGAGCTGACTGCCCCAAAAATGTTATTGCTACTATTACAGCTACAACCTGTGCTATGATTGTCAAATCAGTCTAGGACAAACCTCCTACTATCCCCTGTATGGGTGGGGGAAACTGCTCTTGGGCCCCCGCCTGTACTGCTACTTTTACCAGTCTACCGCGGTGTCTCCTCATCTGAAGAGAGTAAGCGCAAAGTATGATAACTAGAAGGAAAAGTTCAAATCATATATCATATATGTAATGGGGTGCAACAGTTTAAAGAGATAGATATATATCATACCAAAAGTCCTAACTCCCGACAAAAGTAAACACTCGTGCATGGAGCGTCTCGCAATAGAAATCCAAACAAGGAACCCCTCCCATGCACTCGGGCACTCACAGTTGATTGTGTCGGATCGGTGGCTCGAATCATCCTTGAAGTCCTAGACTACAAAACCTAGTTATAAATCTCTAAGTATTGAAGAAAAGTTGAGCAAAAAATGTAACGAACGCCCTCAAATTCTTAGAGGCTTTAAAACTCGGGTGCTTTGATGCCAACTGTGATAATCTCTCCTTTTAAATCTAATTCGGTTAACGACTCCCAATTAACCTTTAGTCCAAGTTATTAATATGGTGATACTAGAAACATAAACAAAATAAATAAAATACAGTAAATATGTACACACCCATACGTGTAACCAAATCAGGCCATATCAACTATAAGATCCATATGTAATATCAATACTGAATATAAAATGCCCAAACATATGAGCCCAAAAATAAACTGGGTAAAATGTATAATGTGAACCTTTCAACACTTTTAAATACCAAACAATGGGAAAATATTTGATGCAAAACTTTAAGGAAGAGTGATGAAAACAAGATAAGGACCAACGTCCACCACTATCAGATTCTAAAAATAGATGAGAGGTCGTCTAGCTCCATAGTCTATTGTCCAACGGGGTGAGGACCTATATAATACATGTATATAGGTTAGGGAGGGGAAACATAAAAATGGGCATCAACAGTAAGAAAATATATATAGTTATAAGATGTACGTATGATGGACACATACTCAACATAACTTGTCTCCAGTAACTAAATCTAAATCGTTGAATTACCCAACTAATGTTCCTATATCGTGACTACCCAACTCGAACTCAAGTAACGTGTAGTCTCATATCATATCGTGATTAATCATTATTAAACCCATTTCAACATTTAATGTATCAAAACATTTCCTTCAAGTATAATATCAAGTGTATCGATTCGGGATATTAATTTTAAAACACAAGCATAACATTTCACACAACAAATTATATCGGGTCACTATTGTTACCTCAGGAAACAATTCGTGACACTAGGCTACTCAAATATTCCCCAATATTATGTGGCAAGGGCAATCATATGAAGTCCTAACTCATATGGCATTCCAAGGCCTTACTAACCGACCCGCATTATAACCACATGTCCGGTTCCGGCGGTTTATCTCCGACTTGGCACTCTAGCGGAACCTAACTAGATAAATCACAAAAAATCACATTCAACATGTACCATCGTTGATCGGAGGATAAGTCTAGCTTGTACTCGATAATATACATGTAAAATAATTTCATGCATATTTATATATACAATCGTATCAAATCTCTTACTCGAGTTATATAATAGTCATTATTTATTATATAACATAATTTACATAATTAATTTACTAATTAAACATTAAAATCATTTCAAGGTTATATATCCCTGATAACCATAGGTACATGATGAAGTTAAAAGATTAAGCACAACACCACAATTATCTTACTAAAAACATGAAAAAACTTAGCACTCTTATTTCAACAACATTTTGCCCAGAAATATAAAATGCAAAGTTTAAGCTTTTTAATCCGTTTTTGAAGAAGCTTAAAACTGTAAAGTTGTTCAGAACATGATTTTATACAGGAACTCACATGCACACTCCATTTTCTACTTAAAACAGACCCAAAACCAACAGAAAATGTTCTCTACTTTTTTTCGAGTTTGTATGAGTTCAATTTGTTTCTAACTGAATGCATCCTAAATTATTTACATATTAATACCATCTTATCAATTTCAATATTTAGAGATTCAACTCATGTTCATACACTTTTTCATCAAACATTCAAGATCTTACTATCTAGATTAACTTGCCTTTGTTTTGTGTAGGGAGGTGTTGGTGAAGATTATGACCCACTTCCAAGAGTTCCAAGATGGAACCTTCTTCTTATCCTTCTTCTCTTTGATATCTCTCTATTTTCTCTCTCCCTCTCTATCTACTAAATCCCTAGCCTCTTTTGCGTCTAATGTGAAATGAAGAGTTCTTCTCTAACTTTTCTATTTATACTTAGGGTTAGTTTAATTACAAAAAGACCATCTACCCAATTTAACCCTCTGGATCCTTTTTCACGTTAATTCTCTTCCAATATTTAAGTCGAGTATCCGTATCACAATGTATTCTTTTTAATTTTTCATTTCCAAACATTTCGAATATATATATATATAATTCTCGCGTTCATTAATTATCCGCTTATTAATATTTTATCGTAAGGTATTATTATTAGGTCGGGATTTTATTCAATTAATTCAATTTCAATTCAGTGAAAAATACGGGATATTACAAATAAATCTTAATGTAGATGGATATAGTAAAGGTAATCGAGGTACAAGTGGCATTGGGGGTATAATCAAAGGTAATCCACGGGGATTCAAATTGGCACTCTCTGGGTTTATTGACCATAATTGTAGTTTAATGGTTGAGATCTTGGCTATTAAAACTTATCTTCAATGGTGTAGTAAGCTTGGATTAGTGTTGAACATGATTATTGGGCAGTGGAAACCTCACTGGATTGCTAAACTTCAAGTTAAGGAGATTGTGTCAATAATAAACTCAAGTTAGATCCAAGTTGTTCATATAGAGACAAAGAATAATGGGCAGATGCTCTTGCAAATTTGTCTTCTACTTCATGGTAATCCAAGTATTTTCTAAAATTCTTATATCTTCCCTATTTGATTAAAGGTATATTTAATATAGATTTTTTAGGTTTACCTAGTATAAGATTGCTTTAATTTTGATAGTATTGAGTTTAATGTTTGGTCAAGTTTTCATTTATGATTTGTAAGGCCACTTAAGAGAGGATTTTTCTCCTTTTATTAATAAATAAAGGAGATTAATATCCTTTTCCATTAAAAAAATATCCAACCACTGTTCTAATGAAGTCAAGTGTGTAGCATCCCTCCTCTCCATATAAGGTGCAATTCAAAAAAGAGAGGAATCAACTGCATAACCCAGAGCAAACAATGCATCTACAATTATCTATTTAAATTACATAAATGGGATTTTCATCACAAAAAAAGTAATAAAAGACTGAATCTTTATTTTTTTTACCATAAACCAGAGTAGTGAAAGCACAAATCATTTGTTAACCACGAGTGCTTACATCAACTAAATGGTGTAGAAATAGAAGAAGGCTAGTAGCATTACAGTTCTCCCTCGATGCAATCATCAAATATACATAGTTGTGTTGTATAAACATATATGTAATGCCATTGTAATAAATAACTAGGTCTTGAGTGTCCGGATCTCCCTAAACAGATAAGAATACCATCCCAAATAATTAATACACCAGTTTAATCTCAAATCACTCTTAATTGAAAAACTACTATAAAAGAACAAAAAATACTGAACAATGCACGTGATAGAAGAACTAGTAAGAAAACTACTATATTTGAAGCAAATACCATCTAAATCCACCTCAATATAAACACTAAAATTCAACTACCTCCGAAGTCTAATACTCGACTTAATAAAATGCTTAATAATTGTTACCCTTTTCGAATATTAGTAAATGAAAAAAGCTCTGTTCGACTCAACACGATTCAACTAGTAAACTGATATATTTGTCATTTGATCTACATTAACATGTTATATAAACATATATGTATACAACTGGATATTGAGTGTCTAGATCTCCCTTAAGGGGATCACAATATCATTGAAAACCTTGAATACTTCAATTTAAGTTTAATTCACTCTTCAAATGCAAAACTACTAGGGCAAAAAATGTAGATGTTGCTATACTTCTAGAATTTTTTTTCTAAATCTAGCTCAATAATGTTGAATTTCTTCATAGTCTAATATTCTGCTTATTTAATATAATAATGTTATTGTCCTTTTTAAAATAAATGTAATCTGCCTCTACTTAGCACAATTCAACAAGTTCAGTCCAGTATTTGCCATTTGATATACACTGTTATGTTGTATAAACATATACAACACAACCAAATATTGATTGTCCTAAAGTAGATTAAATATCACAACACCATACATACTATAACTAATAATAATAGTAGCAAATATTACAAGTAGCTTGTAAGAGAAGTAAAAATCATCTTAAATCCATTTCCATGGACACTGGATTTCTTCAAAAACCTAGTGTTGTGCTTAATTCAATATTATATCGTATAGTTGTTATTCATTTTGTGTCTCAGAAAACAAAACTCCTCTCAAGGTGAAAATTTGGTTTTAAATGAAAATTTAATTTTTAAATAATGAATTGAATGAAAATTTGGTTTTTAAACAATAAATTGATTTTAATTTCATTTTCCTAATAACTATATTAACAATCGAATTTTTCAAAGTGAGGGTGAATGCATAATAGAAAATTAAATTGAAAATTAAAATGATAATTCTAAATTTGAAGATTGTATTCGTTCCTGTAAATACCCAAAACAAAATTACATTGGAAAACCTAACTTTGAAGATTTGTGTTCATATGTATATGTGTGCGCATCACTGCGTGCACATGTATGCGTTAATGTGTACATGTGTGTATGTGTGTGTGCTCGCACGCGCACGTGTATTCATGAGAAAGAGAGAGAGAGGGAAAGTGATGTGACACCCCGCCTAATAAAATACCGGGTGATCAGTCATATATCAAATTAAACAGGAATCTCATACGGTTCATTCTTAGCATCACTGTCGAAAACTTTTTAAAACTTACTAACTACCTAGTATTCAAAAGACATGGTGCCAAATTTTATCTTTTTATTTAAATTCTCTAACAACATGCGAAAGAATATAATTAAGCATTCATACTACCACTGAATCAGTAATAAAGAAAAGGAATAAATATAGTCCTTACCGAGGCAACCACCGACTACAAATCAAATAAAAAAAATAAACCACGAGAGGAATAACTGAATACATCAATTAACTGAAATAAAATGGAATAACTAGGGCGACATGCCCAAATGGAATACTAACTACATTCTACTCTAAGAATGAAATGACTGAAGTGGCTAAGTCAAAGTCCTGCAACATCCACATGTGCAGCAGCTGCGTAACCCTGGAATAGAATAATTTTGGCGTCCCTGTGGCCAGACACCTAAAAGTTTTTAAAAATATTTTATAGCAAGGGTTAGAACCCAAAACATTTTGAAAATATTTAGCAAGTGAATTTAAATGCAGTAAATTAAAATGCATAAATGCTCTTCATATTTAAGTTAGTGACGCACATTCTCTTAAGGACACCTCACCCCTCGACTAATGTGCACTCCTAACATACCTATACATGACCCATCTAGCTATCTACCTCGTAAATAGTCTTGTCTTATATATATCCATATCCTACTTTTCCCACTACTCTATCCCGAGTGAGATTAGTATACGAGTTATAAGTTATTAATCACACTAACTTATTTAAATCATTTCTCATTTGATATCATATAACAATCTCTCAAGTTATATAATTATACATTTCACATTATGTATTCACCCGTATATAAATATTCACCATATGTATGTGTAGAGGGGGCTTGAAGGTAATCTCGAGATTAGGGACAAATTCCCAATTAGCAACAGTGTTCGAGATTAAGCAACCGAGGCAGCTCAAGCGTGGCAACTCAGCGAGGCAGCTTGGCGCGGGAGCTCATATTTTAGCTTGTTGTATTAGTCACATTGTATTTTCATTATTGATGACTGTAAGCTTTAATGGTTGTAATGACGTAACGATAATAACAAAAGAGTTTGTAGGAGGTCAAACGGTACTTGCGAGAGACCAGGCTTGGCAGGGCCTGGGAGAGCTTTCATGCTCTATCGAATGACCTCACTGTGGGAACTTTAGAGGGACCTGGTTTGGAGGATTGAGAAGTAAGGTACCGTTGGGGCTTGTCCTGACCATCTTAGATACACCTGGTAAAACACCGAAGGACCCTGACCGTGGAATCTCAAGCGGAGTAGCTTGGAGTTCCTTCGGGCGTCGAGTCATAAACCAAGTAGCCCTCTACTTAATGTCACATCTACTATAGGTGATGTCACTAGCCAGCTAAATAATGTCAGACCTGCACTTGAGTAAACCACTGTGGTATTTGGGGCTGTCAGGCAGTTGGTAAGCCACCTCTGCGACAACAGCCCCCTGACGCACAGTGGTTAGGCAAAAGGCATGTCTTGGCATTTAATGTTTATGACGTGGATACAACTAGTGCATCAGGCATTTAATGCTGTGACATAAAGTATGAGGGATGTCTTTCATAGTCTTAAATGACTGAGTTGCCTCGGGGGTGGTGTGGGGGGCTATTTAAGGACCCCAACCACCTCTGAGAAAGGAGGATCCTTTTGAGAATTGAAAAGAGTTATTGCAAACTAGAGAGTTAACTGACTCACCATTGTCATTTATTACGAAGCTTTTAATACTTGACAAAGATTCTTGAGGGTGTTTTGTGTGTTTCTACCTGCCCGCCAGGGTGTATCTAGGGTGCTTACTTCTCTCTCCCTCTAGCTAAGCCACTTCTAAAGTCCATTATTATTACCTGAGTTATACACGAGAGATTTTGGGAGTTTAAGTTGAGTTTACCTTCATTGGGTTCATGTTTATATGTTCTGTCATTAACCCTAAGCTTTAACCAACTGACTTATCATTACCATACTCAATAGGGGGTCACGCCTCCATTTATAATCTAAAGTACCCTCTTACATTTGGCGACTCCGCTGTGGAGGCATCCTTCTAGGGAAGGAGTATGGCGCAGGATAATGCTACTAGAAGACTCAATTTCGATGACATACAGCATAATGAAGAACAGGCTGCGAGGGAGCAGGAGGCCCTAAGAGATGGGGCTCCTCGAGTAGAGGTACCACTGGCTCCAACAACGATAGGAGTCCTAGGGGCTGCACAACCTTCCACGAGCGCGGGGCTGGGACCTGCCCAGATGGCGCTCCTCATGAGCAAATTTTACGAGTTTTTGCGAACCCCAGTAGCTTCAACTATGCTGGGAGGATTGGAGACTAATGCCTTCGTAACACCAGGAGTGGCCCCAGGGGCCCCACCAGGGGCAGGCATTACAAGAGCGGTCCCATCAAGTGTACCCTCTGTTGTGAACCCAACTGTGGGCGGCTCAGGAGTTTCAACGTCACAACCGATAATGTTCGCTTCGGTTGCAACAAGCGCTCAACCGTCGGCCCCGTTGCAGGTGGCCCCAGTAACCTCGCCCTTGGAAGAGATGAGAAAAGAGATGCAGAAGGAGATGCTGAAGTTCATGCAGTCTTCCTCGCAGGCTGTGGGCGAGGTGGCAGCGGTCTACGATGACTTTCGGACACCTTACCCCCAGGAGTACAACGATGAACCCTACCCGAAGGACTACATTCCCCCTACCTTTGAAAAATACTCAGGGAAGGGTGGGAACCCGAAGGAACACATTAAGCGTTTCGTTGAACACTTGGGAGCGCACTGCAATGACAAAAAGCTTAGGCTGAGGGAGTTTTCCAAATCCTTGACTGATAAAGCATACACTTGGTACTCTCATCTGCCTCCCAATAGTGTCTCCACGTGGGAGGAGATGCATGTATTGTTCGTCCGAAAGTTCTTCTTGGCAGAAGATGATTTCACCCTAACCCAACTTGGCAGGGAGAGGCAAAGGCCAGGAGAAGAGGTAGTGGCCTATATTCGAAGGTTTAGGGAAAGATCTCTCGACGTGAGGGAAGAAGCTAAGGAGGCCAGGTTACTACAGATTTGTGCTGAGGGATTACTTCCTGAGTATATCTGTCACCTGATCAATGAGACACGCGAGGGAACATTTTCAGCATTCTTAAAATCCGCAAGAAATATATCTTTGGTGGTGCGGCCTAGCCCGATAGTAGCTCCCATGGTGTTCAGACAGCTGATACAACCCATCGGGGGAAGGTTCAGGCCCCACGGGTGGGATATATCGAGAGGGAAGATGGGGGCAAGGCCCAAAGGAAGGACAACAAAAGAAAGTTCGGAAGAGATAGAGAAGACCCGCCACCGTTACCCTGTACGGTGGAGGAGGCTGTGAGTTGCTATAACGCAATGGTCCAAGGCAGAACGGTTTACGAACCAAAGGGTGTCCCGGTGGAAGAACCCGACGCGGCAACTAGGGCCAATCCCAAATATTATCAGGTTCATCGAAAGGTCCAGCATCTAACAGAAAGTTACTTCACGCTGCGAAGAATCATCGACAAGTACATGAAGGCGGGAACATTACAAATCCCCCCGCAGAACGTTAACAATAACCCACTCCCGGCACATGGGGCCAATGTAGTAACGGCCTACGATAAGGAGGCAGAGCGGGAGGGGGGAGGGGCAACAATGGAGTTCGATAAAGCACTGGAGCATTGCACTAGGGGAATGGCTAACGTAGTTCTGGCTTATGATGAAGCAAGTGCTAGGGACGTAGAAGACGCCTACAGCGTTGAGGGCGAGGAAACGGACCCAGTCATAGAATATAGCGCAGTTTTAAAATCTCCAAAGTTCACTTGGTTCTTCGACCAAGTGGGAATCCCAAAAGAGAGTAGAATGGAGATAACGCAGGCGATCTTGGATATTGCAAGAAGAAATGCGGTCCCCTCGCTAAGGTGAAGGGGACCCATGGCTAGGCTGGTAAAGAAGTTCCTATCAGAGGTAACGTTCAGCGATGCGGATAGAGCTGTAAGGTTCACCCATAATAGGCCCCTGTATGTAACGGCCAGTATTAACGGGGTTAGCTTTGCCAGGACTCTTATGGACGGGGGCGCTTCCATCAACATTATACCAATCAACTCCTTCCACGCGGCTAATATTCTGGAAGAAAGGTTGGTTACCATGCCCTTGGTAATCTCGGGCTATGATAATCAATCTTCCAAGTCCATTGGGTATGTAAACGTGGGGATAATGATAGGAAATCTGAGTTCCCATATCAAATTCCATGTAATAGAAAGCGCAACTTCCTATCATTTGTTAGTAGGGAGAGTATGGATGCATAACCAAGGGTTAGTTCCCTCAACTTACCACCAATGTGCTAAGGCGGATATCAAGGGGACAGAAGTGACTATTAGGGAAACTAAGAGGCCTTTCGCTATCGAAGAAACACACTTGGTGGATGCAACCTTTTATACAGAGCTCGAAGAGGACGTGCGAGTTCTAACGAGGATAATGGAGGGAGCCCGGGTCCCCTCGATTAGAGAAAGAATGGGACCTTTAAATGAGAGGGGCGAGGGGAAGAGGATCGAGGAAACATACCAGACGGTCCCCCGACCCCAGAACATCTCGAAGCAGCTCAAAGAAAAGATGAGGCCTAGGGCATACCCAGGTGAGCATGAGGTCCAATGACAAAGCGTGTTAAGTCGTTTTTCAGAGGAAAGAATCGCTGAGGCTTCCAGAGAAAGGAAGAGAAAGGCCGTGGCAACAGCTACCAGCAGGCAATGCAAGAAGATTGTCACTGAAGAGGGAAAAGTAGTGTACCGTTTGTAACGGTGTGAATGGGCGGCCGAAAAGACTGACAATGAGGTTGACCCAATATACGAGTGCTTTTTAGTGGATCAATGGGGGCAGTGTATGGTGATAGACAACTCTAGCATACAAGAGTTCGTAGAAGATGTCGGCGAAGAACCAGACTACATGACAGACCAACCAAGGCCCCAGGCACAAGAGTTGGAGCAACTAAACCTAGCAGAAGAAGGGGAAGACCCAAGACCTATCTTCATCTCGAAGGATTTTGTTAAGGAGAAACGAGAAGCCTTGGTTGACCTAATTCGGGAGTTCATAGATGTCTTCGCATGGAAGTACACTGAAATGGAAGGGCTGGATGAGGAAGTGAGCTGCCACAAGTTGAACGTGATCCCTTCGGCTATTCCAGTAAAGCAGGCAACAAGAACGTACAAGCCTGAAATAGATTTAAAGATTAAAGAAGAGGTCCAACGCTTGTTAGCAGCAGGGTTTATCAAGCCTATACAACACCCCCTCTGGCTATCTAGCATTGTGCCAGTAGGGAAGAAAGACAAAAACCAAATAAGGATCTGCGTGGATTTCAGAGACTTGAATAGGGCCTGCCCTAAGGATGAGTTTCCCCTACCTTCCATCGACAGTTTGATAGATGCCACGGCTGGTCATGAGATGTACAGCTTCATGGATGGATATGTGGGATACAACCAGATCAAGATGGACCCTTCTGACGCAGAGAAAACAGCATTCAGAATGCCGCTGGGAAACTTCATGTACAAAGTAATGCCGTTTGGACTCAAGAACGCCGGAGCTACGTACAAAGAACGATGATGGCCATTTTTCATGACTTCTTCCGCAAATTTGTGGAATTCTACGTGGACGACTTGGTCATCAAATCGAAGAAGGAAGAGTCCCATCTGAACGATTTAAGGAAGGTGTTTGCTCGGTGCAGGAGATACAAGTTAAGGATGAACCCGTTGAAGTGTGTCTTCGGGGTAACAAGTGGTAAGTTTTTAGGCTTCGTGGTTAATCGGCAAGGGGTACAGATGGACCGGGACAAACAGCGGGCAATCCTGGAAATACCATGTCCAAGAACGGCGAAGGAGCTGAAAAGTTTTCTTGGTAAAGTCTCCTACCTTAGGAGATTTGTGCCTGGATTGGCCGAAATAACACACCCACTGATGCAGCTGCTACGAAGGAACACGAAATTCAGATGGGAAGAGGTTCACCAGAAGTCCCTCGTTGGGCTGAAAAAGCTGCTCGTATCACCACAAATCATGGTTCCTCCTCAGGCGGGAGCCCCGTTGCAGCTATACCTCACATCCACCACGAGGTCCGTTGAAGCTCTGCTAGCACAAGAAGTAGACGTACAAGAACTGTCGGTTTACTACCTCAGCAGAATTATACATGGGCCAGAAATTAGATATACTAGCTTAGAAAGGCATTGTTTAGCCCTGGTCTTTGTAGCACAAAAACTTAGGCACTATATGCTGTCTTTTACCATTCATATTGTAACTAAATGTGACCCAATTAGATATTTTCTCGCAAAGACTATATTGATTGGTAGGGCAGCTAGATGGTTCCTCATTCTCTCTAAATATGACTTAAAATGCGTAGTCCCTCGCACAATCAAAAGCCAGGCGTATGCTGACTTATTGGCTATCTTCCCTTCAGGAATCTTTGAGCCACCTAGGGAAGACATTCCAGGAGATGATCTGCAGGCCAATTACCTGGATGCAATTGAGGAGGAATGGACGATGCAGTTCGACGGATCTTCGGCAGAAAATAAGGGAGGAGCAGGGGTTGTTCTTTCAAAAGGGATGGAAGAGATTTGCCTCTCCTACAAACTAGATTTCCCTTGCTCTAATAACGAAGCAGAGTACGAGGCGTTGGTACTAGGGCTTCTAGAGGCTCTTCGGAGGGGAATCCGTTCACTCTGCATTAAGGGTGACTCGAACTTGGTAATTCAACAGGTAAATGGAGAATATGCGTTGAAACACTTGAGCCTGGCGCCCTATCGAGCAATCATTCAAAGGCTCCTCAACCAGTTCCATTGGACCAAGATCAGGAGATATCCCAGAATGATGAACCGCCATCCCGACGCCTATGCCACTATTGCCCAGAAGATGATAATGAAAACCAATGAGACTACAGTTATAATCCAACGAAGAACAGCCCCTTCGGTAGTACAGTCAATACTACCAATGGAGGAAGAAGTGGGTTGGAGAAGGGATATTAAGATACAATTGGAGTCTGGTGAGGGGGCGATGGGGCTAAGAGAGTTGGCCCAATATTTTACATGCCAGTGGAATCTCTATTTTAGAAATACAGGAGGATGGCTGTCGAGATGCGTTAGCCCAGAGGAGGCCGAGCAAATATTGAAGAAGACGTATAACGAACACTGCGAAATGACCGAGATACCTCTATACAGGAGAATTCAAAGGGAGGGGTATTTCTGGCCTAGAATGAAGCAAGATGCGGCAGAGCTACAACGGAAATGTAATAAGTGTCAGCTATTCTTCGAAGCAGCTGAGTGCCATTTTATTGAAGCTCAAACGGACTGGAGGCAGCCCTACATCGACTTCATTCAGGAGGGGGTTGTCCCAACGGAAAAAATAGATGCAATGGGTCTGAGGCGAAGGACTCCAAGGTTCTACGTCCAGGAGGGGCAGCTTTATCGAAAGGGGTACTTTAACAGGCCCTTACGATGTGTCACAAGGGAAGAAGCAGTGGAGGTCCTCAAACAAGCGCACGATCCAGCACATATAGGAGGTGCCAAGCTGTATGATCAGTTGATGACATTGGGGTACTATTGGCCAACAATGGAGAAAGACTCTGCTGAGTTTGTTCGAAAATGCAAGGCTTGCCAAATTCATGGGAATATGATCCATGCCCCATCAGCAGACTTGCACTCTCTATCAACGCCCTATCCATTTCATACTTGGGCGTTCAACCTAGTGGGGGAAATCCACCCCTCTTCGAGAGGCAAGATATGGATACTAGTAGCAACAGAATGTTTCACAAAATGGGCCGAGGCAATACCACTCAAACGGGCAACGGCTGGGGTGGTGAGCAACTTCATCAGAGAATACATCATTTGCCGTTTTGGGATCCCAAAAGTAATTCTCTCAGATAATGGGACCCCCTTCGTCAATTCTGAAGTAACAATGCTCACGGATAAATACTCCATTGTCCATCACACTTCAACGGTGGCATACCCAAAGGGAAATGGTCAGGCCGAAGAAACTAACAAAACCCTGATTAATATTTTGGCCAAAATGATGGAAGACTTTCCAGGGGTGTGGGATGACAAGATACCAGCTGTCTTGTGGGCCTATCGAACAACCAAGCGAAAACCCACAGGATACACGCCGTTATCTCTTGTCTATGGGGCTGAGGCAATCCTCCCAGTAGAATTGGAAGTTCCCTCTGCCCGTTATGCCTTGAGAAGTAGCATGCTCCCTAACAGTAGACATGTACAGCTGGAAGCGTTGGATGAGCACAGAGATAACTCGATGCAACACTTTCAAATATATACGAAACAACTCTTCGGGGCATATGACAACTTGGTGAGACCAAGGAAGTTCGTGGAAGGAGACCTCGTATTGAAAGCAGCAGTAAAGCACATCAGGGGACTTCCTCTACCAAAGTTCGCAGCCAACTGGGAGGGACCTTACATTGTGAAGGAAGCGCATGACTCAGGTTATTGCTTAATTTCGAAGTTAGAAGAAGACAAGCCATTTAAGATTAACAATAAGTGGCTGAAGGTTTATCATGTGTAAAACAACCAAATTTGAACTGATGTTATGACTAGATAGTGTTATAAATGTACAAGTTTTGGGTGATATTTTTTTTAAGAATAAGGGAAGAATTGCAGAAATACAAAACTCTATAGCACACAACAGCAGTCACAACACGCGAAGGGATTGAAAAGTATATGTTCTTCATTCATAAACAATAGAGCATTACAAAATTTCTTTTGGGAGCTATTGCCCAAGAATTACATAGACAAAAGCAGTAAAGAATCTGTATACAAGAAGTAACTACTCTAAAAGAAAAGATAAATCTGAGGAAGAAAAAAAATCTCCAGGCAGGCCCGAAGAAGCTGCTGTGAAAGACTGTTGGGCGTGAATGGAAACCTACAGCCTCGTTTGCACTTGCGTACGTTCGATCAGGAGTCTCTCACGCTTCAGTTTGGCCAGGCACAAAGCTTCTTCGGCATCCTTCACCTCTTGATCCACTGCTTCCAAAAGAGGTGCCAATGCGACCAACCTAGCTTCCTCAGCTTGCTGGTCCTCCTGGTGCTTTCGTAATACCTCCCTTTGGCCGATCAGTTACTGGTTATTCAAGGTCTTCAGATACGTTATAAGCCAGTCAAAACAGAAACCATCACGTCCCAACTCCTTCAGAAAACCCAAAAATTGGTTAAGAAGGGATCTGGTAACACTTGCAGTAGGGGTACTGGCAATTTCAGCAACAACGATCGCCATGCCTTGCAGTCTATGACTCATCACATGAATATTGGAGCGCAGGCAATCTGGTGTGAAGGTCTCAGGATGACGATTCACCAGTTTCTCGATCACCAAGCGATGGTTGACAGGCATTTGAGGAGACTGCCGAAGCACCATGAGGCAGAACGCATGGGGAACCAGGTCGGGAAGAGGCAGCTCGCACCCAGACTCGCTCTCGGCTGCAGCACTAGTCGTGGAACCTTGATCATCATGAATAGAATTTTCCGAAACATCAGGTTCTCGGAAGGGCGAGCCTACAGGTGAGAGAACCGGGGGCGAATTTTCTCGAGCAACCTGAAAAGAAAAAGCCCAAATAATGGAATTAAGAATAAAAACTTAACAAGTGTTTTCGTTGTTAAATCACCGTTATAAGGTGGAGTTTGTGATAAAAACTTAACAAGTGTTTTCGTTGTTAAGTCACCATTATAAGGTAGAGTTTGTGAAAAAAATCTTAACAAGCGCTTTCGTTGTTAAGTCACCGTTATAAGGTGGAGTTTATGAAAAATCTTAACAAGCGCTTTCGTTGTTAAGTCACCGTTATAAGGTGGAGTTTGTGAAAAAAAATCTTAACAAGCGCTTTCGTTGTTAAGTCACCATTATAAGGTGGAGTTTATGAAAAATCTTAACAAGCGCTTTCGTTGTTAAGTCACCGTTATAAGGTGGGTTTTATGAAAAAACTTAACAAGTGTTTTCGTTGTTAAGTCACCGTTATAAGGGGGAGTTTAAGAACAATCTGATGAAAAATCATAAGATGGATATTATGGAAAATCTTAACAAAAGATAGCAAGGAAAATATACCTCAGTCACAACGGGAGCATTTGAGGCAGCCACAGGGACAGGAACCGTTGGGGGAGAGATTATTACCCCAGAAGCCATAACGGGGTCCCTGGACGCAGAAGCCTCCACGCTTGTCAAAAACTGATCACCCGTATAGGGCACAAGGGCCAGCGTATTGGGTTCATCATGGGAAGACACTGAGCCCTCAAACAAAGCCACATCAGGAGGAGCTGTAAACACACCAACCTGGGCCCTCACTGCAGGAGTTGGTGCAAGATCGGGAGAAAACTGTGCACAAAGCCAAATGTTAGTAAAGAAGAATGAGCACAGAAAATATGAAGAATACCCCTACGTGCTACTTACCTCGGTTATAATACTAAAAAGAGGAATGACAGTTAGAGGTCTCATCAGCGTCGTTGGAAGAACAACGCTTGCCAACAGCGAGGACATTTCAACCTGGGGTACACAAAAAACACCTCAGTGTTCAGTAGGCCAAACAAGAAAAGAATGGGACCAAGGACAATAACAAACAAATTATAGAGGAAAACATACCTCGGGTCCACTCTCCTCAATGGGAACAATGGGCAGAGGAACCTCAGGTGAGGCCTGTACATCAGAAGGGACCAAGGGTGTTATCTCTGGATGTGCCACTTCGGGCAGGGTTACCATTTCAGGCGAGGAATCACTCGCAGGGTCAACGACATCACCTCCCACAATGACCTCCCTCGCACGTTGGCTGACTCCACGGCGAGAATACGTAAGCCCTGTCATGGGGGAACGGGGAGGAGTCACATCGGTATGAGATGCACCGAAGTGTCCCCCCACAAAAGGGCTCACGGGAGGATTGGAAGGGTCTGGTCTTTCTATTTCAGCTCCCTGCACCACAAATTGTCAAAAAAAAGAGAAGGGAAAATATATGTATAAGTAAAGATAGTCCTCCTTAAGCAAAAGGGCAATAATAACTAAATCAGGCATACATACCTCCGATTCAGAAGGAGAATGAGAAGACACGACCACGGGCGAAGAGGGAGGAGTAGCAGCAACTGAGGGGGCAGGGGTGGATTGTACCTCAGGGGTCGAGTGTATCTCAGGAGTCCGTTTCTTCTGGGACTTGGTGCCCAGAGTCTTCTTCCTCGAGCCAGCTGCACTAATACTGACCCCTCGAGGAACCCTGGAACTCTTCCTCTTCCTAGCCGTTGGCTCTGAAGGATCCACCACCATCGTGGGAAAAGCAACGGAGGAGGGGACAACGATGGCATGCTGTTGATACTCGGCATTTATTCGATCTAGCTCTGCTTGGGCCTCCCTCCTTACACGCTCAGCGATCTCGACAGGCATGGGAGGTGGAACGGAGGCTATGGGAAGAGCCGCTACAGGAGTTTTGGGCTTTTGGGACTTCGTCTTGGATGACCCACTCTGGGCCGTTTTTGCCCTCTTGGCAGGTGGTGGAGAAGCCCCCTCGTGGGTAGTAGCTGCAGTAGAGGGGGCAGCCTTCTTCGAAACAGCAAGAGTCCTCGGTCTTGGCGTTGCAACTGGAACTGTGGGGCAAAGTGGGGGAAGCTCGGTAGGAGGTGCTTTGTGGGTTGAACTTGGGGGGAATTCTATCCCAAGCACAGAGTTGCCTTTTAGCCCCAACTCTAGGGAAGAGAATGAAGAAACGGGAGGGTACATCGGCTCTCCCTTAATGAACTTAGCAATTTCAGCTAGTTGTTTTGGCCAATACCTGGTGGCAAACAAAGGGGTCACATCCCCATGCCTAGTAATACTGGGAATGATGACACGCCCAGCCATTGTTGAAGATATCCCCCACGCAGCAGTCGAAGAAAACAAGGAGCATGCCTCGCCAAAGGAAACTTTGGGGTTTGATGATTGGAAAACTGGACGTGGCACCCCCTGGTCAAACCCAAACTGACGGCTGAATCGGTTGGGGTTATAATGCTCACTCGAGTATCCCCACTCGGTGTAGGAGGGCAAATATCCAGGAGAAAGGAGAAGAACCACGGCAAGCGAGGAATCCTCAATGTCGGGAGAAGGGTCCCGTATCACTATGGCATCATAATGGAAAAATTTACAAGTATGGAAAAAGGCCTCTTCTTGATAAGGCCTCATAACGAAACTCTCAAAATGATCAATCACGGAAATCAACTCCTTTCGGCTTTGTCTCTTATGATAAATGAAGGACCGAGGAGACAAAATTGCTTCAGCCAAAGGAGGACTGTTGGGCTTGGCCGCAACGGTAGGAAAGCGGAAGTAGAGAAAGCTAGTCAGAAGCACACTGTTGGCAAAATTGGCCAAGTTATAACGGCCAATGGATCATTCCATGTCAAATAAAGCCCTATCCAACCAGGTGTACAGGGATCCCAAGGCAATTGCAGCCAGGGGAAGCTTTATGCCTCGAGCTAAGCGAATGGACATGTTGATAAGGTCCCTTCGGGGCTGGTCGTTGGGCTTGCCCGTCAAAAAGAAACGGGAAAGAATCACAAGAATGTAGGCGGGAAGCTCCAACGGTGTACCTTGACCAGGGGAAGTTGATGAGGAACTGCCTTCACCAGCACCCTTGAAGAAATAATTGATCAAGGGAGAGAAAGTTGCTTTGTTAGAAGAACCGATGCAGCTTCGACATATGCGATCCAACTCCAAACGATCTGCAGTCTCTCGAGCATCAAGAGCCTCATCGGTGTATGGCTCATGGCCTGTTGCATCGAGGCCCAGGAGCTCGCACACGTCCTCCAGAGTTATAGTAAACTCACCCCAGGCAGCAATGAACGTATGAGTATCCACGTTCCAGCGAGAGACCAGTATAGGCAGGGCAGCGTTGTTCTTTGACAGAGTAAACTCACCAAACCATCTAGCCCGTTGAAGGTCGATCTTAGAAAGGACATCAACATAAGAACTCTGCATATGAGAGTTCCAGGCAGCAAAGTGCGCGGGGGACCCCCCGGGTGATTCAAAATCAATATGGGACCATGGGAAGTCCCCTCGCTCCAAGCGAAATCTGAGAGTTCCTTCTGGGGGCAGAAATCCCCACTTAGACACCTTTTCATCCTCATCACCCAACAAGAGGGCGTCAAACTTGGAGGAAAAGCAGACAGCCTTATAGGCAACAGCAAAGCCATCACCCTCCCCAAAAATGGGAGAACGACGGTAAAATCTCAGCTATTCTTGGCGAACAGCACCCAGGGCGGAGGCAGCAGTGGTGGTGGCAGACGGAACACTGGTGGCGGAAATGGTGGGGTTGCTTGAAGACGCCATGACAAACAGTGAAGCTGTAACAGAGAAAGCTTCGAGAGAAAAGGGATTGAGAGCAAGAATGGAGACGGACGATCACAAGTGGTGGTATAGCAGATGAAGAATAAAGCTCTTGCAACAATGGAGTCTCTCTCTCTCTCTCTCTAGAAAAGAAGCGACAGTCTGATGAAGAAGATAATAACGAAGTAAGAAAAAAAAAACAAAGGAGAAGGTTAAAAGTATTTTGAATATGGCTGTTGAGAAATTCGAGTTTGGCGTTTAGATTTCCCCACCCTCGCACGCGCACAGCCGCCTGTAATCATTTCACATGAACACGTGGCGCTTCGGGAAGCGCTTTGACACTTGAAAAGACAGCGCCACGTCATTAATGAAATGACGCATAGAGAACAGGAAGCGTTACCTTCTTCAGCAAGCTTGATTTTTTGGCGCCAATTTTTTGTCAGACTTATCTAACAAATCCCCAACAAAGAAGGTGTCCCAACGATTTTGTCTATTTGAGTCATTTCGTGTAGACATTTCTTGTCCCAACAAATCTCTCCACGAGGGGGCAAATGTAGAGGGGGCTTGAAGGTAATCTCGAGATTAGGGACAAATTCCCAATTAGCAACAGTGTTCGAGATTAAGCAACCGAGGCAGCTCAAGCGTGGCAACTCAGCGAGGCAGCTTGGCGCGGCAGCTCATATTTTAGCTTGTTGTATTAGTCACATTGTATTTTCATTATTGATGAATGTATGCTTTAATGGTTGTAATGACGTAACGATAATAACAAAAGAGTTTGTAGGAGGTCAAACGGTACTTGCGAGAGACCAGGCTTGGCAGGGCCTGGGAGAGCTTTCATGCTCTATCGAATGACCTCACTGTGGGAACTTTAGAGGGACCTGGTTTGGAGGATTGAGAAGTAAGGCACCGTTGGGTCTTGTCCTGACCATCTTAGATACACCTGGTAAAACACCGAAGGACCCTGACCGTGGAGCCTCAAGCGGAGCAGCTTGGAGTTCCATCGGGCGTCGAGTCATAAACCAAGTAGCCCTCTACTTAATGTCACATCTACTATAGGTGATGTCACTAGCCAGCTAAACAATGTCAGACCTGCACTTGAGTAAACCACCGTGGTATTTGGGGCTGTCAGGCAGTTGGTAAGCCACCTCTGCGACAACAGCCCCCTGACGCACAGTGGTTAGGCAAAAGGCATGTCTTGGCATTTAATGTTTATGACGTGGATACAACTAGTGCATCAGGCATTTAATGCTGTGACATAAAGTATGAGGGATGTCTTTCATAGTCTTAAATGACTGAGTTGCCTCGGGGGTGGTGTGGGGGGCTATTTAAGGACCCCAACCACCTCTGAGAAAGGAGGATCCTTTTGAGAATTGAAAAGAGTTATTGCAAACTAGAGAGTTCACTGACTCACCATTGTCATTTATTATGAAGCTTTTAATACTTGACAGAGATTCTTGAGGGTGTTTTGTGTGTTTCTACCTGCCCGCCAGGGTGTATATAGGGTGCTTACTTCTCTCTCCCTCTAGCTAAGCCACTTCTAAAGTCCATTATTATTACCTGAGTTATACACGAGAGATTTTGGGAGTTTAAGCTGAGTTTACCTTCATTGGGTTCATGTTTATATGTTCTGTCATTAACCCTAAGCTTTAACCAACTGACTTATCATTACCATACTCAATAGGGGGTCACGCCTCCATTTATAATCTAAAGTACCCTCTTACAGTATGTATCATTATATCACAACATTCACACGCATGTCGTAGATATATAAATGCTATCACAAACGCGTAGGAGGCGGCCATAGTTCCCCCCGAAAGTGACTGTCCCATACCATGATGGCTCACCCCTAATAACATATTCTATGATGTGGGGATTATACTCACCCTGCATTCACTAGCCCAGGGACTCACCCACATCGTGCAACCTCCTAAAATAGCATTAATATTGGTATGCTTTACTATAAATATTAATCACACAAATATTCATAAATTATATATATATACTACACATCACCGTATATATATATATATATATATATATATCAATGTTCTAAAAAACCCGCCTAGGCTCTGCCTAAGCACGCCTAGGCTTAAGGCTTGGGAGAAACGCCTCGCCTTACGCTTTTCACGCCTTATTCTTGGTAAAACCCTTAAGGCGCACTTTTTTCTAAAAACAACAATGCTTTAGTGAAACGATGTCGCCTTTTAAAGAATTTCTTTACAAACCGGACCATTATCTCATCCAAAATAATCAAATAGTATTTTAATTTGCATATATTCAGACATATTTTTATGATATGTGCAATTTTTGTATTTTAATAGCCTTGTTATGGTTAAAAAATATTTAAATAAATTAAGAAGGCCTAAACGCCTTTTCACGCTTTTTTACGCCTAGGCCCGCCTAGGCTTCTAAGGCTTAAGGCTTGGCCTCCACGCCTCAATCACGCCCCGCGTTTTTTAGAACCTTGATATATATATATATATAATCTAGGCTACCGGTGTACTACATCCATACACTAGCCTAAAACATGTAAGCCTATAATCCGACTTAATTTCAATTAATCATACATTAATTAATTTCATTATCTTGGTGTCTCTGTACCAAATATACCCGGACTCTCTCTCTCTCTCACTTGGCCCGAAATTCAAAATTCCCAATTCATTATTCCATTTCATTCAATTAAGTTTACCCACTTAATTAATAAGGTTTCAAATCACTCAATCATAAACCTTAATTCTTCTAATTGGATTTATCCTCTACTTAATCCAAGGGTGATTTTCACAATTTCAAACCTAAATTATAACCATAAAATTCAGATTCATCCAACACAGGAACTATTCATCACAAAATAACAATCAGGTCTGAATGAGGGAAGGGAAGATATTTTACAGATTAAACGTCGTCGTTGAAAGCCATGTCGTTCGAACCCTATCGTTTGAATGAGACACCAGGTCGTTCGAACCCTAGAAATATAGGCATGAGTGTTCTAGAGAGATGCCTATATAAGGTTTATGCATTGGGAGGTTAGTGTAAGGATTCCCCTTTGGCATAATTTCCACAATATACCTCTTGCCCATAAGAGCAATCATACATCAATACCCGTGGAGAAGAAATTCGATATACTTGAGTGTACGTGAATTGCCTCACGATATACCTCATGGTGACAGTACGTATGAGAGAGAATTCAATATACTCGACATATATGAATGAGTTCCCTTCTATGTAACTCCTATCATGAGTTCTATCAAGAAATATGATGTAGGGGAACCATTCGATATACGTTGAAGTTACTAGGCCAATGGAAGGTGAAAATCATATCTATTAGTTTAACCGCACCTCGTAGAACCAAAAACCCATAATGAAGTGACCCCCTAGTATGGTTTTTTTTTAGTCAAAATGTAGTGCTCACGTGATGTAGTGTGCCAATGCATGAGTCTTAATTAGTATTTTAATTCAAAGTTTTATATATGCTAAGGAAAGTAGGTACTACTACTAAGCATCAAGTAAAGCATGGGAATATACATGAGCGACATGTAAAAAAGATCTAAGTATATAACAGGAGTAAAAAATAAGTATGTACAAATAATATGAAGCACGGGTATGTAAAAAGTGTGGTGATATATACAAGGTATGAGACAAGTGAATATGGACAAGTAAGAGACAAATATGTGCAAAGTAAGAATAACACGGTAACATATGAGAGTGATAATAAAGTATCGTGAAAGTGTGTGTAAGTGAAGAGAACACGGGTATATACGCAAGTGATATATGATGCATGTGATGAGAAATATAGACATAAAACATATGGATATACCAATTGGAATAAGCATGAGGCATGTGACATAAAGGTGATATATACATATGGTGAGAAAATGAGCATGACAGAAAAGGGAATATACATATTGAGCATGGTATATATGCAACATGTAAGCATGAGAGTAAGAAGATTATATAAGTGGAGATATATACACACATATAAAGAAAAAGGAAAAGACCAGAAAGGAAAACAAAGCCTAAATAAGAAGAGTTTAGTCCTCTAAAAAAATAGTCCCCAGCGAAGTCGCCAAAGTGACTATCCGAGATTGACGAGCTCGCCCCGAAAAAGATGGTATGCGTAGATAAAAAATATCTTACAATATTCTTGAGCTGCCATGGATATAAATTGGTCATCGTCAAGGGGTGTAAAAATATAAAGAACGGAGTCGCCAACCTATTTTCTCAAAATAGGCAAAACATGTAACCGTCCCTGAAGAAATAACATCAAAGGCAAAATGATGCATATGAAACCAAATAGATCACAGGTTTGAGGACTAAGATATGGAATGGAAAGATGTTAGGCACCCATTCTTCCCTTTCGATCTCATGTGGGCTAAAATAATATTTCACTTTTTCTAAAAAATGAAATTTGTCTATACAATGTGTGTGGAGTGAAATAGGTGAGAAACAAAATCCTCATATGCACGTCAGGGAGAAGACGGGGATGAGTCATTCTAAGGAGTATGAAGAAAAAAAGAAAATAGTCTAAAAAAGTAGCCGGAATGTGAGCAGTATGGCGGATCGCAATGAATGAAATATGTATGTTTGAAGGGGCCGCTAAAACATATAAACTAACGTATACATGTGTATATATGATACTAATAAAAGTAATAATGAATAAAGTGAAAAATTAAGAGAAGACTCAAGTCCTGAGGAAAACACGAGAAGCCTTCGTAACTAGAATGGCATCAAAGTCCATGTAATACAAAAATACATAGGAGTGGGATTTAACCCATTAACCCAAAACTAGAATTTTCTTATTTTGATTTGTTGAAAAATGTTCACAAGTGAGGAAAGTGCAGTAAACATGAAAGTAAAGTTCTAATTTGGGGTTTAAGGACCAATTACTCTTTTTTGTTTTTTGAGTTTATGAAAATAAGTTAAGCGAGTATATAAATAGTAGAATAGGTGATTAAGGTGAGAAAATGACACCTAAATGTGAAAAATATACTAGTAAGCGAAAAATAAAAGAATTAAAGTAGCAAGTTTGAATGGAAAGGTTAAACCTCTTATGAAGCTTGAATTTCGACTTTGATGGTGATGTAGGCTAATTTTGATGGTGGTGTAATGGTGGTAAAGTGGGTAAGAAAAGTTATGTGTGTGGATGATGTAATAGAATGTAGGAAGAATATTTTTGAAATGGATATGTAAAGGATGCACATGGATTTTAAGAAAAGAGTCCTTGGGATTTGGAAAAGAAGGTCCTTGACAATGAGGTCATGAATTCCTTAAATAGGATACTTTTAGGGTTAGGGGGTATGTCGACTAATATAGGACTTGGCCTATTTATCGGCATACACCTTAAATTTCATGTAAAAAAAAAATTAATCCTATGGCGATAGGCAGAGGGTCAGAGGTGCCTATAAACAGTCCGAAATGGAATTTTTCAGAAAAATGGGTATAAAATTCAAACTATAAGTCTGATTTTCACATAGTCGGGACCGTTATAAAAAGGTGCTTAGATCCCTATGAAAGGACATTGAGATACCCTTAATTAGAGAGTTAACCGAAGTTAAATGGAGCTCAGAAGCATCTGTTGGCCTCTCGATTAGGGCTTCAAAGGGAAATGATGAGATAATGTGAATCACAAGGTAGATTTGCGCACGGTATGGGTTGTTGGAAAGGGTATTCAGAGCCCTATGAAAGTTAATTGAGCTAGCCTTGATTTCGAGAATTGAATGAAGTTAAATGGAGCTCGGAAGCATCCGATGACATCTAAATTAATGTTTCAGAGGGAAGAGTGAAGTCCAAGGTCTGAAGGAATGGTTGTTGGACTTATGAAGGTGCATGAGGGGTACTAGAATGGGGGTACTAAAATTGGATGTCTACACATAGCATAGATTAGGGAGTTGTTTTACGAGCATGTCTGGGATTAGAGTTTGGATAGCCAGTTTATACTCAATTTGTGAAAATTGATTTATATGTTGATTAAATTGGAAGAATGATTATTTTTTATTGTTGAAATTATTAGAGGATGTATAAGTAACCCGTAATCAAACAACCTATAATACATGGTGTGATTTCGAGCTACAATTTTGTCTCTTATCGGGTGAACTCGTCCATGGGTCCAGTTTGGCGATTATGCCAGGATTGTTGTATTAGGGACACGAGGAAGACTTTTCTATTGTGCCTTTGTAAGTATGTTTCTTACTTTTGGATCATGGATTGTTCAGATGATGATTGACAGGAAAGTATAATGAGAGTCCACATCGTCTCACGAGAAGTGAGGTGGGATTTCATATATGGGATCGAGATTTGTGTAGAGATGTTTTAAGTAAATAAGATTGATTATTTTTATGTTGAGAACTTTGAATGAGTGCCATATTGCATACACTTGATATATGTTTACACATGACTATGTTTAGTGCACTTGGAGTAGTTATATGAGCTGCGGAGTTTCCCTCTCACCCCCCGTAGTTTATATTTTTATTTCACATTTATACACATGTTGAATTCATTAAATATATTTGGATCTTTTAATCGCATGGGGCGTTGTAGAAGCTTTGTGCACTTTAGTTTTATTAAAAAGAAAAAGTTGTATTTATTTAATTTAATGTAAAAAGAGATAGTTATATATTTTATTTTTGCTCTAAGTTTGTAAAAAAAAAGAGGACTTTGATTATTAATAATAAAAGAATCTTTGTATTTTATGACAATTGCAAATTGGTAATTTATTTACCAATGTCATTTTACTCTTCCATAAATTAAATGGTTTATTATAATGATGTTTCTTTCAAAAAGGTTTAATTTTATATGTATTTTTAAGTATTTTTATTTTAAAATTTTCACAAGTATTACAGGAGATGAGAACATAAGGGAGTGACATCGTGGCATGTATCGTTATCGTATATGTTGGTCGTGTATTAATTATTATTAAATCCTGTAATCATTTATCGATATTAATGGATATTATGTGAGTTAGGTACGATAGTGAATTTTCCCGTAACGGTTTTTACTCCAAAATCCTAGTGTTTTGTTTGTGATTGTTGTATCTTTTTTTCTACTGTCAATCACTAACTGCAAGCAATTTGGACTAAATAATTGTATCCAGTAAAATTAAAATTTGGTTCAAATATAAAAAGGATTTTATTTTGTCTTACGTGTTGATTAATTAAGTAGTTAAATAATTAATTTTGGACCGTTAGGAACTTACTTGCTGTTTCAGGAACAAATATGGCATTTGAATAGTCTTAAATGATTTAAAAACATAAAACATTAGTAGAGAGACTTTAAAAGGGAATAACACAATAAGTTGTGCTTAATTGACATTTTTTCATGGAAAATATAAAAGATTCCACATTTTTTAACTTTTGGTGTGTCTTATTATAGAAAAAATTCCATAGGTATGAACTAAGTACAACCTGATAATGTACATTTAGGACCTTTTTCAAGAATGCTTTTTCCTTAATGGTTAGGTAAGAATATATTTCCATGAAATAATTTTCCTTTCACCCATTCCAATCAAACACAACCTAATTGAAGATTTTTTTTTACATTTATCTTAATTTTTTTTATTGGTAATATTTTCCACGAAAAATATAAAGATTCCATACTTCGGACTTTTGGTGTATTTAATTGTAGGAAAAATTTCCTAGGTTTGCCTAAAGTATAACAAATTAATGAACATTTAGAACCTTTGTTGTGTAAATTTTTTCCTCGAAGGCTAGGTAAGAATATATTTCCTTGGAACATTTTTCCTCCCACTCACATTAATCAAGCACACCCAAATTGATGAATTTGTTTACATCTATCTAAATTTTGTTCTCCTAGAGATATATGACTATATAGAGCTGCCTTATAAGTGATACACTATCCACCCTGGTTTGGTCTAATGGTAAGGGGCGACGGGAAATGGCCATGGGTCACGAGTTCGAAACCCCCCAGTGGATACCAGCCAGCTTTTAAGTGGGGGGCGTGTTAGGGTGGCTATGGCACATCGTCCCACTTGTTTATCTCGCATGTGGGAGTACAAGGGGCTTGTTCGTGTGGAGGTTCAGGATTATAAAAATAAATAAAAATAAGTGATACACCTTTCCTAAGGCACTCCACTCTACCATTGCATACTCTAAAATACATAAAAAATAAATTTGAACCCATATTTATTTAAAAAATCCCAGACCCTTAGGATATTTTATATTGATACATATGTTCAAATTATGGTATATTTTCGTTTCAATACACTAAAAATAGTGATCTGAGATTTATATTCCTATTTCTTCGAGCAAAATTTCAAAATTTATCATAAACAAAACTTAAGATATATTTGACATGTTTACATTAATAATTTCAATACAAAACGTCCCAAAGGCATGCACATTCTAACAATGTTATATGATGTTAATTACTTTAACCTTTTAATTAGTGAAATAATTGCAAGTGTTACCAATTGGATGACCTCTCATGGAATCACTCATGAGATTCATTGGTGGATTGTTCCACCATAATTTTGTTTATGATCCATAAACAAAATCAAGTTTTAAAAAGGGTAGATCTTGGGCTTTATTTATTAATTACTAGTTGATGTGTACGAGAATCTCAATAATTATTTTTATTTTTTTATTATGTTATTTTCCTTTTTAGTTGTTATATAAATTTAGAGAATGGTATTATCTTTTAATGTTTTTAGTATGACGACTTTAGTCTTTCTACACTTCAAGATTATAAAATATGGTCTCCTAAATGAAAGTTTTTCTAGTTGATGGAGCCCTTCGTAAGACTCACAAATCTTCTCTACATAAACAACAGCTTATGTGGTGCCCGACCATAAAAAAGGCCTAAAGATGGTATGGTATTGGATTATGTGGTGCCCGATAATATTTTGCTAATCGTAGTTAAAATTTTAGTACAAACAACCCTTGAGATTTCAATCACCTTAAATCGTTGGAAAACCAACGCCCAAGCACCCCTTTTAGTTTTAAAAATTATAAAAATACCCCCATCTTTCCCAAACCTCGAACTTCTTTCAGGCAATCTATAGCCCAGTGTTTACCCAATTCGAAGGGAAATTATGATGGGTTGGACCATTTTTATCCAAGAGAGTAAGGCCCTGTTTGGTTGTCCCAAAATTGTAAATTGGATCATTAATAAATTGATCCATTTACAAATTAACCCATTAATTGTGTTTCGTTTCATTAATAAATGGATTCATTAATTGTCCCATTTTAGCTCATGTGCAAAATCTAAAATTGGATCATTTCACAAAAAACGTGAAATGAATCCATTTGAAATAGGAGTCACATAAAGTACATGTCCTCTCTCCCTCTCCCCCTCCCCCTCTTGAATTTTTTTTCATAGAAACTTAACATAAATTTCAAATTACCAAACATTGTGTAAAATTGAATTTAACTCATTTCAAATTCACTCATTTACAATTCACTAATTCACAATGAACCAATTTACATAATCAAACAATTTGCGCAACCAAACTGGGCCTAAGAGTTTAGACTGTTTAAATTTTCATATCAGGGATCTCTGTCGGAGATGGTGGAGGAACTATGGATGCTGATTAGGACTCATGACTTGTATCTAGTACGAGGAGTGTTGTCTACATGACAAAGTGGTTGATTATTGGCAAATGAAGATCAAGTTTGGGTGGCAAGCACAATGTATTGAGTATTGCTATGCAATCTTTTTCACCACCAGTGGATAGGCTATGAAGAAGTTATTTGTATTTTAGGATAGCTGGATGACTCGTAGGGTTCTAAACGGATATTCAAAAATCTGCATCCGTCCGATATCCAAATTCGAATTTGCGAATATTTATCCAAAAAAATTGAAACAAATACGAATATGGATGCTCTATAAAAATATCCGAGAAAACGGATACGAATGCGGATAGTATTAGATCCGACACGAATAATTCGTATCAAACACGGATAATTCGTATCCGATGCGGAGTATCCATTTTATCAGATATTCGTATCCATCAAACATATGTTTAAAATATTACTAATAATATAAGTATTAGTATTACTAATAAAATAATATTAAAAAAATAATATCGTTTATTCCCTAAAACAAAGGAAATACATATTCCACTCAAAACAAAAACACCCAAAAGTTATTATTTTATTTGGTATATTATAAAATGCCATGTATTATTATTATTATTATTATTATTATTATTATTATTATTATTATTATTATTATTATTATTATTATTATTATTATTATTATTATTATTATTATTATTTTATTGGGTATATTATCATGGAGTTACACTAAAGTTACAATACACCCTATCGCACACAACATACACCCACTAAAGAACATATACTCCACTCAAAACAAAAAAACTCTAATTTCATTTCATTTCTCTTTCGTACAAAATAAGAGAAAAGAAACCCTCATTTTACTCCACAAAACCCTCATTTCGCCACCTCCCCCTCCGCCGCATCAGCCCATCGCCGTTCATCAACCCCTCCGCTGCGCATCAACTCCGCCGCTGCGCATCCCCTCCTCCTACAATAGAAAGTTAGTAACAACAGGTACATGCAAAATAAAAAATACAAATATATAACTATATTTATATATTGTTCATGTGGTTGTTCATTAGTTTCCTTAATTATAAATAAATGTAGGAGGGAAACAAAAAAAAGTAAAGAGATGGTTTTGATTGTGATGAGAACTAGAGTTAACATGTATATTATATACAAAATAAAAATGTATACTTATTCAAATAAAAATATTAGTATGTTTAGAAGACTAAAAGGTCCATGAGGTTATCATTCTCAATAAATTTGGTTTAATCTAAAAGGTGCATATTTATATCTACTGTTATGGAATACTAGTGTTATTTTTTTGGATGACTTTAAACTTATATGGTTGTAAAGTATGAATGGCTCTAATCCATATTATCATTATAGAATGCTACTATTATTATAAAAGCCATAATTGCTGATGTTAGGAGTTAGTAATTTTGTTATATATTTATTTGGATTGGATTGAATTTCATTGGATTGGGTATTTTAATAGCTATTTTTTTGATCGCTAAACAATGTAAACGAATACGGATATTATCCGAAAATGAGGTATCCGAGCGGATACGGATACGGATATGAATACGAATAGTGCATCCAGATAGCGGATATGCATATGGAAAACATGGTATCCGATCAGTATCCGTCCGTTTACCACCCCTATTGACTCGTAATTGGTTCAGGGAGACGGGGTCATACTTTGTTGGTGAGTGTTTCTCGTTATTTAGGAATGGAGAGGATTTTGTTGAGGTGATCTCTACCTATTGTTTTGAGATTATGAGTATATGGATCCATTATGTGTAGGATTCAACATGGACTTGGAGGTTGCACTTCCATGTATAACTGTGAGGCTGCTCTTTACGGATGATTAGTCCCACGTCTGGCATCATTGGCCCTCTCCAAGTGGATGGAATAATTGTGGTCGTTGTGGCAAAATCTAGAGCTAATTTTATATTTGCCATCCATTATTAAGATTTTTTATTAGGTGACCTACCTGTCTACGAGTCGATATGTCGGGCATTTTTGTGAACAACTTCCCTCCTCAATTGGGGAATAAAGTGATGGTACTTACATGGTCACCTCTGTCACTTTCACGCTCATGGTTAAGCTTTCCTCAATGAAGATAATGACGTGTACGAGGGTCCTGAAAAGTATTTATATTTTTATTATTTTTAGTTTTTCATGGTCTATTAGTTTATTTACGTTTTTAGTTGTTGTATTAGGTTAGAGGATGGAACAATTTTTTAATGCCTTTAGTATGCCTTATTTAGTCATCTTATATTTTAGGGTTATCTTGGCTAACAATATGTATCCACCTATAAATAAGGACATTGGTCATTCTTTGTAATCACTTACTTTTGGATATGAGTGAGAATTAAAGATATTTGAGGCCATTGGCCTCTAAACAAATGTTGTTATACAAAGTAGAGTCCTCCTACATATCGATTAGTCTTTCTCAGGATCCCTAGATGTGGGTGGGACTAAGAGTCGGGATGCCCACATGGGATTACACGTGACATGTAAAAAGTCCAACATGACTTCGAATCCTCGTATCCCAATGATTACGGACTAGGTAAGGATGACATTATTGATGATAATTATAATATGGATGTGTACAACCATATTATAACATAACAACCTAAAAGATAATAGAGGTCGAATCTATTAAGAGTGCTCGGGCAGTAATGCACATAGTTAAGACTCATATACTTATAAATTGAACACTCCTATTATGAATAAGAGAGGGAACAATATTATACTCACGGATTGGATTATCATACAGAATTCTCTAGAACTTCAAGTTATCTTCTCTCCGAGTCAATAATATCATCCCTATCTCCGTTCCCCACAAACATAGGCATGGACAATCTTCTAAACCATGTATATTCTTAAGTCCCTTTGTCTACTGCATTCATATGCATGGGTTTACTCAATATTTAACATTATTATAGGTTTAACCCCATAAAATTTGACACCATATGTGGGGAGTTATGAATCCCACCACATAAGAATACTAATATTTTTCCATTAAGAGTGCACACCAGTTCTATTATTATAATGCTAAAAATTGAGTACAATCTGAGATACAGATCGTAAGGAAGGAACAGACTTCTTCAGGGAATCTTCCCTCTCTTAGTGATGTCAGATCAGGTGAGCATACTCCTAGCATATTTGACCCCATTCATTGTCGTAACACTCCTTATATGGAGTTTCCCATGAGGAATCCCACATAATGTCTCATTAGCCTTAATGAAGAGCTCTAAGGAAATAAACATGTTTAAAAAGTAACTAAATGTTACTACAACCAAACTGCCAACTTTTCACGATAAAAAACCTTGACAAGTAAAACTTGTCACGGTCTTTGACCGTGACAAGTTTGGAGGTGAAAAATGAATTTATCACGGACTTGTCACGGTCAAAGACCGTGACAAGTTCGTTAGAGTTGTCACGGACTTGTCACAGTCTTTGACCTTGACAATTTTATCACGATTTTTGACCGTGATAAGCCCATGACAAAAACTTAAACTTGTCACGACTAGGGTTCGTGAAAATTTTAGGTAGATTTAATAAAAACTGTTGGGCAGTATTGTCACTGCCACTGTCCAACAGTATATTTGTACCTATTATAGCAAAATTATACCTGTCCAAACAACATATGTATAGAGCCCAGACCAAAATATAATTATTCAGAACCAACATGCAAATATCAATAACCAAATACAAATATCCATATCCAAACCAACATGTACCACATAAAAAAATACAAATATAATCCAATATCCAAATAATATAAATAGAAATAATGTTATGGCATAGGGTCTTAAACAGGTCGGAGGAGGAAGGAAGGCCGTATGACATATGCATTGGCACACCCATCAATTCGCTGAACGCCGCATTATTTGTGCAACCACAAAGGTAAGTTCTCCTTTCCATCCAAAACATATATGACGAGAACCTTTTCCTCAATGTCTTGTAGGGGACGTCCATGAACCACCATACCTGGGAGGGTGCCCGAGTCCCTCAACCCCCTCACTATCGTCTCCCCACCAAATATGTCGTGTAAAAACACGTTCTGCCAACTGATTGTTGGCATATGCCGTTCGACGGGGGTTAAGATGAGAAATGGATTATATGACTGTGAGTCCGTGTGTATCGGTGATGAAGTAGTGACGTCCTCGTTTACCTCCTTGTCCTTCCCTTTCCCCTTCCCCTTCCCCTTGCCCTTTCCCTTGTCGGAGGTGGACCCCCACTTACGCTTCATGAAGGCGTACATATCTAGGACTGTCGCCTCCAAACTTGATAACTTATTGTCATGGGTTTCAACCTTACGAGCCAACCAGGGGTTGATCATCTCCTTTTCGATGATCCTCGACTTCCCCACTTGCAAGCTCACCCCCTAGTCCTCCCTTTGTGATCCGCCCCGAGAACTTCACTGAGTGTGTTCGTAGCCAAAAATGCTTTGTCGGCATCAGACTGCGACTCATGCACTTCCTTAAGCTTTGCCCGAAATGATAAAAAGTACGCGATTAGTTAATTAAGTAAATAAAAAATTGTAACGTAATTAAAAAAATTAAACATTTATAACTTACAATCGTGGTTGCGACGCTCGAGGATACCTCCTTGTCCTTGCCCTTCTTTGTTCGAATTGCCACATAGGCATCGAGCCTATGTGGCCTACCCCCAAGGCCACTCCCCGTCTCCTGAAATAAAATATTGCAGAATTAGTAAGTAACGCAAAGGAATGCTAAATTAGAATAAGATAAAACAAAAATTAAAGAAAAATAAAAACATATGATCATGTGCTCTACCTCAGCGTAAAACATTTGCCCGGAGTAGTCCACGTCCTCCTTTTTCACCCGGTTTTCCCTCCTCGATTGACGAGATGCCAATTACCTCTCATCGATCCCATTATAGACAAACTATTGCCACTGTGCCAATGAGACCGCCTCCTTTGAGGGGACAGTGTCACACACTCTCATAAGGGACTCCCGGGTCTTCCTAAAGTACCGTCTCAGCATATTTTTCTTTCACGTCTTATATTGATCCCTCAACTGTTCCAATGTGGAGTCGCGGACATGTGTGGGTAGGTTGAATTGATCATGTCAATCAAATATAAACTAAAAATAAAGTAAGTGTTAGTTGCTTATAAATATAAATATAAATACACTACCTATAGTTCCCCCCAAATGCCCATCTTAAGCTCATTCGACAATGCCCTCCAATCTGTGTACCTCGGGCTGACGTTCGCCTTCAGCAACTCCAGGGATATAGGCAATAATCGTATTATTCTCGATGACAGACCCCAACCATTTTGGGGGTCTAGTGGCCGAGGAGCCGTCGTCGCCTTCGCTACCGTGCTGGGATGAAGACATTTTCCGCAAAAATTATTAGTAGTAGTACAAACATGTATATGGATTTTGAATTAATGCTCAAATCTGATAATAACAAAACATTAGAAGAATACAAGTTAACTACATTATAAATCTAAATATTATTTCAATATCGGGTCATGTCATGGACTTTAAATTGATGCTTAAATTGATTAAAATCCTAATTAACATATTCACTAACCATAAAACCAATTTTGATTCAAATCCGATAATAGCAAAGCATTAGAAGAATACAAGTTAATGACATTATAAATCTAACTATTGTTTCAATATTTGGTCATGTCATGAACTTTGAATTAATGCTTAAATTAATTAAAATCCTAATTAACATATTCACTAACCATAAAACGAATTTTGATTCAAATCCGATAATAACAAAGCACCAGAAGAATACAAGTTAACGATATTATAAATCTAAATATTATTTAAAAACCAAATTAACATATTCAGTAACCATAAAACCAATTTTGATCCAAATTCGATAATAACAAAACACTAGAAGAATACACCCACTGGTTATTACAAGCATTAAACTAATCAAGTACAAATGAATAAAAAGTATTAAATTGTCGTCCGAAAATAATAAAGAACTAGAATAATACAACCACTAGTCATTACAAAATTATTATTCATTAGAATATGTTAGAATACTTATTACAAATATAAAGAACTAAAATAATAATAACAAAGCATTAGAATACTTATTACAAATATAAAAATTATTTCAAAACTTGAGTTATCATAAAAAATGGATTGATATTCGGTAGGAGCAGCCAAGTCATCCACACTACTGTTTAGACGCTTTGGCGTATGTAGGACGATTGACCAGAGATCATTGTTGATATACTCCGAGTAAAACACTTGCTTAACCTTTTGAAAAGCACAAGCAAACGGCTCATCGCTCACGTGTTCGTTGCTCTTCAACTTGGACTAGTTAACCATGATCAAATTGGCGCCAGGATCAACTTTACAAGCATTTTTATCCTCGACTCTTTTCCAATCACAGTAAAATACAACCTCTTTGATGCTTACATAGTCCAATTCAAATATATTTTGAATTACACCATAGTAAGTCATTTAAGCTTAAACGAGGTTTTTATCTTTCACGCTCGCTCGAAAATACGTAAGAAACTTGTATGAAAAGCCCGAGTTCTGTACATTTGTAACTTCCTCATACACCCTTGCACCGAATACGTAACCATTCAATCGATACTTTTTGTACTCTTGTACCATGAACAAGGGTCCAGTGGCTAGACGAGCAAGCCTTGATGTCGCATCACCCATCTTTAAGAGCTAAGAATATAGATGAATTAATTAGGTTAGTTGTAAAGATTTCTTGTGATGTGACATTTAATAACAAACATTTTCATTATAATTACTTTATGTGACAACCACAATCTAAATTCGCTGTCTGATTGTACCATTATTTTTCGTCATTTATTGTTATCAAAGGCTTCGTATTTTATGCATCAATCGTGATGAACATATTACAAAATTTATCATGTATGAAAATTAAAATAATGTAAAAGTTAAAATAATTTGAACTTATTTTTTCCATTCTTAGACATCTTCATTTGTGTTAAATAGATAACGAGATACTTGTTCATGTTACAAACTCGTTAATTTTAGTCGTTTGCCCATCACATGTCCACCCTTATCGACGAACTCATCACTATCATCCACGCTGGTTGGGTCAGGCATATATTCTCAAGTGTTGATTGATGACTCCACGGTAATGTATTCCTCTGCAATTGATCCTTCAATGTATCGTGTATTCTTGATGTAATATTTGAAAACTTTCATTAGTCATTCAAACAGATACATCCACCGATATATAACTGGGTCGCAAAGAAGTGTCTCGTTGCATAAGTGTACCAATAAGTGAACACTTATGTCAAAGAATGATGGGGGAAATACTCTCCAACACATAAATCACCTCAGTCAACGTCAATTTTACGGCCACTATGTGATCTCGATTGACTACCTTCTCACATAAAAGTGAGAAGTATATACTAATTTGCATAATAACCCTCCGCAAATCCTTGTTCTTAGAGAAACAGTGCTTGAACAATAGAGGAACCAACTGCATAATCACATGCCAATTGTGGGACTTACACTTATGTAAATCATAAGTAGCATAATTCTCAATCCTTTGAAAGTTGGAAAAAAAATTAGATAGAACCTTCAAACTATATATTATGTCTAAAAGCACCTTCCTTTCCTCACTCGTAAAAGTAAATGCACCAGGGGAATTATTGTCCTTCCCCTATTATCTTCATTCAACCAAAGTTGTGGCTTAAGTTTCAATGATTTAAGGTATTTTCGTGCATTTTATCCATCCTTCGAATGACTCCCCCTAAAGAATGTGCCCACAATATGTTCAGCGATATTCTTCTCTGCGTGCATCACATCCAATACATGGTGCACCAGGTTATTCTTCCAATAAGGCAAGTCAAATAAATTGACCTCCTAGACCATGCCTTTACTGTTTCAGTTTCATTCCTAGTTGGGTTCATCTTATGCTTGACATTATTAAATTTAGGATTCTTACTTGACATATTAGGGCCACAATCAGAAGATTAACTTTTAATTTCTAAACTTGAAATTTTTCTAGGAGGAAGCCTATGTTCAACCCCATCCGGTAAAAAATTAGAACCTTTCTCAAATCTAAAACTATGAGCGGGTGGCAAAAACCTCCTATGGCAATGGTATACATTTTTTAGCTAGTGGGGAGACGAAGAGATTCAGTCTCCTCTCCACAAATAGGACACCCCAAATAACCATATACTATGTAACACCCCGTATTTCTGTTTAAAAAATAATTAATTAATTTGGGTAAAAATTTAAATTACTTGTGTGTCATAATTTAATTGAATTAGTTATGGTAATATTTATTTAAATATTAATCGAAGAGTAAATGGTTAATATTTAGGGAAATCTAAATACTAAGTGAATAGTAATAATTTATTTACGTCATAACGTGTATTAGTAACGTGGCATTTGTTTATCTCAGTCGGGAGTCAGTACAAACTAATTTGGGTGTAAGGATTTTTATAAATTAATTCGAATGTCGATTCTGAGTGCACAGTTGAGTCCAGATGGTCCGAGATAGTCAGAAAAGAGTACCCGGGGGTAGTAAATGGGTCTGGAGACATTTTTAGGCATAGCCGGGCACACACGGGGGTATTTGGATCACTCGGGATTGGTCCATTAGCCTAAAAACGGAATTTAGCTTTAATACCTAATTGGTAGAAAAGGGAAACCACAGAAAACACAAGGAAGAACCTAGGGTTTGGAGAAGAATCCATAGGGAGTGATTTCGCTGCAAAATTAGAGTCTTTAGGAGACAAGGCAAGGAACCTATTGATAGTTCATCGTCCACCTTACAAATTTCACCTGGGATCAGACTCTACGAACCCAAAAGGCAAGTGTTTAACTTGCTGTGATGTTTATTTATGATATCCAATTCATATTTTTGTGATGTGTAAATCAAAATTCGTTTTGGGTGAAAAAGGGTACAAAAAAGGGTTTTTGTATATAGAACACTTGAATGAAATTAATGGGAAATTAATGTGGAAATTCATTGTGTTACATGGTTCTGAGATAATAATTTATTCAGATGTGAAAACCCAGTATAAATGTATGAACGAATTTGGGATAAACAAATGAAATTGGGACTGAACGAGTAAAGACCCAGAAATATCCCCAAATTCAGAAACGTAGAGATTTATGAGATTTAATTTGTGTTTAAGGTTCAAGGGGAGGTCCTAATCACGTTCCCATATGTTAAAATGTTGTACGTGCTTGAGATAAACCATAGAAGAGTTTAGAGGTTAGAGAAATTCGTTAATGGTAGAAACAGGAAGTCGGAGAAGATGAGGACATGTTCGATCGATCGATCGATGGCTGGAAATTTTTGAAACTTCGGCCTTGGGAGTTTTAGGTGGGATTTTATTTTTGTTTAAATTTCCACCAAGTCTTATTAAGGGTGTAAATTAATTAGGAAAATTTATATCTCCACAATTATAAAGGAATAATAATTGGGAGAGGTGGGGAAAAAAATTTAGTGCGACACACGAGTGTGAAATTGGGAGAATAAATTATGAAAAGTAAAGTAACGGATTGAGCGAATAAGTTAGGGTATAGTAGTAGGGTGACACTACTCACTTAAATTAATTATGAATGAAAAACTAATTAATTTGGAGTCAGGGATTAGACTCGGGTATTACATTAATTTCGGGCCACGAGAGCGAGCCCGAGTATATTGGTTGGGTGACACCAAGAATAAATAAATTAATTAATGTGCAAATTAACTAATAATCAGAGTTGAACCATAAACTCGAGATACTAAGTATAGGCCAGTGTTACAGACTTAGTACACGGTAAAGAGAGGATATTTTATATTTATATATATATACGGTGTGCAATAGTATATATATATATGGTGCGTGCATATAAATATCAGTGATTAGATATTATTAATATATATGCTCTGGTGCTATCAAGGGAGGTTGCGCGTAGTGGGTGAATCCCCTAGCTTGAGGATTAGGGTGAGTATATCCCCAGGTCATAGCATCCTTTATATGGGTGAGGGGCTTATCTCACTTTCAGGTAAGGAATATGATCGCCTTCATTATGTTATGTTTTTGGCCATGTTAGTGAGCGATTCTGACTTGGGGTAACTAGGTTATGCGAGTACACCTAGTGTGATAGCACTTTAGAGGGTACATCCAGTGAGTTATTACTCAGGAGGATGGGTTATATTTATATTCAACATATTTGTGAATGTTGTAATATGGTTCAACGTATATAATGGGATAAATAGTTATATACGGGTAATTAAATACATGAAGTGAATTGTATTAAATATATGTGGGTTATATTCATATTCAACATATGTAGTATTGTTGTAAGATAACTTTACGTATATAATGGGGTGAATAATTATATACGGGTAAGTTAAATACATGGAGAAAATTATATTATATATATAACTAGTGAATGTTATATGGATTTTAAGGAAGATGATTAACTAAGTTAAGGTCATAAATAACTTATAAATCATGCTTTTAAAATACTCGGGATTGAGTAGGGAGGTTGACAAGAGTTATATCAAGTATCTAGTTTTGGGGTAAAGGACTAGGTGGGATATGAAGAAGGCGTTATGTGTGCACATTAGTTGAGGAGTGAGTCTGTCCTCAAGGGTGTGCGACATTAACTAAAATATGAAGCGCATTCATGCATATTTTATTACTGTAAGTTAATCGTTTGCTAAATATTTTCAAAATGTTTTGGGTTCTAACCTTTGCTATAAAATATTTTCAAAATATTTTAGGTGTCCAGCCACAGAGATGTCAGGCTTGATTCATTCCAGGGATTTGCTGTTGCAGTATATGTGGATGTTGCAGGATTTGGATAGGCGCCTCTATTCCTTCTATTCCTAGTATAGGGATTTTCTATTAGATATTCGAGCTTTTTGTTCACGGTTTTATTTAGTATTTATTTCAGATACTTGAGATCTATTATTATCTGTCTTTACATTTGTGTTTGATTTTAGCCGATTGCTTATTCGTCCAGTGTCTTATTTATATGTGATGGTTGGATTCAGTTAGCTTGTGATTGTTAATGATTTATTTCTACATGAGTATTTCATTAAATTAATGAAAGATAAAACTTAGCACTAGTCTAATTTTCACTTAGGTGTTAGTAATTAAAAAGTTTCGATAGTGATGCTAAGAATGAACCAACTGAGAAACCTGTTCTAATTTAATTTAGAAATAATCACCCGGGGTTTAATTAGGTGGGGTGTCACAGATGGTATCAGAGCATCAGGTTCTAGTGTCCTTAGGATCTGTGCGACTTTTCACGCTTCAGCTTAGCGTTCTTTGATGTAGAGCCTTATGATAGGATTGTTATATTCCTCTACATATGCTACTTCCGTTCTCCTACTATCAGGTATAGTTGATGTGATTCATATACGAGTTCGATTGGGCATTGTACATCGAATAAGTTTGGATGACCAACGAAGGTCGTAAGAAGTACGGTAGGAGGAGAGGAGAGACGAAAATTGTAGAGTATTCGTGGATTAGGTTAATCACTTGGGGGAAGTAATTTCCCTAAGCACTGTGTAGAGAATGGTGATACAACTTTGGACTCACTCAACATTTATTGGTAGGGAGAGAGAGTTAGGGAGGATTATCTCGAGGAGTCACCTGAAGGAGTCCTGGAAAGAAAGGAAGTGTGATGGATCCATGGATGAAGGTAAACCAAGAAAAATGTGTGGGGTAGAGTGCAGCGGCACCATAATTGAATTGGGGAAATATGTTAGCTCATGAGAGCAGTGCTGGGGGACGAGAGTCAGTCACCACGTATGAAGAAGAATATATGGAGTCAAACGAGAAATTTTGGGTACGGTGTGACCATAAGATCGTCCATCCGCTATTCAAATAGGAATATGAGTGAAATTTCAGAGTTTATGGAATGGGTAAGATTGTAACTGATCTTGAGAGAGACGATAAATTATATAAGCAAACTTCGTAATCGATGAAGGGGATACGGAAAATAATAAAGGAACCCGCAAATGGATAATGAACCGTGTGAGAATACACAAAAATGGATGGGAAATCCGACTAGGATGACTAGTGTTGAGGTCGTCAATATCTTTTGTTTGCAACCTTACATTAAAGCTTCTAAGATACAGAAGCCAATAAGGTTAGAGAGTTTAACCTAAGAACAAAATGAAACTTAATAGTTCTAGTGAAGCATAATGAAAGGGTATACCTAGTAAGGGACCCATTGTGATATTTTAAATTAAGTAAATCTCTACCTATTGACCGTGGATTTGATTCGGGTCCTCGAGGCCAATAACGAGTCCCATAGGGCTAGGGAAGCCAAAGGGACAATGGGGGTATCACTTAGGGTCAAGACTACCAAGTACGAGAGAAGAACAACCCCAACATGGGCATTGGGCCAGAGGTAGGGGATTGACACAGAGAGGTGTCTTATGTGTGGAAAGTGGAACTAAAATAATTGATAATGTTCACAGTGAATCAGGGGATAGAATTGGGATGCCCAGTAGGGACAACAATTGCGAAGTTTTGGTTCGGTCGAATCAGAATATTATGTCCAAGAACCATTTGGGCCGCCGGTGTATAGGCAAGTGGAAGTATAAATTTAATCCTCGGATAGATGGAGTGAATTTTGTGACATGGGTGATCACAATATTCTTATTAGAACTATATTCGGTGGGGGATAAGTTTAGTGGGTGTATAGTAGTGTTACTATTAAGTATATGGTTACCACGGGGTAACAAGGCTCTCTTTTGTCTTATCTGCTAGGGAGCAACTGTGAAAACTGAGAGGGTATTTTTTATAAGATTTACTCATTTTGAGGAGTGTTATAAAAGCATGATCTTTCTTGGGTATGGATTGGTTAGCGATGGGTGTGAACTATTATGGATAGCAATAGTAAGTTTTGGGTGTTCGTGACACCAGGTTATGAATGACTTCTGCTTGGTGTCACCTAAGAGGGAGCGTAGTCTCTCTCTCTCTCTCTCTCTCTCTCTCTCTCTCTCTCTCTATATATATATATATATATATATATATACGTGTATATATCTTGTATTGTGTGGTACGATAGACATATAAGAATGTCTTGTGTTATTATATTTTTCCCGGTAAGAAGGGATGTATACTGAAGCAATTCAGGGCGGTTAGAATTATTTTTGAGTTAGGAGAGATATCTTGGGGTTTATTTTGTGCAATAACTAGCGATAGTAAGGGCACAATATTTTTATGTTTTATTTTGTAGGATAAGAGTAGGCGTGTACGCTTTTGTGTTAAGAAACAGGTATTTGAGGGTACGTACGATGGACTGAGGGCCTGACAGATCTCAACAACCGACAATGTTAGTTAGTAGTTTATCGAGGGGTTCTTTGTTTGGATTTCTCTTTGTGAGACATCCCACGCATGAAACTTAGTGCAATATTAGAAGTGGGGAGACGTTTGGTCATTAGAACCTAGGTTGGGTACCCCGATTATTATTCAGGTATGTGATATGACTATGGGTTGGAAGTTATATTAGGGGTTACGGCTAGCATATTCGGGTAACTTTCATGCAGTTAAGCACGGGGACAGGGTGCATGGGCACCTTGGTTAATTAGGGTAACTTTCGTGCGGTTAAGCATGGGATATAGGGTGTATGGGCACCCTAGTTAGTGTGATTTTAGAGTCATCTTAAATAAAAGGTATGTTAAATAAACATATTGAACGTACGCCTGCGATGAAGTCAGAGAATAAGTGGAAAAGTGTAGTGAACTGAAATCCGTTTGAGAAAGGAAATGGTCTTACTATATGTATATCAAGGAGAACTACCTACACCGTAGGGAGTGGGAAGGTGGGGGAGACCTATTCCTAGGCAAGGGAGAAACCCACATTTTTTGGAAGATAGAAAAGAGTATCACTTAGTCATATACCTAGAGTGGTTTTACATATCGACAAGGTATAGATTCCTGCCTGACGAAAACTGCACAAGGAATAGAGTTCTTGAGCGTGGGAATTGGTGTTGAATGGGACATAGTGAATTTGTCATCGAGTATGCCATTTAGGGATGGAAAAAGGTTGATTTGGGGGCATCAACCCGAAATGTTTTGAAATTTTATGGTTCTGGTGAAGGAATTAATGTTCAAGTTGGAAAAATCGTTGAAGGGTCAAGGTTTACATCGCGTTGCTGTATGGATTGACATAAACACGAATTGTTATCTTTGAATGAGTTATATTATCGATTAGTATACCCAACTTTACTATTAATGGGAAGGAGTGAAACAGAACAAGGTGTCGTCCAATATTGTTGGAAATTTGGTTGAGATCTTCTGTCCCACCTCTGGTAAAAAAAATGTTAGGAGGTGATAGAGACAGAGTTACATATTGGGTTGAACGTGTCGCCCATAAGCCGATGGGTAAACGGGAAGTGAGGATTGTGCATTCTAGATTTTTAGGTGATTCGGGAGTAATAATTACCACAGGTAGAGTTACGGGTGATGCCTCGTAACGGTTTAGTCTGCGTGACACCTTGGGAAACTTTATGGTAAAAGTTTCATTATCCACCTTTGGTAGATAAGAGGTGGGTATATAACAAGATGCTAGGACCCGAAATGGGTTATGGTCCATCAGCGGGAATTAAGTAAGTTGTATCCTTTCGTATAGTTCAGGGACGTAAGGAGGGGTACGTCACCATGAGTTAAAGGTTCAAGTCTGACATGATTAATCAGGGATGATGCGGGTAATTACCCGAAAGATAGTCACTCATTTTGGCAACAAGGGAAATTGACACCCATATAGGAGGGGAATTTCCTAACTGAGAGATAGTGAAGCCGGTGGAGTATAGGCTCATCTTCTGGGGCACTATGTTGTCAGGGGCCATCGAGTTAAAGATTTGTGCCAGGTATTGGTTCGGGTGTCTCCTATGAAAGGAGCGATGAAGTTCGACAAGAAAGGGGAGATAAAATTGAGGTATATGGGTCCTTTCCCTATTTTGAGAGGGGAGCCGATAGCATATTGACTGGGTTTGCCAAAACATCTTCAGTAGATATGGGATGTATCCCACATGGCATACCTGGAGGTATACAGGAGGAGCGATAGAGATTTTTGGGCAGGTTCCACTTGAGGAGAATAACTTGCAGTTAGACACCTCAATGAGGAGAGACTGGTAGCTATGTGAGCACAAGCTGCAGTCTAAAGTAGTACCACCAGTTAGAATGTAGTGGAGTAGGGTCACCACAGTATTAATGAGCATACGTGGGAGTGGGAGGAGGATATGTGAGAGCAGAATCCAAAGTTATTCGCCGCAGTAATGACCAAATTTAGGGGACGAAATTCCTTTGTGAGGGAGAAGTATGTAACATCCCGTATTTCTGTACAAAAAAAATTAATTAATTTGGGTAAAAATTTAAATTACTTGCGTGTCCTAATTTAATTGAATTAGTTATGGTAATATTTATTTAAATATTAATCAGAGAGTAAATGGTTAATATTTAGGGAAATCTAATTACTAAGTGAAAAGTAATAATTTATTTACGTCATAACGTGTATTAGTGACGTGGTATTTATTTATCTCAGTCGAGAGTTGGTACAGACTAATTTGGGTGTGAGATAAGGATTTTTATAAATTAATTTTAATGTCGATTCTGAGTGCACGGTTGAGTCCGGATGGGTCGAGATAGTCGAGAAAGAGTACTCGGGGGTAGTAAATGGGTCTCGGGACGTTTTTAGGCATAGTCGGGCACACGGGGGTATTTGGATCACTCAGGCTTGGCCCATTAGGCTAAAAATGGGATTTAGCTTTAATACCTAATTGGGAGAAAAGGGAAACAACAGAAAACACAAGGAAGAACCTAGGGTTTGGAGAAGAAGCCATAGGGAGTGATTTCGCTGCAAAATTGGAGTCTTTTGGAGACAAAGCAAGGAACCTATTGGAAGTTCATCGTCAACCATACAAATTTCAACTGGGATCAGACTCTACGAACCCAAAAGGCAAGTGGTTAACTTGTTGTGATGTTTATTTATGATATATAATTCATATTTTTATGTTGTGTAAATCAAAATTTGTTTTGGGTGCAAAAGGGTACAAAAAGGGGGTTTTGTATATAGAACACTTGAATGAAATTAATGGGAAATTAATGTGGGAATTCATTGTGTTACATGGTTCTGAGATTATAATTTATTCAGATGTGAAAACCTAGTAGAAATTTATGAACAAATTTGGGATAAACATATGAAATTGGGACTGAACGAGTAAAGACCCAGAAATATCCCTAAATTCGGAAACGTAGATATTTGTAAAATTTAATTTGTGTTTAAGGTTCAAGGGGAGGTCCTAATCACGTTCCCATATGTTAAAATGTTGTGTGTGATTGAGATGAACCATAGACGAGTTTGGAGGTCAGAGAAATTCATTAATGGCATGTAATATTCCGTATTTTTATGCTATATTAATTTGGGGATTTATTAAAGTTAATGTGAATGAATTATTTAATAAAAATCCGAAAATTAATTATGTTATAATTATTAACGTGACGAGAGTTAGTAATTATGGGAAATTTGTTGAATATTACTAATGAGCAAAGTAATATATTATATTGGTTATATTGAATGTCATGAGTGAGTTAAATGACAATTTCGGAAATTTAAGTCGGAACGTGCTCGTGTCGCGTCGGGACTAAATTTTGATAAATAAAAAGTGAATATTTTATAAGTTGCCTGTATGGTCGTTTTGAGTGCGCCAACGCGTTCGGAAGGGTCGAGATAGTCAGAAAAGTGTACCCGGGGTGTAGTTTGGGTCTCGGGGCGTTTTTAGGCCTAATTAGTAACCCGGGAGGGCATTTTGGTCATTTTACATTTTTGGGCAATTAAACCCACGAAAATTAGAGGAGTTATATCAGATACCTAGGTTACCTTCTAGGGTTAGAAACTCTAAACACAAGTGACGGCCATTGGAGAAGAGAGGAGAGAGCTCTCAAGCAATTTCAAGGCCCAAAATTCAACGGTTTGCGCCGCCGCCACCACTAACGTGTAGATCGCGAGACGGGAAACGCAACCATACCAAAATCAACCGCATTCCAGACTTCTGAAAATCCCAGGCAAGTGTTTATCTTGCTATTTTCGTTGGTGCAATTTCCATATTAGTTTAGGAACGATTAGGGATGAAATATATGGAAGAAAACCCAAATTTTGATAGGAATTTGCATGTAGTAAAGACTTAAACCTTATTCTGGAAATCTTTTGTGATGTAGAAGAATAACCCACAAAATTTTGATGATGTATTAGAAGGAAATTCTGGTAAAAACAGATTAGAACCATGATTAAGAAAACTCTAGGGTTCTTGATGATTAGATAAGATTTTGGGTTGATTATCCATGTTTAATGATGGAAATACACATGCTTTACGTTGAAAACATCTGGTATAATGTTATACTGTTAGTAGTAGAATTTTTGGGACGTTTGGAGTTGAAAAAAAAGGATTTGGACGAAGATAGATGGTAGAACCCGTAACTGCAATTCTGCAGAAATCAAAATACCTGCTTGATCGATCGATCGAGCATAGAGCTTCGATCGGTCGAAGGTTCGATCGATCGAGTCCCAGACCTCGATCGATCGACCCCTCCTGGCAGACTCCTATTTCCCTTGTTTAATTAGTTAAATTAAATTTATCGTGAAATAATTCTTGAGTATTCTTAATAAAATGTTTTGGGAGGTAGGAAAGACAAGTAGGACATATGAATAAGTGTTGGGAACTTTATTATAAGACGAGAATTTTGCTTTTGGGATAATTATATAATGTACGATGAAACCACGTATTTCAAGTGAGAGATTACGGCGAATAGCTACGATAGTGAATAGAGGTATACCTACTGAATTTTCTACTTGGAAGGATAGAGTCCACGAGTGTCACGTAACAAGTGAGAAAACTCTTCGAATTAAGGTTAGAGATGAAACCTTATACGTAATACTAATAATGTGAAATTAAGGATAAATGTTGTAATTGTGGGTGACGAGAGGAACCTATATTAATATGATAAAAGTGGTATATTTATATGATTGTGTGTACATATATTATATACATGTGAAAAATATACCGCGCTACTTGCTATCCTTGAGGTTACCGCGCTGGGACAGGCTTATCTCGATGGGACCTTTATGGGGGATATTGACTTTTACCCTAGAAGATAGATATCCTTGGTACATGCTATCGAATTGATAGTTCATACGGTCCTAAGAGACGCGAGTATGTGCCATCCTCTTAGAAACTTGGAATCTATTCTTCGCCTCGATATTGTTTGTGTATGTGTTAATACAGTTCAAGAGTGATTCCGAATTTGTATTCCCCTTGATATGAGTGGTATGGGGTTTGGATAGTAGAAGTATGCACGCACCATAGTTTTATTTGGGGTCCTATTATTTTATATATATTATACGAGTAGTTAATATATATATATATATGAAATTTGGAAATTTGAAACTGCCTACTGTGATTTGATAAGTAGGACATGGTTGATGACTCAAATAGTAAATACTTGTTTTGTGAAAGTATAATATGACACTGGGAAACTTTATAAATTAATAAAGTTAAAACGAGAGTTGTGCTGCTAATTGGAAGTATTCTTTTTAAACAATGATATTGTTCGGTTTTGAAATCTTATGAGTAAGTTAAGATAAGCTAAATTATTGGGAAGGTTAGTATGATAAAATGATAAGATAAACCGTTGGGAAGGTTAGTACGATAGGCGTGCACACTAGAAGAGAGGTGAGAATTTCGCAAGTGAGTGTCGCTCTAATATGTTGTTGTATTGGCCTGTATCAATTTAAATACTTGCTAAACAAATTTTAAATCATACACACTATCGGGCTCTGACCCGTTTCTTTTCTCCCTCTCTCTTGTATATATATGTATATATTTCAGGTGCCCAGCCACAGGGGCGTCTTGCTTAGGTTTCCTTGAAAGGAACGTGCTGCAGCTTAGGTAGGAGTTACAGGTCACTTGCGTAGACGACTTCCTTTATTGACTCCACTTCTAGCATTCTCATTTATTGGGCATGTGTCGCCCTTTCCATTATTTCATTGTTATTGGGACATTTGTACTTCAGTTATTTCTAGTATTGTCACTATGGGATTTATTCAGTTTGAATTGTGTTACTTTATATTTCGCATGTTGACATTCGATGGACGAATGCTTTAAATTAATTGGATTGTATTCCAGGTTTATTGTGGTGTGATTCTTAATTGTTGAAATGTTGTTACTAAATAAATAAATCATTTTCTTTAAATAAAAATTTGGAAAGTAACGTTTAAATATGGTTCTGACACTTGGCTTAATTATTTAGGGTGTTAAATTGGAAAGTTTATTTTTACGACAGTGATGCTAAGAATGAACCAAACTGTTCACCTTGATTTAATTTAATAAAGGAGTGATCGCCCGGTATTTAATTAGGCGGGGTGTCACAGGTGGTATCAGAGCATCAGGTTCTAGTGTCCATAGGATCTGTACGGCTTATTTCGCTTTCAGCTTAACGTCATTGCTATAGAGCCCTACCTTTAGGATTGTTGTACTCTTGCTTTTACGTTTAAGTCTTCAGCTATTTGTGATTTGATAATAACTGTAGACTAATAAACTTCTTCACGTTTCAGATGCCTCTGAGACGTGCTCCGAAGGATAGGCGTGCCCAGGCCGAACAGCCAGCAGTTACGGCACGAGGCACAATGAATGCAAATGAAGTAGCCGCCATTGTTGCTCAGGCGGTGAATGCCGCACTAGCGGTGGTTCAGCAGGCTCCATCCCAGGTTCAAGCAGTGGCGCCAGTACCAGCACAGCTTCCATCTGCATGGGAGAGGGTTCGGGGTGCTTTTCAGAAAGCGCATCCCCCTGAGTTCTCTGGTGGCTCCGATATTGTCACAGTTAGCCAATGGAAGAAAGACATCCAGCGGCACCTCCGTATGTATGAGTTCACTGATGTGCAAAAGCAGTTATTAGTTTCCTTTAAGCTGGTGGGAGCCGCATTGCAGTGGTGGGAGTCCACTACCACTTTGGAGGAGAGGGACACGATCCCTATTCAGTTGTTCTGGGAGCGGTTTGACCGTAAGTATTTTCCACCCGCAGTGCAGACTGAGATGAGGCGGAAATTACTAAATCTGAAGCAGGAGAATCTTACTGTAGCTGAGTATGAGGAGGAGTTCACCAGACTTCTCACCATTGTGCCAGATGAGGCACCTACTGAGAGTAAGAGGATTATGTTGTTTGTCGACGGGTTAGCTTGGAGGATCCGTCAGCACCTTATTGGAAATTTATCTCTGAGTACTTTCACTGATGTACTCAATGCAGCGTTACTAAATTTCCAGGATCACCGCTTCCATCTTCAGGGAAGCAAGACAGCAGGAGAGTCCAGCCAGCAGGGCAGGGCCGGGGGTAATAGTGCCAGTGGGGCACCATCTCATGGACAGACTCGTCAGCACGAGCAGAGTTCCCATCAGGGGGACCCTGCTAAGCAATTCCGTTCAGGTGATTCCAGGCAGGGATATGGGGGTTATAAGCAGGGTCAGCCTAATCATCAGGGCCAGCAAGGCCAGCACCGACAGCAGGGTCAACAACAGGACCATCAGGGCCAACAACGTGCACATCAGGGCCAACAAGGCCAGTGGCGTGGAGGTAACGACCAACAGGGCCGTGGACAACAGGGTCAGAGGGGAGGTAACTTCAAAGGCCGATGTTTTGGGTGCGGTAAACATGGCCATAGGCTTCAGGATTTCCCAGAGGGCGATAGGGCCCCACAGCAGCAGGGAGCCCGTAATAAGCCATAGAGACCACTTTTTCCACCTGCCCTCCCAGCTCCAGCCCAGGTGCCAGCCCTACCATCCATTCCAGCAGCTCCAGTGCAGCAGGGGCAATTACAGTATGGACGTGTCTATAACGTCCACCAGGCAGTAGCTCCATAGGCACCACCCACGATTGAGGGTATATTTCCTATCCATGGTACTATGGGTCGAGTTTTGTTTGATACGGGGGCAACACATTGTTTTATAGCTACGCATTTTGCGAAGGCCTTAGGGTTGTTAGCCACAGCAGAGAGCACAGTGACGTGTGTAGACTCACCACTGGGGAGTGGGTCCCTTATTTTCTTTATATGCCGGGGAGTGGGGGTAAATATTGGTAGCTTGGTATTACCTGCAGACATGTTAGTTTTAGACTTGCACGAGCATGATGTGATTATTGGTATGGATTGGCTCGCAGCTTATAGAGCCATGATTGATTGCTTCGGTGGGAGCATTATTTTTGCCATTCCGGGGCAAGATATGTTTGTAGTGGCGATGCCTCGCCCAGAGGGAGGTTCGACCGCTCATTTGTATTACATAGAGGAGGATACCTCTAAGGAGGTTGTGATTCCCTTAGATTCGATCCCAGTTGTCAGGGAGTATTCCGATGTGTTTCAGGAGATACCAGGCCTACCCCCCAGTCGAGAGATAGACTTTGTCATAGATTTATTGCCAGATACGAGACCTATAGCACGCGCACCGTACCGTATGGCTCCGACAGAGATGCGAGAGCTACGAGATCAAATAGAGCAGCTGTTAGGTCAGGGCTTCATTCGCAGGAGTACCTCACCTTGGGGCTCTCCAGTTTTGTTTGTAAAGAAGAGAGATGGTTCACTGAGATTGTGTGTGGACTACCGGGAGCTGAACAAGGTTACGATACGTAATAAATTTCCGTTGCCTCGAATCGATGATCTGTTCGACCAGCTGAGGGGAGCAACTTTCTTTTTGAAGATAGATCTGAGGCCGGGGTACCATCAGCTACGTATTAGGGAGCAGGATGTTTCGAAGACTGCTTTCTTAACGAGATATGGGTCTTATGAGTTTCGGGTGATGTCGTTCAGACTCACAAATGCTCCAGCCATTTTCATGGACTTGATGAACCGAGTATTCAGAGAGTTCTTGGATCAGTTTGTCATCGTCTTCATAGATGACATTTTGATATATTCACACTCTGAGGAGGAGCATGCCGAGCACTTGAGGTAGGTTCTTCAGACTCTACGAGAGCATCAGTTGTATGCTAAGTACGAGAAGTGCGAATTCTGGTTGCGAGAGGTACAGTTCTTGGGGCATGTTGTTTCTGAGCAGGGGATAGCAGTTGACCCGAGTAAAGTGTCAGCGATGAGGGAGTGGGGACAACCCACGACACCGACGGAAGTGCGTAGTTTCTTGGGGTTAGCTGGTTACTACAGGAGATTCATTCGGGGATTCTCCAAAATAGCGGGTCCATTGGCCAATCTGACTCCCAAGGGGGTACCATATGTTTGGGATGACGCTTGTCAGTTGGCTTTTGACGAGCTGAAAGATAAGCTTACTTCAGCGCCAGTCCTTGCGTTACCAAAGCCGGGTGTGGAGTACCTGGTTTACACCGATGCGTCCTTACAGGGACTTGGGGGAGTACTTCAGCAGGAAGAGAAGGCTATAGCTTTTGCTTCTCGCAAGATTAAGCCGCATGAGAAGAATTACCCCACCCATGACCTGGAGTTAGCAGCGGTCGTATTTGCATTGAGGATATGGAGGCACTATTTGTTGGGAGAGAAATTTCGTTTGTTCATAGACCACAAGTTGTTGCAGTACCTGTTCACTCAGCGAGAGCTGAATATGCGCCAGCGCAGATGGCTAGAGTTTGTGAAGGACTACCAGTTCGACATACAGTAGCATTCGGGGAAGGCCAATATAGTTGCTGATGCGTTGAGCCGTAGACCGGTAGACGATGTAGCGGATGTCTGGAAAGCAAAGTGGAAGGAGTTGGGTCACCAGGACGCAGTAGCACGTTCTTTCATATCCGTGATGTCAGTCACACCCGAGATTGTTACGAGGGTGATACAGGCACAGACCACAGACCCGTTTTGCCAAGAGCAGATTGTGCGACTTCTAGCCGAGGGCTCTGAGTCCTATTCTGTTAGTTCCGATGGAGGTTTGCGGTTCAATGGGAGATTGGTAGTTCCTGAAGGGGATGAATTACGTCATGCAGTGATGACCCAATCTCACGGGTCCCGGTTTGCGGTGCATCCTGGAGGGGATAAGATGTACCAGGATATGAGGCGATAATACTGGTGGAGTGGGATGAAGAAGGACATCACCGAGTTCGTGTCCAAGTGTTCTACCTACCAACTGGTAAAGGTGGACCACCAGAAACCGTCAAGATTGCTTCAGCCATTGGAAGTACCCGCGTGGAAGTGGGAGAGTATTTCCATGGATTTTATTACAGGGTTGCCTACATCACAGCGGGGCCACGATTCTATCTGGGTGATTGTAGACCGATTGACCAAGGTGGCTCATTTTCTGCCAGTGCGAACAGACTATACCACGGGTCAGTATGCTCAGTTGTTTATTACTGAGGTTGTCAGATTACATGGGGTGCCCCTAAATATTGTGTCAGATAGAGACAAGATTTTCGTGTCACGTTTTGGGGAAAGCTTTCAGGAGGCTATGGGTACTGAGTTGAGGTTGAGTTCAACTTATCACCCACAGACAGATGGTCAGACAGAGCGTACTAATCAGATGTTAGAGGATATGCTACGTATGTGTGTTCTGGATTTTGGAGGAGGTTGGGAGCCACATCTTCCACTGGTAGAGTTTGCTTATAATAACTCTTATTAGTTTACGATTGGTATGGCTCCATTTGAGGCGTTGTATAGCAGGCCTTGTCGTTCCCCAGCTTGTTGGCACCAAGTGGGAGATAACAAGTTGCTAGGACCAGAGGTGATTCAGGAGACCTCCGCGAGGATTGAGATGATCAGGAGTCGCAATCGGATAGCCCAGGACAGGCAGAAGAGCTACGCCGATGCGAAACGGTCCTTCCTGGAGTTTAGTGTGGGGGACCAAGTGTTATTGCGTGTATCTCCTATGAAGGGAGTGATGAGGTTCGGGAAGAAGGGGAAGTTGGCTCCGAGGTACGTGGGACCATTTCCCATCATTGAGAGGATTGGGCCGGTTGCATACAAGTTGGGACTTCCAGAACATTTACATCGCATCCACGATGTATTCCACATCTCGTCGTTGAGACGATATCTTTGGGATGCTATGGCCCATACTCACATTGCGATAGATGAGATCGACTTACAGCCTGACAGCTCTTACGAGGAGAGATCAGTGGCTATCCTAGACTATAGTGAGAGGAGATTGAGGTCGAACATAGTTCCACTTGTGCGGGTCCAGTGGGAGCATCATAATGTGGAGGAATCCACTTGGGAGCGCGAGGCAGATATGCGCGAGAGATATCCAGAGTGGTTTTTACCAGGTATGCTTTATTTTCCAAATTTTGGGATGAAATTCCGTTATTAGGGGGGAAGTATGTAATACCCCGTATTTTTATGCTATATTAATTTGAGGATTTATTAAAGTTAATGTGAATGAATTATTTAATAAAAATTCAGAAATTAATTATGTTATAATTATTAACGTGACGAGAGTTAGTAATTATGGGAAATTTGTTGAATATTACTAATGAGCAAAGTAATATATTATATTGGTTATATTGAATGTCATGAGTGAGTTCAATGACAATTTCGGAAATTTAAGTCGAAACGTGCTCGTGTCGCGTCGGGACTAAATTTTGATAAATAAAAAATGAATATTTTATAAGTTGCCCGTATGGTCGTTTTGAGTGCGCCAACGCGTTCGGAAGGGTCGAGATAGTCAGAAAAGTGTACCCGGGGTGTATTTTGGGTCTCGGGGCGTTTTTAGGCCTAATTAGTAACCCGGGAGGGCATTTTGGTCATTTTACATTTTTTGGTAATTAAACCCACGAAAATTAGAGGAGTTATATCAGATACCTAGGTTACCTTCTAGGGTTAGAAACTCTAAACACAAGTTACGGCCATTGGAGAAGAGAGGAGAGAGCTCTCAAGCAATTTCAAGGCCCAAAACTCAACGGTTTGCGCCGCCGCCACCACCAACGCGTAGATCGCGAGACGGGGAACGCAACCATACCAAAATCAGTCGAATTCCAGACTTCTGAAAATCCCAGGCAAGTGTTTATCTTGCTATTTTCGTTGATGCAATTTCCATATTAGTTTAGGAATGATTAGGGATGAAATATATGGAAGAAACCCCAAATTTTGATAAGAATTTGCATGTAGTAAAGACTTAAACCTTATTCTGGAAATTTTTTGTGATGTAGAAGAATAACCCACAAAATTTTGATGATGTATTAGAAGGAAATTCTGGTAAAAACAGATTAGAACCATGATTAAGAAAACTCTAGGGTTCTTGATGATTAGATAAGATTTTGGGTTGATTATCCATGTTTAATGATGAAAATACACATGCTTTACGTTGAAAACATCTGGTATAATGTTATACTGTTAGTAGTAGAATTTTTGGGACGTTTGGAGTTGAAAAATATGGATTTGGACGAAGATAGATGGTAGAACCCGTAACTACAATTCTGCAGAAATCAAAATACCTGCTTGATCGATCGATCGAGCATAGAGCTTCGATCGATCGAAGGTTCGATCGATCGAGTCCCAGACCTCGATCGATCGACCCCTCCTGGCAGACTCCTATTTCCCTTGTTTAATTAGTTAAATTAAATTTATTGTGAAATAATTCTTGAGTATTCTTAATAAAATGTTTTAGGAGATAGGAAAGACAAGTAGGACATATGAATAAGTGTTGGGAACTTTATTATAAGACGAGAATTTTGCTTTTGGGATTATTATATAATGAACGATGAAACTACGTATTTCAAGTGAGAGATTACGGCGAATAGCTACGATAGTGAATAGAGGTATACCTACTGAATTTTCTACTTGGAAGGATAGAGTCCACGAGTGTCACGTAATAAGTGAGAAAACTCTTCGAATTAAGGTTAGAGATGAAACCTTATACGTAATACTAATAATGTGAAATTAAGGATAAATGTTGTAATTGTGGGTGACGAGAGGAACCTATATTAATATGATAAAAGTGGTATATTTATATGATTGTGTGTACATATATTATATACATGTGAAAAACATACCGCGCTACTTACTATCCTTGAGGTTACCGCGCTGGGACAGTCTTATCTCGATGGGACCTTTATGGGGGATATTGACTTGTACCCTAGAAGATAGATATCCTTGGTACATGCTATCGAATTGATAGTTCAGACGGTCCTAAGAGACGCGAGTATGTGCCATCCTCTTAGAGACTTGGAATCTATTCTTCGCCTCGATATTGTTTGTGTATGTGTTAATACAGTTCGAGAGTGAATCCGAATTTGTATTCCCCTTGATATGAGTGGTATGGGGTTTGGATAGTAGAAGTATGCACGCACCATAGTTTTATTTGGGGTGCTGTTATTTTATATATATTATACGAGTAGTTAATATATATATATATGAGATTTGGAAATTTGAAACTGCCTACTGTGATTTGATAAGTAGGACATGGTTGATGACTCAAATAGTAAATACTTGTTTTATGAAAGTATAATATGACACTGGGAAACTTTATAAATTAATAAAGCTAAAACGAGAGTTGTGCGGCTAATTGGAAGTATTCTTTTTAAACAATGATATTGTTCGGTTTTGAAATCTTATGAGTAAGTTAAGATAAGCTAAATTATTGGGAAGGTTAGTATGATAAAATGATAAGATAAACCGTTGGTAAGGTTAGTACGATAGGCGTGCACATTAGAAGAGAGGTGATAATTTCTCAAGAGAGTGTCGCTCTAATATGTTGTTGCATTGGCCTGTATCAATTTAAATACTTGCTAAACAAATTTTAAATCATACACACTATCGGGCTCTGACCCGTTTCTTTTTCTCCCTCTCTCTTGTATATATATGTATATATTTCAGGTGCCCAGCCACAGGGACGTCTTGCTTAGGATCCCTTGAAAGGAACGTGCTGCAGCTTAGGTGGGAGTTGCAGGTCACTTGCGTAGACGGCTTCCTTTATTGACTCCACTTCTAGCATTCTCATTTATTGGGCATGTTTCGCCCTTTCCATTATTTCATTGTTATTGGGACATTTGTACTTCAGTTATTTCAAATATTGTCACTATGGGATTTATTCAGTTTGAATTGTGTTACTTTATATTTCGCATGTTGACATTCGATTGACGAATGTTTTAAATTAATCGGATTGTATTCCAGGTTTATTGTGGTGTGATTCTTAATTGTTGTAATGTTGTTACTAAATAAATAAATCATTTTCTTTAAATTAAAATTTGGAAAGTAACGTTTAAATATGGTTCTGATACTTAGCTTAATTATTTAGAGTGTTAAATTGGAAAGTTTATTTTTACGACAGTGATGCTAAGAATGAACCAAACTGTTCACCTTGATTTAATTTAATAAAGGAGTGATCGCCCAGTATTTAATTAGGCGGGGTGTCACATGGAAGAAACAGGAAGTCGGAGAAGATGAGGACATGTTCGATCGATCGATCGATGGATGGGATCGATTGATCGATGGCTGGAAATTTTTGACAATTCGGCCTTGGGAGTTTTAGGTGGGATTTTCTTTTTGTTTAAATTTCCACCAAGTCTTATTAAGTGGGTAAATTAATTAGGAAAATTTATATCTCCACAATTATAAGTGAATAATAATTGGGAGAGGTAAGGAAAAAAATTTAGTGCGACACACGAGTGTGAAATTGGGAGAATAAATTATGAAAAGTAAAGTAACGGACTGAGCGAATAAGTTTGGGTATAGTAGTAGGGAGACACTACTCACTTAAATTAATTATGTATGAAAAACTAATTAATTTGGAGTCGGGGATTAGACTCGGGTATTATATTAATTTCGAGCCACGAGAGCGAGCCTGAGTATATTAGTTGGGTGACACCAAAAAAAATTTAATTAACTAATGTACAAATTAATTAATAATAGAGTTGGACCATAAACTCGAGATACTAAGTATTGGCTAGTGTTACGGACTTAGTACACGGTAAAGCCGGGATATTTTATATTTATATATATACGGTGTGCGATAGTATATATATATGGTGTGTGCATATAAATATCAATGATTAGATATTATTAATATATATGCTCTGGTGCTGTCAAGGGATGTTGCGCGTAGTGGGTGAATCTCCTAGCTTGAGGAGTAGGGTGAGTATATCCCCAGATCATAGCGTTCGTTATATGCGTGAGGGGCTTATCTTACTTTCAGGGAAGGAATATGATCGCCTCCATTATGTTTATGCTTTTGGCCAAGTTAGTGAGCGATTCTAACTTGGGGTAACTAGGTTATGCGAGTACACCTAGTGTGATAACACTTTAGAGGATACATCCAGTGGGTTATTACTCGGGAGGATGGGTTATATTTATATTCAACATATCTGTTAATGTTGTAATATGGTTCTACATATATAATGGGATAAATAGTTATTTACGGGTAATTAAATATATGAAGTGCATTGTATTAAATATATGTGGGTTAGATTCATATTCAACATATGTAATATTGTTGTAAGATAACTTTACGTATATAATGGGGTGAATAATTATATACGGGTAAGTTAAATACATGGAGAAAATTGTATTATATATATAACTAGTGAATGTTATATGGATTTTAAGGAAGATGATTAACTAAGTTAAGGTCATAAATAACTTATAAATCATGTTGTTAAAATACTCGGGATTGAGTAGGTAGGTTGACAAGAGTTATATCAAGTATCTAGTTTCGTGGTAGAGGACTAGGTGGGATATGAAGAAGGAGTTAGGTGTGCACATTAGTTGAGGGGTGAGTCTATCCTCAAGGGGGTGCGACACTAACTAAAATATGAAGCGCATTCATGCATATTTTATTACTGCAAGTTAGTCATTTGCTAAATATTTTCAAAATGTTTTGGGTTCTAACCCTTGCTATAAAATATTCTCAAAATATTTTAGGTGTCCAGCCACAGGGATGCCATGCTTGATTTATTCAAGGGATTAGCTGTTGCAGTATATGTGGATGTTGCAGGATTTGGATAGGCGCCTCTATTCCTTCTATTCCTAGTATAGGGATTTTCTATCAGATTTTCGAGCAAGTTGCTCATAGTTTTATTTAGTATTTATTTCAATAGGATGATGCATGAGATTATCCCCTACTTATGCCCTAGCATGATAGTCATTTCCTCCGCTATCCATGGGACTGTGAAAACTGCTTTAATCTACGCCCAACAGGAAAATATTTCAACACTTTTTGAGGCACTTTTGAGCTTGTGCCTTCCTTACTAGTAGATTGGACATATCTAGGTTCATCTCATACCCGACACCGAACAAGATTTTTGTACTCCTTTCGGTATAGTATGCATTCATACACACATGCATGAATTGATTTATACATCATTCCCAAACCTTTTAAATTTTTCTTCATAGTAGGATAGCTATTTGGAAGCGTATTCTTCTTAGGAAGCAAGCCCTTCGTCCAATTCAAAATTTTTGTTACTAGGTCTTCAAACTATGCAAACCAACCATGTCATGTAAATTTATTTGATCTTTCTCATAGCCAAAGTACAACAGATGGGTCACTTTCAATTTTTAACTTTGGTAGTCATCATCAAGGTTTATCTCAATATTTTTATGAGCACCTGAACCTTATACATTGTCCTTGATCTCATTTTATTCCACTTCATGAACTCCATACGCGCCATCAATTAAATCCTCTAGCATATTATGATTTACATCATCTTCCCCTTATATATCTATCCTACTTGTTGAAGGTTGTTGTGAAGGTTGCTTGGGGACAAAAGGAACTTTTAATTTCCCGTGAAAGTTCCAAAATCGATAACTATCTTGCATACCCCAGCTTAAAAAATGTAGTTCAATTATTTTCCACTCAAACACCTTACAATTCTTACACTTAGCACACAGACACGGGAACTCTTCATCATTACGACATCTCTTTGCGTATTTCACAAATTCATTAGCACCTCTGCGAAACACATCCCCTAATATATTTATCTCACCCATCCACTATTTGTATTTAGGATATCCCATCACAGCTACTACAAATAATCACTTATTATGGGTAAGAAGCGTATATTCGTGGATTAGTATAAACAAAAGTGTGAACATTTAATTCCAATTAAATAATTTTCTATAATATTGACATCTCATCTTTTGGCATTATATTATAAAAATAATATAATTCCTATTTCCTCCATCTCCTCTAAAGGGTGAGTGGTCTTATCCCATTCAATACGGCATATTTCTGTAATATACTTAATAACTCATTCACATTGTTCCAATTTGAGGAAAATTCGGCAACACATCCCTATAGTTCTTCAAGTACACAACATAGATTCACAAGTGTAAGTGTTATTTTAATTTATCAATTGAAATAACACT